>JAHWDX010000004.1:1800000-2155184 GCA_022702645.1 Microbotryum intermedium | reverse complement strand
ACCCTAACCCTAACCCTAACCCTAACCCTAACCCTAACCCTAACCCTAACCCTAACCCTAACCCTAACCCTAACCCTAACCCTAACCCTAACCTCAAGCTTTACTCGCGCGCGGCGCCATGGGCGCCTCTTGACCTTAGTCCTTTCAGTAGTCTTTCTTCGCCTGCGAATCACACCGTTTGATCCTTTCTGTTTGGACTCGGAATCAGTGAGGCTCGAGAGCGATCTCGTGCCTTTCAGGGGCCTGGCTTTTCGCGAGGTCGCATCATGACTAAAGCCGCAACAACCCACCCATGGAAATAACCAAACAAATCGATCGCTGACAGAAAATCCGGAGTTCATCAATGTATCGTCAGGCGATAGTCGCGCTGGGTGCTCGGTGCCTTGGCCGCCTCTTGGCTGTGCTGTGGGCCCTTCCCGCCGCGGCGGGCTCCACCCACACGTCTCCCTCTCACCCATCGCGGTGCTGGCTTGGCACTCGGCACTCGGAGCTCGTCATCGTCGCCACCGAACTCCACCACTCGGATCCTAGTCGATCTAAGTGGATGCCTCTGTGCTGGTGATGGTGCGCAATGTGGTGTTCGCTGTAGCCGGCTACACGCACGAGCGCACGCTGCGACCGATACGCTCATGGCTGCATCGCCAACTCGTCGACGACGCCGCCTCATCCTCAACCTCGGCTTTTGAAGCGTTTGCATCCTCATCCGACCCAGGTGCCTCATCACGGTCCCGCTCGGGCATGAGGGCGTCGTCATCGGCATCGTCATCGTCATCGCCAGCGTTCCCTGGTCCCATGTCGTTCGTGACCTCGTCCTTCTTCGTCGCACTACTCGGCCTCTCAATCCTGCTCAACCGCATTCACCACCTCGTACCACCACGTCGACCCTTTGCCGACCGTGACCCACTCCCCGACGGTTCGAATGCCCCACTGCCGACCAAGCTGCGTCTCGTGCTTCGACTGCCGAGTCTGATTCTCCTCCTGCGCTCGTTGACGCTCTTGTCGGCTCTGCTGCTCGCTCACAACTGCGACTCTAATCCCTTCTCCTCGACCAGCTATGGTCGAGCATTCGTCAGGTGCTTGTCATTCCTCACACCGTGGGCATGTCGATCCGAGCTGGGCCGACTGGTCCAAGCTGCAGACGGCTCGCGGCTGCCGTACGCCGTCGCCAACGCCTCGACCGTTATGTGGGAGGTCTTTGTCGCCGTCGCCCTGGCCGTCGTCACCGAGACCTTTGTTCGAGCGTTGGCCGACGATCTCGGATCCCAAGCATCGTTCAACCTACTGTCCTTCTCGTTCCTCCTGCACCTCCATTCGGCGCCCTTCTACGCTTCCCCACCCACGGGCCAAGCATGGCATCCCCCGACGCATCTCTACATCCACCTCCTGCTCACTCTACTCGAACTCTTCGTGCTTCACACCTCGTCCATCTGGACACCACCGAGACGATCTCTACGACTCGCTATCACCGCCTTCTTCTCGCTTATTGGACAAATCATCCTCTCGGTCGGATTCTATCGAGCCGTTTATGCTCCGCAAGGTCGTCGCGGCCCAGCTCTCCTCGACGACTCGATCACGTGGGAAGGGACCGTCTGGATGTCGTTGATACCCGATCTGACGTTTGAAGCGCTCGCGTTGATGACCATCGTCTTGCGAGCGTCGGCGATTATGTTGAGGCGCGAAGATATGACGATGGAGGGCGTGTTTGGGCATCGGGCACATTGGCCCAAGAGGAGTGATGACTGGGGTGTGGGCATGATCAAGTAGGTTTCATCGATGACTTGGCTATTCCAAGTCGTCACTTACCCGCTCAATTTTTTCCCCTTGGTAGATACGCGACAGCATGCCTTGAATCATCGACACTCGCCGGTCTCGCAAACGAAGTCTCGCCCATCCGAATTATGGCACCGTTGCCGCTCTCCCTCCTCTCCCTCCAGCTTCCCGATGCTCCGGCACCGCCGACATCCGACACGGTCCAACTTGGTCGTTCGAGCTCCAGTTCATCCGGACACGTCTATCGTCTCCCACCCTCGCAAAAGTCGCCTCGACAGTCGCCTGGAGAAGGTTTTGCCAATGAGATCAAGTCAATCGAGATCCTGCGCCGCGAAGGTGAAGAGGTCGGCGGCATTGGCGGAGGGGAACAACGTCGAAAGGCATGGCGAGGTTTATGGGGTTTGGCATGGAAAATGTCCTTTTTTGTCGTTTGGAAAACGTATCGCGCGTCCCGAAGGGTTTACTTGGGCGTCATTGACTTTCTCGGGTGTGGAGTTGAAGAGGATCGGGAAGCAGATGCGATGGAGCGATGGGTGTCGAGAGGAAGTGGAGAGGAGATAGAGGATGCCGAGGATGGGGATTATGTGCCATCGGAGGAAGATGAGGATGGGGGAAATTCTTCGGAGGATGACGACTCGAACCTCGGATCAGACGTGGAAGTCAAGCAGGAGGAAGATGCGAGCTGGGTCGACGACGACGAAGATGGCGAGGATGGCGAGGCGGCCTCCCTCTTGCAAGAACTCTTTGGATCGTCATCGGCACGTCGTTCGAGACGGCACCGCTCCTCTTCAGCGAGTCCAAGCTCATCGTCAGCTCTGGCCTGGAATCGCGACGACCGCCAATCGGCCGATCTCGACGAGGTCGATGATCGCGCGGCCCTCGCCCCACTCCTCCTTGCGCACTACTTCACACCCTCCGGCACCTCACCGATGACTCGACGACGCTACGCCTCCCTTTCCTCTCCCAACCCTGCCCCTCCTCAAGCTTTCAGCAGCGCGATCGAACAACGCCGTCTCGAGCTTCCCCCGACGTCCAACCCCATGCCGACATTGTCGACCTCTTCGGACGACCCGCCGTATCAAAAGCTGTGCGTAATCTGCGCGACCGACGAGCGTTCGATCATCTGTTGGCCCTGTCGCTGCCTTACGATGTGCGATGGGTGTCGCGATCATTTGAGTACGCGTACGAGCGCGAGGGAACATCTGTGTCCGACTTGTCGGGGTAAGGTGGAGGGGTATAGTCGGATTTGGATTCCTTGAGTGGGCGTCGTTGAGCGATGAGGGTTTTTCGTAGGGGTTTTTGGTCGTCATCTTGTCAACATGAGCATGATGATGATCTGTAGTGGTGATGCGTTTGATCGAATGAATCAAGTGATGAAACTTCTTGCTGAAATGACCTCGCTCGACGTCGATCACTTTGCTCCTCTCTTTCTCTTACTCCGCACTCGATTGACATCCGCAGCACCGCGATATCCATCTCGACCCACTGCGTACGATTGCTCGATATCAGTACCCATTCTGATAGCTCTAACTTGTCCTCTCTGACCTCTCCGACTTCTCCGACTTCTCCGACCTCTCCGTCCTCTCCGACCTCCTGTCCGCCGCTCCTCCCCTCGTTCCCCCTCCCCCACTTGGCTCTTCGCAGCTCTTCGTCACCGTGGCCTCTTCTCAGATCCCACCGTCGCTGGCACCATGGTTCGCATCGACGTACTCGCCCACCTTTCGCTTCGACCCTGAGTGGCTCGATGCATGTGTCGAGTACCTTGTGGTGCGTTGAGTGCTGTGCATTCGTTCGTCGGCCACCACGTCGCTCTTAGATCCGACGGCGTCGTACGTCTTAGGCCGCACGCTGACCTGACCTTTTCATTCTGTCGGTGACCAGGAACATTTTCCCGACTGTTCCACCAAGCCTGCGACCTTGATCAAAAAAGTCGAAGAACAACTCCTCGCGAGCGACCTAGCTACCTCGACTCTCGCCCCCTCACTCGACGCCTGCGCCCTCTTCCTCCCTCCACCCAACACCCACCCCCAACGCTCTCTCTTCCCCCACAAGAAACTCGTGCAGATCATCTCCGTGGATGAAGTTGCCTACCCCGCTCTAGGGCTGCTCGAAACGCTCAAAGACCAACGAGCACGACGCGAAGCAGGCGAAGACCTCGTTCAACCTGATCTTGGTGGTGCTTCGAACGACGTCACTGCCGATCCGGATGAGGCTGTGGCTAGGAGTTGGCCTAGGGGTTTGGTCAAGTTGGGTTTGAGTGATGGGTATACGATGGTGCAAGCGTTCGAGAAGACGTTGGTGAGGGGGTTGGGGCTGGGGGAGGTCAAGTTGGGTTGCAAGGTACGTAACCAATCAGGATCTTCGTTCAAACAAGCTGAGCCGCAAGTCCCGAATTGACCGTCATACACACTTTCATCTTCCAGCTCCTGCTCCACAACATCTCGTACACGTCCAAGCTCTTGCTGCTCACACCCGAGACGGTGACGATCAAAGGGAGTCAAGTTCCCGAGCTCGAACAGTTCGCCGAGCGGCAGTTGGAAAGGACGTTGCAGCGGCGACTTGGGTATGTGCGATGCCGTACATTGGAACTGAATCGTATACTAATTTCGTCACTTTCCTCCCGCCCGCGACCTTCCGATGCCCAGCCTCGACATTCCTCCCGATCCGGATCTCGACGCCCTCGAACCTCCTTCCAACATCACCGACCGCCCGCTCCCACAGACCACCGAAGACGACGCCCACTCTTTAACAGACGCGACGGCGACGGAAGGCGAAGACTCGCTCTTCATTGACGAAGCGGCATGGGAAGAAGCTGAACGACGAGCCGTCGAAGCTGCTTCCGCGTCATTGCCGCTCTCAGCACGAAGGAGGGAAGTGGGGGTGGAGGTCATGGAGGATCGCTAGAGGTGGCCGGGATTGAGGAAGGGAAGGAGGAGGAGCAAGATGAGGATGATGATTGAGAGCCTAGGTGGGGTGGGTTTAGTCCATGATACGCGTTGTAGAAAACGTAAACATTGTCGAGTGATCGGATAACTTGCGAGTGGTGTATTCTGAGAGCTTGCTCGGTCAAGAGACCACGAAGCTGCATAAATGATCGCCGTGGCAGAGGCATGGCGCAACTCGAAAGGGCGGAGTAGTATTTCAATAGACTTGTGAGCTTTCAGAATGTTCCAACACCTCACCCGAAAGCTCGAAAACTGTGCATCGCGCCATCCCTAATCAGATCGTGAAGCCTCGGCGACGGGGTGTCGGTCATCTTCTAGACGTGGCCTCGGGGAGCGCGAAAAAAAAATCCAAAGTCGATGAAAGGCGTCGTCGCGATCTCAAGCTTTGGCAGAGTTGCATTCGACCGAATCTGATGCCTACCTAACCCGCCTCCATCCCACACAACCGAAAAGGTGCCTTAAGGGCTCGATCGCTGTCGCCGAGAACGACTTGCGGGTGGCCGCCGCCGAACTGCGGATGAATCGTGAGATGATCCCGCTGCTTGATCGATGAGGACGAGCGCTTGGACGATGACGGATTCCCACGCTGGCCAATCTTACCCCGCTGATCGGCGAGGGGGAGGGAATGCGGGACGGCGGGACACGATGCATGACGATTCTGTTGAGCTTCTGTCGAACAAGGGCCCCCTTACAAATTTTGCTAGAACGTTTTCACGTCCTTCTAACCTGGCGAATCTGCGCCAAATGAATAGAATTGAAATTCACATTTCTTTTCTTTTTCTTTTTTGGATTGGTGTGAAATAGACGGGCGCCTGCTTCCCCACTTGGTGCAGCCCACATTTGAAAGGAAAAGCAGCCGGCCAGCCCCCATTTCTCCCGTTGCGCACGCGCCAACAGTGGATCCCCCGCAGTGTGAGCCGGCCGCGCTCTTGTCTCTCCTCTCTCCCCAGCTTTCACACACAAGTCTCGGTTCAAACTCTCTGCGAATCCTTTTGCTCTGAGTTGTCGCATCCTTTGGAAAGCTCTGCTTAAACTGCCTCGATCGTCGACGGTCGTCGCTATTGCCTCTCTCTACGTTCACTGGCCTCCCCTCGAACGCCGGATTCGCCTCTGACGTCTTGCTCGACCTCGGCCGACCTCGCCTAGACAGACCAACTGGGACCAAGATGAGTTCCGCCGGATCGCCGCAACGTTCGGTGCACGATGCGTTGCTCGTTGAGTGCGCATGGGAAGTAGCCAAGTGAGTTCCATACACCGCGAGGTCGAGTAAATTCATATCGAGAGGGTGGGGTGGGGCGGAGGATGCGGATGAGGATCGTATTCCGCCGCCGCCTCCGCCACCTTTCCCGATGTACGGGACTGTGCCTCAGCCAAGTCGAGCAGGACGCTATACTGACCCATAGTTCCATCTCTTATTCCCTCTCTTTCAGCAAAGGTACGTTTCTCATCTCGAATCAGAGGCCAGGCTCCGATCTCGACGCTCGACGCAATGCGGCCGCGGCGGAGACGGTGGATCGTTTACTGGGTGGGGTGCTGCTGGGGCTGGGTTAGCAGGCAGCAAGCAAAAGTTGGCCCTCTGGTGGTCGATCCAGCTTCCGTCCTCCGCCTGTGGCTCCCATCCGGCTCCATCTTTCATCAAGCGATGAGCTTCAACATGGGCATCACATCGCAGCGATCATAGCCGTGACTTAGTGGATTATATGGTGGCCGAGGGTGATGGTGCTGCGTCGGTTTCTCTCGGCCCGTCCCTTTGGTGACCGCGCCGGCTTACGGGCGCCGATGACCTCGTGATCTTTTCCCACCTCGACTCGACTCGACCGACCGCTGTTGTCTCTGGGGAGCTATTGAACGAATGAGCAGGCAGAGAAGGCCCAGTTACTGTGCTCGAAATACACCGGCGGATGTTTCGTACTTGTTTTCAGAATTAGTCAGGAAGGCTCCTTTTTTGACCGATCAGCTGACTCCCTCCTCGCCTCACCTCCTGCTGCCCCACTCGGATCGACCCCACACGATCCGACGACCCCACACCGCCCGCGCTGCTCCGTGCTCTCGGCTGTCTCCGCTCCGCACTACGCCGTACGGGCCCCCCGCCCACCCATCACTCGGTATGCAACAGTCGGTGGTATCTACACCGTCATCAAGACCAAGGCGCCTGTCACCTGCCAAGAGTATGGCGACCGCTACCTCTTGATCGGACCCTTGTCCTACAAGTCCGCCCCGATGGAGGTCGATGCGATCGACTGGGAGGCTCCTCCCAGGGAAGGCGAAAGTGAGCGCAGATCCCCTCGAGGCTTGTTGGTGTAGAACGGAAAGCTGACTATCTCACTCTGACCTCCGCCCCCTAGCCCTTTCCAACACGGACAAGGCCCTTCGCGACACACTCGCATCGATGCGCGACCGAGGCGTCAAGTTCCTCTACGGCCGCTGGTTGATCGAAGGTGGGCCCAAGGTGCTCCTGTTCGACACGGGATCGGTCTGGAGTCGCTTGGACGAGTGGAAGGCCGATCTGTGGAACCTCGCCGGCATTCCTTCGCCGCCCAACGACACCGAGACAAACGAGACCATCTTGCTCGGTTACTTGGTCGCTTGGTTCCTTGGAGAGGTGAGTCGATCCTGATCCCACATCCTATGATTTCCTAGTGTGTTGAGGACAGTTTCCTTCACAGTTTTCTTCCTGCGAGCGATCTCGAGCCATCATCGCTCACTTCCACGAATGGCAGGTCGGTCTCGCGATCCCCTTGTGCCGTAAGCGCCATATCGACGTCACGACCATCTTCACGACCCACGCCACTCTCCTTGGTCGATACCTCTGCGCTGGCTCGGTCGACTTCTATAACAACCTCGCCTACTTTGACGTCGACCATGAGGCGGGAAAGCGAGGGATCTACCACCGCTACTGCATCGAGCGCAGTTCGGCTCACTGCGCCGATGTGTTTACGACCGTTTCGCACATCACCGCGTACGAGAGTGAACATTTGCTCAAGCGCAAGCCTGGTAAGTTTTGGATCCGTGGTGTGGTTAGCGGCTGCATTCACGAGCTAGGTTGACTGATCTCGTGCTCGATCTTCCGCGCTTCGCAGACGGTGTCTTGCCCAACGGACTCAATGTGACCAAGTTTTCGGCCATGCACGAGTTCCAGAACCTGCACGCGCTGTCCAAGCAAAAGATCAACGACTTCGTCCGAGGCCACTTCTACGGCCACTACGACTTTGACCTCGACAACACCTTGTACTTCTTCACCGCCGGTCGCTACGAATACCGCAACAAAGGTGTCGACATGTTCATCGAATCGCTCGCCCGACTCAACTACCGCCTGCAACAAATGGGCACGAAGATGACCGTCGTGGCGTTCATCATCATGCCTTCTGCGACGCATTCGTACACGATCGAGGCGCTCAAGGGTCAGGCCGTGACGAAGCAACTTCGCGATACGGTCACCGAGATCCAGAACCGAATCGGTGCCAGATTGTTCGAGAGGACCGCCCGCTACACGGGGTATGTCGTGCGCTCATAATCGATCGCTCCTATGTTTCACATGGCTCAACCCTTTCGTTCTCGTCCCACAGTGAACCCGGAACCGAAGTACCCGACGCCGCTTCGTTGCTCTCGGATGAGGACCGAATCTTGCTCAAGCGCCGAGTGTTTGCCCTCCGCCGCAACTCGCTCCCGCCAGTGACGACGCACAACATGGCCGACGATGCCGCCGACCCAATCTTGAACCAGATCCGTCGCGTCCAGTTGTTCAACCGAGGCACCGATCGCGTCAAGATCATCTTCCACCCCGAATTCCTCAACGCCAACAACCCGATCCTCGGCCTCGACTATGAAGAGTTTGTACGAGGCTGCCATCTCGGTGTCTTCCCTTCGTACTATGAACCGTGGGGATACACCCCGGCTGAATGCACGGTCATGGGTGTGCCGTCGATCACAACCAACTTGTCCGGCTTCGGGTGCTACATGGACGAGCTGATTGAAAACTCGGACGATTACGGCATCTACATCGTCGACCGTCGTCAAAAGTCGGTCGAGGATTCGGTCAACCAACTCACCGACCAGATGGTGTCGTTCTGCACCAAGACGCGTCGCCAACGCATCAACCAGAGGAATCGCACCGAACGCCTCAGCGACTTGTTGGACTGGAAGAAGCTCGGACTCGAGTACGCAAAGGCGCGTCAACTTGCGCTGCGTCGCGCGTACCCCGACTCGTTCACCGACGACGATTTTGATTTCGAGTCGGGACAAGTCCGCGTTCCTCGACCCATGTCGGCCCCTGGATCGCCTCGTTTCCTCTCAGGCATGATGACGCCCGGAGATCTCGGCACATTGACGGAGGAGATGCAATCGCTCGGCACGTCGGATTACATGGGTGCGCAGACGTGGGAATCGATGATGTCGCGCAACAACAAGAACGACGATGACGAGGATGCGTACCCTTTCCCTTTGGTGATGAAGAAACGAGGGGGGTCGGTCTCGTCCGGGTTGGCGAGCGGTCAGACGACGCCCGGTGGGGTCAAGTCCGCGGGCAAGCAGAAGGTGTTGAACGAGGAGGATTTACAGCGTGCTGATGAGGCGCTCAACCACCGTGAGTTGTTGCGGAGTGGGGCCCTTTGACTAAGCTTCGACACTTATAGTCTCGTTCGACTCTTGCAGACACCAACGGCGGCACGAACGGTCGCTAAATCTACTCCGACTCGCCGTCGTCGTACGACCTACCAAAAAATGACGTACCGATATATCTTTGTTCTCTCCCCCCTATGTCTGTCCTCTCTTTAATGTGACCACATTCTCGAAATCTCCCTTTTCCCTCTCTCTCTCTCTTTGTTTCTTCTTGCTCCTCTCCTTGTGTCGCGTACCATAGCTAACCAACCCCCTTGTCGCCGACGCTACTGCTGCTTGGCATTGTGGAATGGAGGATTCATCGAGCTCAAGTGAAAGATCTTTCGTTGTGATGCTCCTCTTTGAGAGAGTGTTGTACTTCCAAGATGTGGGATTACATGTGACTGTTTTGGTGCGACCGAGCTCGAGGGCCGAGGCGACTGGGATAAGCGGACCAAATTAGTCATGGCAGCTCATGGCGCGATTGTGACCGCGTGGAGATGCTCGAGCTCGGTGTTCCCCCTCTTCTCTCTTCTTCCTCTCACTCTCCGCACCCTCGTGCTGGTCTGGAACCCACCGTCATGAGGCTCATCCTGTCAACGGCTCTGCTTGGGCTGGCTTCAAGCCATGTCTCGGCTGTCGCTCGCTCTCAAGAGGGTGCGCTCTTCCTGCACAACCCCTCGTCGTCATCGCCGCGCTCGTCCTCAGTCGGTGCCCCACTTTGGTCGACATCGGCCGCACCACCAGCGTGCGCATCCTTCCACGCTCGACTGGGTACACGACCCTCCTCGACGGATGTCTACTACCTCAGCTCCGAATGCGTCGATTCATCCCACTCCGCCTCCTCCTCCGCCTCGTCCCACTTTATCTCGTTCGATTGGTCGCACGGTAGCCTGATGTGGGTCGCACCGTCCTCGCTCGACGCCGACCTACTGCAACAACGCCAAGCCGAGATCCAAGAAGTCGTATTCGCGCGTCAGCTCGTGACGTACCAACAAGTCCAGGCCCAAACTCATCTCTCATCCTCTCGAGCCGACTCGGCATCGACATCAGACGAGTCTTCAGGCGTGCGCCTTATCGCCCCCCTTCCAGTAGGCCAAGGCCGCCTCGTCCAACTCGAATCCGACGCCCTCCTCCGAACCTGGACCGAAGACCCCATCCACGCCTTGCAAGAGCTCGTCTTCATCTCCCCCGACCCCCTCCCGCAACCTTCGAGGGGCGTGCTCGCCTCCGATGCCGTTGCCGATGGGCCAGTGCAAGGTGGGGAGTTGGTCAGTAAGAGGGACAGGGAGCGCGTGGTCGATATTTTAGATGGACTCAAATTCAACCCTCTGGTGAGTGGTGGTCAATACACCAAAGAAAGCTGCATCAATCGAAGCTGATCGTGCACTGCCCGTCGTTGCGGCCCAGCTCTCAAAACTGGTGAAAACGCTGTCCAAGAAAGCCATCATTGCCGACGTACGCTACCTTTCAGCCGAGGACCAATCCTCCGCGACGACTTCCTCGGAACGCTGGATCAGTCGCCACAGCATGAGTGAAGGTGCTGGACGAGCAAGCAAATGGCTTCTGCGTGGGTCACATTCTCCAACGTCAATACAAAGTCAGCGAGGTCCGTGGCTGACCCGTTCGAGTGTATGCTTTTCCAGAGCGCTTCCGAACGTATGGCTTCATCTGCGCGCAACACCACTACAAGACAGAGTTCGCACCCATGATCGAATGCTCGCTCCCGGGGATCGGCAACGTTCCTGGGGCGTTTGCGAATGAGACGGTCGTAATTGGAGGGGTGAGTGCATCGAGCCTCCTCGCATTCGAGATGCGAACCGATTGCTAAATTGCCCGGAATCTTGCCGGCGTGATAGCACTTTGACTCGCGAGGGGTGAGTCGGACTTCAGATCTCAACTATTTTCCGCCATAAACTCACATCCGAAATCTCCTCGTAGTCCTTCGGTTACCCGTCCGCCCCGGGCGCCGACGACGACGGATCCGGGACGGCTCTCCTCCTCGCTCTCGCGCGCCACATCTCGGAACACAACCTTGTCTTCTCTCGCAAGATCGTCATCGCCGTTTTCTCAGGCGAAGAACAAGGCCTGCTCGGTTCGAACTGGTACGCAAAGCAACTCAAAGCGCGCAACGAGGACGTTGTGCTCATGGTCCAAGTCGACATGATCGCCTACACCGTTCCCGGTGAACCGATCCAAATGGCCCGACCTGACAAGATCGGGCTACCCGAAGCAGCGTACCTCATTGGAAATGTTTCGGAGATTTATGTCCCCGAGTTGCAGATCGGGTACACGACGGCGTGTTGCTCGGATCATCAGAGCTTCGAAGCGGTCGGATACGCCTCGACATGGGTATTCGAACGCAACGGTGCCATCCGAGATCCGTGAGTTACCCCGCAGGAGCACCCGTACCTGTGTTAAACCTGACACGGCGTGTCTTGTCTTCCTGTCTTCGTCGGGCCTCACAGCTGCTACCATGACTCGTGCGACCTCTCGTCTCGCCCCGGGTACAATTTTGATCAAGTCCACGGCACCGCTCGCGCCGTGTTGGCGACGTTGCTCGAGGTCGGTGGCTTTTCGTTTGTATGAAAAACAAAACACTCAAAATGGAGATCAAAGTACCTATCAATCATCTTGGATCTTGTAGCCCCTCGTGTCCCGTATTCTCTCCCTTTCTTTACACGTTAACATGAATAGGACGAACGACTCGAAAAGAGGAACCTCCTCCCGGCAAAGAACGAAAGATCTTGCACAATTAATCAGTTATTAACAGAAACAGATGGAAACGTGGAACAAACTATACCAAACAATAAGATTATGTACGACAAAATACAACCCGAGTGCCAGTGAAACGACTTGACACCAAAAAAAAGACTCGTTCGTCTAAAAGCAAATCAAGAAAGTCTTTTGCGCTCCAATGAAACATCGAAAGAAAGATCCCCAAGCAAACGAGCACCTACCATTACATACGACACGATCACATCCCTCTCCCCCTATCCCAACATCCATCCCCACTTCCATTCCAGAATGTACTAACTCTGATCCATCTCCTCCTCCTTCGGGATGATCCACCCCTGTCCATCCGTCGTCGTCCGTCCCGGTCCCGTTGTCGAAGAAGGGGAGAATTCAAATAACCCCTCGGACCCATTCGAGGCCGAAGGGGATCTGATCCCCGGCGATGTCGTCGCTCCACTCCTCGAGTCCTTGGATCGTATCCCATCGATTCCGCTGTCGTGTTCGAGTCCCGATCGGCCGGCCTCGAGTTCCGAAACGCGGTGTTCGAGCGCGGCGCCGCGCTGGAGGTGCAGTTCGAGCAGTTGTTGCAAGTACCTGGATCAAAGGGAAACAAAAAAATCCTGCGATCAGTTGAAAATGCTCCAAACAATTACGTATGTGATAGCATCCGACTACCCACCTGATATACTCGACACTCTTCTGCAGGATGATCCCCTTATTCGGCTTCCCCATCGTCGCCGCCGCGGCCGCTCCCGCACCCTGCGTCATCTGCCGACTCGTCCCCAACATCGCCGACGTCGGACTGGTTCCCAGGATCCCATTGCTCAACCCCATCCCCGTCGAAGGATCCGGACTCAACAAACTCAACGCCGCGAACGAGCCATCGGTCGGTTCGTCGAGATCATCGACGCTAACGCCCGAAGCGGCGGCTTTGGCCGCGGCGGCCGACGAAGCCGAGTTGACTTGGTCGAGCAGCACTTCGGGGAGTAGAGACGCAAGCTCGGTGATGCGGTCGTTGATGTTGTCGCGACGGCGACGCTCGACGGCGTTGTGCGATTCGCGGCGCTTGCGGCGCTTCTCGGTGAGGAGCGCGGCTCTGTTGAGGGTCGATGGTGATCAACGAAAACTGCAATCGAATTACATGACATCAGCCTCGCACTCACTGCTTCTGCGTTGGATCCTCGGGCACATCATCGAGCGTCATCTTGCCCTTCTTGCTCGATCCCAGCACCGGAGCCGAGGAAGGCACGCCGACCGTTCCACTAGGTCTCCAACCGGACTCGGCATCCATCGTCGTCGTCGACGACGCGCTCGTCCCCAAACTGCCCAAGCGACTCCCTTCCCCGGCAATTCCACTCTTGAACGAGGCCGTCGCTCCCGGGATCGCTTGCGGTGAAGCGAAGCAGTCCTGTCGATTGTTGCCGACCGCCGGCCCTGCCCCCGGGTACGCCGGCATCGACATGGCGAGCTGATGTTGGCTGTTATTCTTGGGAACGGATGAAGATCCTCCATCATTGCCTCCTTTGACGGCGGGTATGGCGATCGCGGCACTCATGGCTGACGCCTGTGTTGGAGAATTGGCCGAAGCGACGACGCTGTTCGACGACGCGGCGGCCGGTCCATTCGTCGAATAGGCGACACTCCCGTTCCTCCTCGCCGATCTCGACCGAGCCCTCGATGTAGGCGCCTTCCCTACCCCCGCACTCCGTGATCGACCATGATTGCTACTGAGTGACTTGCCTACCTCGGGAGATCCAGGCATGACAACACCCGATCCTCGCCGCTTACCAAGTGCCGAGGAAGAAGAGGACGAGGACGAAGCTTTCGGCGGGATCCCCTGCGTGACCGGGACCGCGGACGCCGAACCAAGCCCCTCCCCATACGAAGACGAGTACGACCCAAACTCTTGCGCAACCTGTGATGACCGCCGTTGCTGCTGCGCGGTCGCGGCATGCGGCGAGTCCGGGTTCGTCGGAGATAAGGGGTTCCCAAAGAGATCGACGAGCGGCGTCGTCGGTGTCGTCGGCGACCGCACGTTGAGACGCGAATCGTGCGGTGAAGATGCCGCATGGTTGCTGAGCGAGATCGTCATCACAGGTGCGGTACCCCCGGCGAGTGCAGCGGCTGCGGCGATGCGGGCTGCGTTGGTCGAGGAGGCCGTGGAGGCCGAGACTGGCGGGGGCGGGGGATCTCCGTCGATAGTGAGGTAAGTGGGCATGCCGCCGAACGCTCGGGCGTCGTAGGCCGCATAGGGTGATCCCGGCCCACTGTACTGGCCCAAATTGGAGAGCGAATAGGATTGGTTGGCCAAGTGGGACGAGTGTGCAGACGACGCGGCAGCGGTGTTGTCGCCGTTGAGGCGGTAAAGGCCCGACCCGAGCGACTGGTGGTGGTGCTGCTGTTGCTGTTGCTGCTGCTGGTGCTGGTGCTGCTGATGGTGTTGAGCCAGCGAGGCTAGTGTGGTCTCAAATTCGAGGTCGAGGTCGGAGAAAGCAGCTGTACCCGAAGTGGCAAAAGGTGGCGGGGAGACCGTCTTGTACGACGACGATGAAGCCAAAGGGGACGCGCCATGACCGCAGCCGCCGTGCTGCTGGAATCCAAACAGCATCGAAGGATCGACCGAGTAGGTGTTCGGCGACGTCGGGTTGTTCGTCGACGGACTGGCATGCGAGTTGCCCCCACTGCTGTTGGTACTCGAGGTCGTCGTCGTCGAAGAGGAGGCGGGGATGTCGAAGCCCTGCAACTTGATCGGACCGTGCTGCTGCTGCTGCTGCTGCTGCGGGTGGTGGTGGAGATGCGGCTGCTGCGGCGGCGGCTGCTGCGGCGGCGGCTGCTGCTGTTGCTGCTGTGGGGGCTGAGTGGGGTGCGCCCCCGATTGGCCGCCCACGTTGGAGAACATTGTGCACCGTCCCAAATAGGTCTTTGAGCGCTGGAATGGGGTGTGGGGTGGGGGGTTTAAAGGGGAGAGCGTCGTCCGTCAATTCAGGTCATGTCGCGCGGGGGGCGCGAGCATGAGACGCTTCGATCGGATCTCTTTCACTCACAGCGTTTTGAGCGCACACGCTCGCTCTTTGCCCCAGACCAGCAGACCCCCCCAGACGCCGATCAAAAACTGCACTCACTCACCTCCTGCTGCTGCTAGATCCGATTCGGACCCGAGAGCACGGACGCGGAAGCGGGGTCGGGGGGAAGGGGAGAAGGGAAGCCTCGTCGGGGAAGACAAAGGTTGGGTTCAACAGTTTTTCCTGTTTTGGTCTTCCCTCTCCCTAACAAGGAGTGAGGCGCGGGTTCACGGAATTCCAATTCGGAGAGGAGACGGGGCCGGAGGGGTCGTCGACTCGACTCGTATCGGAGGAAAAAGTCGCAGAGTGGCCCCCGCACCAGACCAACCGACCAACCGACTGACCGACAACAACTTTTGACCGATCAGACTTGATCAGCTGAATGGCGTGTTGTCCCACTCATGAAAAAGCAATTCTTCCATCTACGCATGTAGGATCCGGGTCTGATAACGAGACCGAGAACAAAATGCACTCAAGGCCCTCCACCAAACCGGACCAACAAATTACGCCGATGATGAACGCGATCTCGCCGGGGGTAGAACAATGAAAGGTCATGATCTTTTTAAAACGCTGCTTCTACGTTAAAAACGGTTCAACGGTGAACAAGTCCTGTACGTGCCATGAAGCCCGGTAGGTGCTAACGTTTCGAACCTAAGTAATCCGTCGGTCCTGGGTGCGAGAGGGAAATTTGTACAGTGAAAATGCTTCTCCTGATCACTGTAATCATCCGCGACCTACCGATCATCATGATGTCGAAGTTCCCACCGTCGACACTTTCATCTCGCCATTCACTCGGAGACAGCGATCATCGATCAAGCTCTTCCCAATTCAGACGCATTTCCCATTCGGGACACGTGTTACCAACCCTGTGGGGTTCTCGGTACTATAAACCCCCCTTAGGAGTCTTCAATCTACTCTGGAGCAGATTGTAACCCAATGCTCATAAAATCCGCTTTTCCTACAGCCTGATCTTGCAAAAGTGTTATCCGGCTTCGGCATGCGACAAGTCTGCACGTCGCAAGTGATCTCTAAACGATACATGGAGATCGGAGAAGCAGTGATGGTGAGGTTCTTAGAAAAAGGAAAAAGCCTATAGGGTAATACCTGAGTCCTGCTATGTCAATGGAACGAAAAAACCGCGCGCTATTTACGAATGCGGGGATCCCCCCCCCTGTTGGTAGCGTTCACACCCCCTGTCCTCTTTGTTCTCGCGACGGCGTGGTCACTGGTCTGCCCTGGACAAAAACGCCGCGTGTTTGCGGAGTGTTATGCCGATATTTTCCAATGAAATCTCACAACACCTTCAGCTCTAAAGTTCGTCAAGGATTGAAAGGTGGGCACGTGTGCCGCCCCACGAGCGGCTAGTACGAACTCGGGCCGACGAAAACCGGAAATGCAAAACTGATCCAACGATGATCCTAGCTCCTATTCGATTTCACTGTGCTTACACCTACAACGCCTTGGTCTCTTTCTCCAACCACTTGAGCGCGAGCTCGTCCCCCGTCTCCTTGATCAGTGGCGTCAACTTCTCCCTCACTCCGGAGTTGTAAGCGTTCAACCAGTTCCGCTCGTCGGGTGAAAGCAAATCGACGACAACGAGGTTCGTCGAGATCGGCACCTATACAGCAGAGATACGTTCGAAATGGACGTCAAAAAATGTAAAAGAAGGTGAGTTTGCAAAACCCAAGTGGTCGAGACGTACCTGCGTAACACTCTCCATCTTGAGATACTTGACCCCTCCGAACTGGTTCGGCGTCGAGGCCTCGCGCACGACGACGATGTTCTCGATGCGGATCCCGAATTTGCCATCTTCGTAGTAGCCTGGCAGAGCGTAGGAACAATGTCGGGAATAAGGATTTGAAGACTCCTGATAGGCGCACAATTTCGCACGTACCCGGCTCGTTCGAGCAGACATGACCCGCTCGCAGCTGACAGTCAGTCCAGCGTCTCAGATTAGCAACCGAAGCTTCACAGCCAGGAAACCGAGTGGCGTGTCTCACCTTGACATCGTTGTAGGCAATCCTAGTTCCAATTCCTTGCGGTCCTGCGAGCGAGAATAGTAGACTAAATCAGTGACGTTGGCGCCAATGTCGGACAAGTTGTCCAAGCTGGAAAAAAAAACAGAGGCTCGCCTTCATGGACGTTAATGTGACTTCCAACACCGTGTCCCGTTCCATGTCGGTAGTCTATGGGACATCAAGCAGCACGTAGAAGTGGTCTCAGTTACTCGACCCATGCCACCAACTTCAAACACTCCTTCGATGCCTGCACGACCCACCCAATCCATCCAACCAAAGCGGTCTCCTCGCGAACGCATCCAACAAATAGCCCGTCGTCGTCTCCGGGAAAACGGCCATGTCAATCGCGATATGCCCCTGCAAGACCCTCGTGTACGCTCTACACTCTCTTTCACTCGGATCACCAAAGTGAAGCGTACGCGTCGTATCGGTCGTACCGTCGTTGAACTGCGCCCCCGAGTCACAGAGGTAAATCTGGTCTTTGCGGATGCGCGTCGCTTGCGCTCGGTCTTCGGAGTAGTGGTAGTGGATGATACTGGCGTTCGCACCCGTAGAGGAAATGGTCGTGAACGAAAGCCCTTTGAACAGGTCAAGTTCTTTACGGAACCTTTCAAGTTGTTGAGCCCCTTCGTACTCGGAGACGTTCGCATCGGCGTTGAGCTGCTGTTCGAGCCAGGCAAAGTATCGGACGAGCGCGACGCCATCACGGAGGTGTGACTGTCGGAAACCTTCGATCTCGACGTCGTTCTTGACCGCCTTCAGCTCCACTGCGGATACGGATTACCGAAGAGTTATGCATGGTGGCCACCACCCAATCTTAGCATCCATGACTCACCGATCGGGCCCTTCGAGCCAGCCTCGCACTTGTCCAACCCTACCGCCAGCGCCAAAGCCAAGTTCGTGCCCTTGGGCATCATGAACTTCTCATGCTCGCCCAAACCTTGCCCCATACCCTCCAAGAACGTGTAAACATCCTCGTACGGCTCAATATCCACCTTGACGTCCTGATCGAGGTACTCATACACCTTTTGCGGCAATTGCTCAAGATCGACGAAGAGCGTCGGTTTCTTTTCCGCTTCGATGGGGATGACGAGGTACGCGAAAAAGACGGGGTTGAACGCGATGTCGGATCCTCGAAGATTGAGCGTCCAGCAGATCTCATCCAACATCGAACTGACGAGGTAGGTCGTCTGGCTCTTGGGGACCGACGTCGACGCGTCGTCCTTCTTCTTGACCTCTTTCCGGATCGCCTCCAACTTGTCGGTCGAGGCTTGGCCGGCGTACTTCATGTCTTGCAGCACGACGGGGTTCTTGGGTCGCGCGGGTCGATCTTGCCAGATCGCGTCGACGAGGTTTCTTTCGATGGGGACGAGCTTGGACTCGGTCGAGAGGGTCGGGAGGATGGTGTGGTAGTCGCCGACCGAGATGAGCGTCGGGTCGAGACCGATCTGG
The DNA here is from genome assembly GCA_022702645.1 of Microbotryum intermedium. NCBI lineage: Eukaryota > Fungi > Basidiomycota > Microbotryomycetes > Microbotryales > Microbotryaceae > Microbotryum > Microbotryum intermedium. The sequence continues at coordinate 2,136,605 of JAHWDX010000004.1, read as the reverse complement.
GTCGATGGAGGCAAGGCGGCGAGCTGTTCTTGCCACGACTTGACCTCTGGGGTAAACATCGAATGCGTGATCAGTGAGAAGGCTGAACAACATACTTGCAAAACATGGGATGCCTGCTAACCTGGGACACCATGTTTGTACAGTGTCCACTCGGACGAGAGTTCCTTCCCAGCTTGTTGACTAGTCGCGTGAGGATAACGAGATGAATCAACATCAGCCCGCGTACCTCTCACTTGATCAGACCCGTTTCAAAAACCTGAACAACGTACTGGTATCGTCCATCGGTCGTCAGCCTCGCCTCATTCATGAACACGACCGCCGTTCCTGCACACATGTCGGAGCCCCACATCAGCCTCCTCTGAACCATGGCGCGTCGCTTGCCCTGCGCCAGACCCACCTGCGCTTCCCGTAAAGCCCGAAATCCAAGCCTATAGAAAGGTCATCATTAAGCAACTCATGCCACAATCAGCAAACACGGAGCTCCTCGAGCGCAAATCACCCCACACGACCAGGCGTATTGTACTAACCCTCCTCTCATCGCAAGCAGCAATATACCTGCACGACGCACCACAGCCATTCTGTAAAAGCTCTGCAGTCCACACCCAACCCCTTTGAGCTCGCCCACCCAAACTCACTCGGACCCATGCGAATCCCCAGAATCGACAATATAAGCATCGAGCTTGCGTTCCTTCATCAACTTTCTCAGTTTTTCCAACCTCTGCACTTGTCCAAGTGAAGAGCTCATGCTGTCTTTGATGGCCGCTGTAGTGCTGAACAGACGTTTCTGCTGCGGGTATGTCGTCCGTGCTCTCGACGACGGAGGACGACGAGCGGGGTAGAGAACAGTCCAAGGCCAAGGTCGTGGGTTCTTGTAGACGTGGACGTGGGTGACAACACTTTCGAGGGAGTTAATCCGATTGCAGAGCAGAGGAGGTCTGACGAACGCCAGCGTGGGAGCGAGGTCAAGACGTGAGCGTCGAAGCGTCGAGGGCGTAGTCGGTCAAAAGGTCATAAGAACCGCGCGGTGGGCTCGGCCGCGCCATCTTCGAATCTGCAGGCTCACGCACAAAAAGAGACCGTCGATATCAATCGAGTTCAGTCCAGTACACCCCACTGTTGGACCCACGATCAGAAACACAAGCGGTTTCTTATTTCAAAACAGGCAACACAATCAATACAAAACGAACCTTCAAAACGCATTTATTTCTGGTAGCTTTTCATGAAGATGGGACCGGGCCAACGAGCGAGCAAAAGAAGCCAAAAACGATGGAAGGACAGGAAGGACGAGAAGATGTTGAGCGCAACCCAGAACTACGAACCGACGACGGCAAACCAGCTTTCACCCCCCAAAAAACAAAGTGGAGTGAGAGCATCGGAAAAATGAAGCGGGAGTCGACTGAGCAACAGGCGGGAAAACGGCGACGATGAGAGACGTGGGAGGGTGTAAAAGCGGTGGGTCGTACAACGACGATGAGGACGAACGGCAAAGGTCACTTCCCGGAGGTGAACGAGAAGATCGTTAAAGAGGAGGTTTTGAGAATGCGAGGGGCGCCATGCCCATCCACGCGAACGGATGGTGGCGAACAACTTAGGGTCCGAATTAGTGTTCGGTGCCGAATTCGCTCTAGAAGAAGTTGGACTCGTTGCCCTTCTTCTTGGACGCTGTCTTGGCCGCATCCTTGTTGAGCTTGTTGATTTGCTTCCTACAACACCGCAGTCGAGGCGATGCAGAATCTGGATCAGCGAAGCGCTCGTCTCTTCCGTGTGCACAAAAGTCGCCCCTCTCGACTGGCGGCTCCGCCAAGGCCCGAAGGAGCATGCTACTCACTTGAAGCCGTAGCAGTTCTTGCATTCGACCGCCTTGTGCTTCTTGCAAGCGGGGATACCCTCCTTGTTGAGGTGATAGTCGATCTCGATGGCCTGACCACATTGTTAAACAGTCGTACCATCAGCTCTCTGCTTTCGCACGAATTTTCAACCCGCCGCCACAACGACGACCCCCCGGAAACTCACCTCTCGGTCAATGGGATCGAGGCCCGCTATACCGGCAGCAGCCAAATTTCCATATCAACATCAGACCCATCCATATACTCCCAACGATGTAAGCCAAAACTCACCCGTGAACGAATTATCCTCCCTGAAGTCGACCTGGCACTCGGCGCAGCGCTCCTTGCCATGAAGGCAGAACTGGTACCCTTCGCCAATCTCGATCGACAAGGTCGAGTCCGTCGACGACACCGCCGTCAAATCAGGCCTGTTTGGATGAAAGGTCCGAGGTGAAGTGTGAGGTTGCAGGTTCGACGATGATGCGCGTTGGCGACCCGCGTGGCGAGCGCAGGATGGGTTGGGCGAGATCCAGGGGTCACCCAACCGACGACGACGACGATGACGATGAAGAGTCGGACCGGGTAATCGAAGTATGGGAGGTAGAGGGGATCATGATGCAGAGTGAGCGATACATCAGTTCCGTAATCTGAAATAACAGTGCCTTTTCCAGAATAAAGCCGAGCCCCCCCCTCTCCCCTCTCTCCCCACGTAAGCCAACGCCGAGGCGGAGGTCACGAGTACTATCGATGGCGGGCGGTGCCCATCGACCAACTAACTAACCGACGAGATCGACGCTCCACAAACGTCACTCAAGCCTTTCCATGCAACTTACATGCCAGACATGTTGGATTGTATCTACAGTACGATGTATCCTCACCTATCAGTCGACCATGACAAGACCGAAAATCACGCTAGCGCATAACTCACCTTCGTGCGGTTCGGGTGCTGCGGGTTCAAAGTTGCGGGGAAACGACGACGACAGACGACGACGAGAGGAGTTCTATCCATTGTCGACCCGATCAGCTACCCACCCAGGATCCTCCATCTACCGTGTACTGCCGCCGAACTCACGAGGAGAAATGTTAAAGAGGTAAAAACTTTCTTTCAAGTCTAACCACAGAGCGGGCGACAGGGAAGAAGGAGAGAAAGAGAACACGACGTGGTTGAAAGCCCGAGCCCAACCTGCGGGCGCGCCAAGCGTCACGCGACCTCGATCCATGTGGGGTCCCACATGCCGTAATCCATCCAACGGATGCCGAACCTCTAGTCCCGAGGACGGCATCGACGGCCGTGCCCACTCTTATTTGGGTTGGTGTGTGTTTGAGATGACAATCTTGTAGGCTTGGGGTAAGGGTAACATCAACTTCAGGAGTTGCGTAATAAGAGATGTCGGAGCCGTCGTCGTCATTGGGTGAACATCTCGCTGCCACTGCAGAGCCAGCTGACGCCTTGCTAAAAGAGGCTCGACACGATACAGGGCACAATTTCTGCGCCCAAAGTGTGCAATTATGGATCGTAGACAAAACATGAAGCATCATTTCAGTACAACAAAATGCGCTACCGTCCCCAATAGGGAGGTGACGTCCCGTCTCCGCCGAGTCGTCGAGATCGAAGCGGAGGCGGTGCGCCACCTCCGTCAACTGAGGGCGAAGGGGCGACGTGTCCGCCTGAGTAGGTCCCTACAGGCCAAGACAGCGACAATATTCAGGTGTTCTGGTCTCAGTCATGCGTATCCTATAGTGCTGTAACTCGCTAGACCCTCGTCCCGGGGGAACGACGGAGTTCGCCCGGCCCCGCTGCCGAGTGATCAAGGAGACGACCCTCCCGTAACGATACACCGCAGCGGGGAAGCAAACAACTCACGAGGCACCAATGCCTACGAGGAGTTCCTTCAACAAGACAACCACTTGAGCCTCCGATGAGGATCGACTCACGTCACGGAGCCTGCAGTTTCCCAGCTGATCCATTGCTACGGATCCCATATCGGACACCCACCTCACCCGCTGCAAATGACATCAACCCCACCATTCCATGCGATGTCCCTTTCAAACCACTCCGACGAATAAAACGACACTGTGCTCCATTCCAGACATCTTATACAGACTCAATTCCCCACACCCCCACCCTCGTGCCTCCCTCTCCTCCCTCTATTCCCTCATATCTGCATCCCTCGAGCCCTCCTCCCCTCCAACAACGGCCAACGGATCCTTCCTTTCCTCGAACGGCCTAAAAACTTTAACGTCCCCATCCTCACCGGCACTCACGACCAAACCCCCATCCTTGCTGACTGAACACGCATGGACGACATCACGATGCCCCAATAACGTCTTCTCACAAGTTCCTCGTCGGTAATCCCAGATTTTCAAGGTGTGGTCCGCTGAACCGGTGACGAAGGTCGTCGTATTGGGGGAGAAGGCGAGAGAAGTGACCGCGTCCTGTGTAGACGTATCAGAAAGCCCGGGACTCAAGTCAGTTGCCCCATTCGTTTGCGAGTCAAATTACCGAAATGATCGCTCTGAAACCCACCTCATGTTTACCCGTACTCCTCAACTTGAACGAGTTCGCTTCCCAGGTACAAACCCTCCCATCGGTCCCAACACTGACCACTACCATAACACTGACACTCCCGACCGCCGGCACCTCACTGAAAGCAACTTGCTCGACTGATGTCCCTTCCTCATGCCCCTGCATCTGCGCCAACACGGTCCCTGCCAGCAAATTGATGGCACGGAGACCACCTTCGGCTCCTCCGAGGATGGCGACCGTTGCGGCGGGGTTGATGGCGATACAGTTGACGCCACCGTCGAGACGGAAGCGGGCGTCAGAGGGGGATAGCTTGTGCAGTTGATCGCCGTTGCGTGGGTCCCAGAGGATCATGGTCGAGTCCCCGGAGCAGGTGACGAATCTCTTGCCTGAAGTTGGGGAAAACGGAGGGACGAGGGGTGAGAATCAGCACCATCTAATCTAGCCAGTAAGCTTAGATACCGTGACTTGCCGTCAGGTGTCCACTTTCCACACGTCACAGGGGTTGTGTGGCCCGAAAGGACATGCACGACCTCGCCACTCGGCACTGTTTCGGAAACGAGATTCGCCGAGTCAGCGCCTGAACGACCCAACAAAGGCACTCAACATGGACAAGCGACTCACACTTCCACATCCATACGGTTCCATCCGCACCACCGGCGAGCAAAAAGTTGCCCTTGGGGTGCCAGTCGATCCACTGTGTACGCCGCGGTGGATGACCAATCGAGTCAGCTCCCTCCGCTCGCTGTTCTGCGCTGTCGGCGCACGCACAACGCACATTAACCTCATCAGGTCCTTCAAGGTCCTGCACCAAGGCCCACTTGGACCAATCATCGGCCACATTCGCCTGCTTCTGCCTTGCCCAAACCTTTACTCTGCCATCCATCCCCCCCGTCGCGACCATCTCGCCATCAGAGCTGAACCCAACGCTGGTGACCGAATCCGAATGGGCTTCCAACCTTTGCAACACCTCGCCCGTCGTGGTATCGAACAAGAGCCCCAAGTCATCCTCTCCTCCCGATACAGCGATGTTTTGTTGACTCGGGTGAAGGGTTAGGACAAAGACGGCACCCTGATGCTCGGAGAAAGTCAAGGACGAATCGTCGAAACCGTTCTGCAACAACTGATCGGCGGCATCCTCATCTTCGTCTCCCTCTTGTCCGTCATGGTCGTGTTCGTTCTCGTCATCCATGGGTTCATCCCCTGGTTGACGATCGACGAGCAGTTCCTCGACTTCGACGACGTCCTCGTCGGCAACGAATTCAGGTTGGTCGTCCTCGGGTTGTTCCTGATGGGAAGGGTGTTGGGTACTCGAGTGGTGATGATGAGGGAGGTGACTCATGGTTACGTGGTCGTGCGGGTGTTGGGTTGTGTGTGTGTGAGGAGGAGAGTGGAGTGGGAGAGAGGCGCTCGATGGAATGAATGCTTTCGTCATCAACCCCAGCCAGTCCCTGTAAGCGTGGCTCCGCTTCGCAGCCAACCTCCGCGCGGTAATCGACATTAGTAAGCGCTCCGTAGAGGCCACCCCGTCTCGGCACATCACATTAGTAATCCGACGAACCGCCGGCACGCTTCGGGTCGGCCACGTCCCTCTCGCTTGCCGTTGCGAACCCGGCTCCGATCATCCACGTCCTTTCTTACCCCGGCGACTATTGACTAGCACTCGCATTACCGAGCCCACGAACGGAAGCACCCCTTGATCGTCCTCCCCGCTCAGAGCTCGGTCCTCAAGTTCAACCTTCGGCAAGTCGTTCGATTCCTTCGTCGTCGCTCGTTCGACATCCTCAACCCACGACCATGGCAGCCTACAGAGGAGCGGTCGTTGAGGATCTTCAGGTGAGCAATTTCAAGCTCATGCGCATTAGTCGATCTGGGCAGGGCCTAAGAAGCTGCTTCGGCCTGGATGCCCCTCAGTTATCGCCGGCGTTGGTGCTGTCGAGTGATACGACCGTCAATGTGGCATTACAGAGTCAGTCCATGTGAAGATTGATACCATCCCCTCCGAGCTGATCACCACGTTCACTCCCACAGTGGCATTCGAACGAGAATTCTCGTCAGTGCCGAACCCAAAACCCCCACTCCATCTCCCCATCTCCACACCTTTCAAACCCCCTCCTAACCCCTTTGCGCCCTTCTTGCCCGAATAGGATCATCCCCATCTCGCACCCGTCGACGCGCCGTCTCCAAGGATGGCTCTCGGCCCAAGCTCTCCAATCCCAAGTCGCCTCAGGCCTCATCTCGGATCGTTCGACCCTCGCTTCCGTTCTGGAACGACCGACATCGACCATGACAATGGGGGAAGATACAACACCGACGGCTTCAGATACGTCAGCGACGTCATCAGCGACGACCAGGAGTGCGGGTGCGCCGGCTGCAGTGACCAAATTTAGGAAAGAGGGGGATTATCAAGGTGAGTAACCGGCCCGAATTGACTTGGTCAAGTCTTCCCTCCCTCGAAGCTAACTCCTCGCCTGCATCAACAGTTATCACCCCCAACACCCCTTTGGAAGAGCTCGAAGCTTTCTTCACTCAAGCCCAAACACGGAACATCACATTTGCACTCGTCACTGATCAAGGTACGCTTGATTCGAACAAAGTGAACGGCCAAGGTCTTTCATCTTCATCTAGCTGACCCCTCCCCCTCCCTTACAACCCAAGAACGTAAATTCGTGCTTGGGGTCGTCACACCCGATGATTTGCTCAAGTAAGGACAGGACCAATCTCGATTCGATCAAATCGGGTGGATCCTAACAAACCCCACCATTTCCCTCCCATCCCCTTTCGTGTGGCAGATTCATCTCGCGCCGCGAACCGAATTACAAGCCGACTTTTTCAACGGCCAACAGCAATAGCAGCAGCATTAGCAGCACAAGTTGAATAGTAGTAATAACACGGTACCATAAACAACTTTTCTGTCCGAAATTCGACTCGCCCAAGGTTCCGAAGGCGAGTTTTAGGCACACGAGCTTTGGGATGATGGGTCCGTTATGCAGGGAAATCCCGAAAAGGCGATTGCAAGTTTTCGAGCAAGGTTATGTAAAAACAGGGGTTCTCTTTTTTTAAAGGTATGCTTTTTGGGGGAAGGGTATCATTTTCAAATTGAATCGATGAAAGTTTACTGAAGTGAGGAAGGAGATGATTTTCTCCATCTTAATTCAATCCAGTCCAATTCAGGTCAGGTCAGACCGGTTAGGTCCTTTTCCCCATTCTTTTTAAGCTCCCCATCGCCCGTACCCCGAAAAGGAACATTCAATCCCTTTATCATCCCTAAAACCACCGCTCATTTTCCATCCTCAACCCAATCGAACCCCCCCCCCCCCTTCATCCGGCTATATCGTCGCACGCGCCGTGCTCACAAAAGCAAGGGACAAATTCCCGACGATGACCGTACCCAAGACGACTTTTTGCGTCGTCGTGCCGAACCTATTTTTTTAATAAAAATCCTCAGTCACAAATGTAGAAAAAAAAAGAAAGAGAAAGAGAAAAAAAGAAAAAAAAAAGTGGAATCAGTTTCCAACTCGAGTTGCTCACCCCCTGCGTCATTCCTTCGTTTCGTCGTACTCACATGATCCCTACAACTCGCGCGCTCGCGGCTGCGCACAGGTTACTCGCCGTTGAACTAACCAGCACCATAACTCGCGCCTTATGCATCCTTTGCTCATCCCCGACTCCAAAGTAATAAATCGTGCTTAGCGCGACCAATGCCGGTCCTAAAAGTCTCCGACACCGACTATCGACGAGGAAGGCGAAAGTCGAAAAGAGGAGGCTTGGGCCGAGGAGGGTTAGGTAAGGGAGGAGGACGGCGCTCGTGTTCAAGGCCCGGGGTTGAATCACGAGGTTGGATATTTGGTTGCGCAGTTTCGCAATGATGACCAAAGGGTCGGTTGATTTGACGTCGATAAGGCTTGTCAGAACTGGTGTGTTTGATGGAATCAGCACACTTGTCACCTAAGGATTTCTTTCCGAAGAAAAACAAGCCTCCCACCGGGAAACGAAACAAAACTCACACCCTTCAACCCCGACCCACCCGGCCACGACCGCCACGGCCTGCACGCCCTCCATGAGTCCGTTCGACCAAGCGCTCCATAAATTCGGGACGAACAACGCAAGCAACGCCGGACACAGTGCGACACTCGCTAATGCGAGCAAGCCCAGTCCCAAAAGGGTATCGTTCGAGCGGGCCTTGCTTCCACCCCCTGCTCCCGGAGGTAGGTCATCGTCCAATGGAATTGGGAGGCGAGGTGCGATCAACAGGGCTGATGCAACTCGAACTGCTTGGAAGAAGTACGAAAGGATGAATGCAAATTTATCAGCATTCAAGACCGTCCTGAGTCTACTCCGTCCTTGTTCCAAGAAAAAACTGACCCAAAGGCACAGCCAACGAGACCGCATCCAACCTGGTCATTTCCCTCGTCGCCAACAACTGTGTCGCCTCAAAGACGAGGTAATACTTGGCCGTCCTCGTCCCAAAGGTCGGTCGTATCCGCCGTGCGAGCCATACGCTCGAGAAGGCCGAAAAAAGGCTGAGGACGACTCGGACTTCTTGGAGGGAAGGAAGCCTCGAGAGTCAGTTCGTGGGAATTATTTTTCGCTTGAGAACAAGAGCGTTTACACGACGTACGCGTTGCAGCAATATCGACGTCCGGATCGGACCGATAGAAAGGGTATGCGAGTAGCGACAGCACGTACGCGGTGACAAGGCTCGTCCTCCCCGACGGTCCATCAACAGTGACGAACTGCACATCCGTCGAACAAGCGCATCAGGAACCCCGTCGGACAGTCGACAGTATACTCAGTCATTTTACACACCTTGTTCAGTCCCTTGCAGCTCCACGTTTCCTGCAACAGATGCCGAACGACGTCGACATGCCGCTGCTCGTCGACGGTCGTCGTCATCGGCGCGAGCAGGAAGATGGGGAACAACGTCCTCGACAGCAGCAGGCGTGCCTCATCCAGGACCAGGGACGATGACGAGGCCATCGGTCCCGAATTCCGGAAGTTGGGGAAGGGAAGGTCGGCCGGGAACGATGGCGATCAAGGTCGAAACCCCGGCCCGAGGGAACGAGCAGCACGCGCGACCGGCTTGGCATCTCGTCGAAGCAATCGCATGATCGAATCAGAATCAGCTGAGATCGCTGTACCCGGACCTCAAGAAACAGAAGTGTTTGACATTCTCAAAACGGGGTATTTGTAGGGCAAGGCGTTTCACCGCGTGGAGCCAACGTGGACACTCCGCAAATGAAATTTCTGCTATTCAAGAGACCTGCGCCCCGGAGCTGCCCTCCACGGCCCATCCCTTTCGGTCGGAGTTTTCATCCACCGAGTTGGAACCGGGTCTCACTCGCGATGATCGCGGGTACGCCGACGACAGAGTATCTAGGGTTAACGGTACACGTACCTTTCAGAAATACTGCTCTGCTAATTTCGAGACTCCAGTACACAGTCGTGCTGCGGCGACCCCATCAACAACCCCATCCTTCTCCATCGAACCCACCTCCGACCTAAACCTTCCTCCTCTCCTCATTCCCTGATCCTGTCCCTATCGTCGTTGTCGTCGGTGGTCCATGTGTACTCCTCATCGTCGGTTGTGCACCTTTCCCCTTTCCTTCCCCACCTGTTGTCCCTTCTGTCCCTTGTTCATCGCCATGGAAGCCCAAATCCTCCCATGCGACTTTCTCCATCAGACCCCTACGAACAAAGGATCCAAAGATCAGCACGTGTTTCACTCACTCCTCCCCCACCAAACCCCCCCTCCTTGAGACTCGTCCAGACGCACTTCTGCATCCGACAGTCCAAATACTGCTTGCTCAACCCCCTACAAGCGGTCGAGGTCGCGTTGGCCTCCTTGATGCACTTGAGGTACCGCGTCATGTGTTCCTTGCATTCACCTGGACCATCGTTATTCAATTCAGTTGGCTGTCTCATTCCCTTCTGTCGACCCAGGGAAGCGATGATAGAGCTCACCTTCATGATCGAGAGGGAATGAGCCTCGTTCTTATCATCATCGGGGTTTCGCAAACGATCGTTAGCGCTCACATATCCATCCCAATCTGGTCCAGTATCGATGACGTACCCGGAGCGGTAGCTGAGAAGGAAATGGAAGCGTTACCCGGTCGACCAAACGACATGAATGTTCGATTGGCGAGAGGTCGTAAAGTTGGGTCGGTCGGGCGGCGGTCGACGTGTGGGGGAGAGCGGGGAGGGGGGAAAAGCAAGCGAAGGCGCTCGCACGCTGACTCGTGACGTTGGACGTGTCCGATCGAGAAGACAAGGGTCACTAGGATTCGATTTTGTTTCCGGTGACGAAGTTCTTGACTGATACGTGAAACAATCGGTTTTTATACTACAACACAACGTAAAAAAAAAAAAAAAAAGAAGGGGGGGGGGGGAAGAACCCAAGCGCATTGACGGATAGACAGGTAGACAACTTCACATCCCACATAGCACAGCGTGACCTAAAAAAACCCCAATGCCCTGGATGCTTCCCACGATCATGCCGGTAAACTCGGCACTTTAAGATTACTCAACCTCACGACCAAAGGCAACAACGCCGGGTTCTCCTTGGTCGCATGGAACGACAGCCGATCGAGGTTCGCTTTGGTATGGTGATTGAAATGCTGTTCGAAACTGTTAGTCGATTCAGAGAAACCCCACAAGGTTTTCGAATGTTGGTTCAGCACGCCAACGTAATCGCATTAGCAGATTTTATGGACTCACGAAGCCAGGGTATCCCATTGCTTCTTGAAGCCGACTTGGGACCAGTCGCCACCGTGGCGTTCGGCCGAGGCGAGCGACATCTCGATCGCGTCGGTGAACTTGGCGACGTAAGGCGGGAAGCGCGTGCACACTTCGAGCAGCTTCGAGTGGATCTGAGCACAGCATTGGAGGGAATCGTAAGCCACAAAAATACCACACTCGCCAAAGTTCCATAACCCTCCCCAAAACTCACGACCAACAGTTTCTCGTTCGTCATCGAGCATTCCTTCAAGCACGTCGCCAAGAAATCGACATGATCGCTCAGCAGCTGATCAACAGTCTCGACCTTGGCCAACTTGTGTTCCAATACGGCCCAATTGACGTCGAGCACCTCGCTGACAGTGAACGAGTACATCTGCTGCACGAACGCGAACATGCGCGCGCGTAGACCAAAGACGCGTTGCTTCCACTGCTCGAGTTCGGGGTAAGGCGTGCGACGACGCCACGGCGGCGATTTGGCGAGCTCGGTCCACATCTCCGCGAGGACGCGTTCGGTGTGCTTGAGTTGCAGCAAGTGCCGGAACAGGAACTGGTAGTGCGTGATCGTGTTGCGCGAGATGACGAGCGAGAGAGGGAACTTGGCGTGGTACTCGAGCGTGACCGCTTGGTGCGCTGTGCAGTGGTTGAACCGGATCAGCAAAGCGCATCATAGCATATTAATAGTCTCGCAACTGACCCAGAAAGTTTTTGTCCTTCTTGTCCTCGTCCTTGTCCTTCCCCCTCTTCTTCCCGTCCGTATCAACGAGTTTCCCATCCTCTTTCAAGATCTTCACCAGCATCTCGGTTAGCGTCTTCTTGGCCAAGACGACAATCAAGTCGTCCTTGAACGGATCCGCGGCCGACGCCGAACAAGGGTTACGCAACGCGAGCTCGAACAACGACTGAAGCTTCTCGTCCGAGGCCGAGTGGCGCGACTTGTGCAGTTCGAGGCTCGCGAGGTCGAGGAAGTGCGTGAAGGCGTCGCCATGGTCGATGAAGAAGTACTGCTTGAGCGAGCGCAGACGCGTCAAGAGGTGCTCCTGCTCGAGCAAGAGCTTGAGCAGCGCCTTGTTTGCGTACGTGTACGCTTCGTCTATGCGTTGGAAGAAGCTGTGATCGAGACGACCACTGATAAGTCAAACATATGGCGAGTGTACAAACCTTCAATGACAATCCCAACTCACCTCTCATCATTGAGCGCCATCAATTGCCCCTTCGTCCAATCCCCACTTGCCGAATCGATATCGATGCCGCATTCCCTCAACACATTGAGGTACTTGCCCGCAAGCAAAACTTTGTCCTTCCACGGTTCCAAGAACGTCGGCACGATCTGTCCACCACTTAGCCCTCGTTCTCTTGGCGGCGTGCTCCGGTTGACGACCGGCTCGGCCGGCCCGTCCGAGCTGAGGTTGTCGCGCAGCTTGTACCGCTTCTCCCAGTAGTCGTTGGTGAAGTCCGTCTCGATTGACTCGCGCGTCTGCTTCTTGTCTTCCCGAACGATGAACTCGTCCCACGGATCGGAGAGGTGACCCGTGCTGATCCACCCAAGCAAGATCGTCGCGTAGGGTTGACTGGCGCGCAAGAGCAACGTCGTGTACAGTTCTCGAGCGGCAGGGTCCCCAGCAGTACGATCGAGCTTCTCAGAGAGCACAAAGAGGACCTCGCCGCCCTTGGCAAGGCCCTCGCCTCGACTCGGACGATCCTTATTCGCGGTCGACTTGACCGCACCTTCGACATCGGCAAGGACGTCGCGCAATGCAGCGTTGCCGACGTAGCTGTCTGAGTCGCCGCTCTCCTCCGAAGACGAGACCTCCTCCGGCGGAATGCTCAGTGCGACTAGGTCGAGTGTGAGCGAGTTGATGAGCGAGAGGGTGTGAAGTGTCGGGTGGAGGTAGAACCAGAAACGTTGCAGGGTGAAGCCCGGCGAGGTGAGGAATTGGTGCTCGAGCTGTGCCAAAAGGATCAAATATTCCTGCGGGTGGAACGAATCGAGAGCTCCTCAGCCAATCGGACCCAGGGCTAGGTCGAAAGGCTTACATACCTTGAGCATCTCGCGAATGGCAGCACAAAGCGCGTGGTTGATGACGCCGTACTCGAGGATAGAATACTGCTCGATGAAGGCGTGTATTGATGTGTAGTGCTTGGCGATGTCGAGGAATCGTGTCACCGTTGCCGCCATCCACGGTTCTGAAGAACGGTCGTGGGGGAACAGTCAGCGCGCGTTACGTTTTCGCACCGGTGCAAGCAAAATAAAGGACTGGCCCAAAGACGGCGCCACGACGAATCTAGAGCCATAAAGTCGCTCGAATTCGTCCTCGGGTGTATATGTCGAATCGTACTCGATATATTGGCCCTCAATGCCCTACGGGCCAAGACAAGATTCAGCGACGTGCCCAGACGGGGCTGAGACCTTGGGGAATCGAACGCACCGTGAGTACGAAAAACAAATCCTCGACTATGAGGGCCTCTTGCAGTTCAGGACTGAGACCCTGCAGCGGTTCCGGGTCAAGTCCCTCGCGTTGCCTCGTCTCGAGCTCGTCTGCCAGCTCAAACTCGTCGCCTCCCTCGCTGTCCTCATCGGGACTGTCCTCGTCCGAGTAAGCGGCCTGCGATGGCGCTCTCGAGTCAACCGTATCTCTAGCCGTTGTTAATGAATGTCGCTTGGCACCCGCCGGCGTCTTGGAGGTTGTGCGCCGAGTCGCGGATGCGAGTGCGACGCGGTGGGGAGACATTGGAGGTAGGCGCGAGTTGAGAGGTGCTCGGCTGAACGAGGTTTCGGCGACGAAGGATCCCGAAGGTGTTGGATCTGCGTACGTTGGATTCAGGTTCGTCCGAACGATACGCCGAGTGATAAATAAGGATAGGGGTCAGCGAAAGGTTCAACGAGAGGGGAGAGATTGGCGCGAACGTTTGAAGACGGACCTCGTATCGGGTCCTGAGCGAGCGAGGCATCAAGCTCCTCCGGCACAGAAACGGTCCTGTTCTTGTACGAGCCCGTCGTCTTGACGGCTGTGCGGATGCTGCTTGTAATCTGGCACACGTGACGCGAGTGGTCCGTCGTCGGTGGGTGGGGTCGTGTTTGTTGATCGAGGCGTGTCAGCGATCAGTAGTAGGCAGGGTGCATGACAATGGCGGGTGGAAGCAAGGCTTACCTGCTGCAGCTCCTTCTCTCCCAGTCCTCCATACTTGACAGCAGAGGTCTTGGGGGTCTTGGGGAACAGCGTTGTCGAGGCCGAGGCGTATGAGCCTGACAGCACGCTTGAGGCCCGTCCCGACGACGAGCCTACGCGTGCATGCTGTTGCGGCTGAGACACATGCGACTGCGACTGCGACTGCGATCGCAAGGATTGGCGAGAGTCGCTACGACGCGGGAGAGCCGGGGCGTCCATGATTCAACGTCAGGTGACCTGGTCGATCACGATCAGTCAATTGGGTGTGCGAAGACGTGAGGAGAATGGCATTGGGTGAGTTCGAAGCGCGTCGTCGCCGGCGCGGGTCCTCCTCACTGCAGCCGCCTCGGACAGCCTCGGACGATTTGCGCGCAAGCTTGCTCTGCAGGCGTCATGTACTCGGGCGATTTCAGGTTTCAATTTCACTTGGACGGCTGCGGTGCGGTGAGCCAGGAGTGTGTGGACACATCATACGTAAACTACAAGAAGCTTCATAGGGGCACTCCTCGATTCGAGGTGCGCTTGTTCGTTGTACTACCAATTCCCGTAAGAGCTGGACATCGTAGGATACCGTGTGATGGAACCCCGATCGGTTCGTATCGCCGGTGCGGAGGAATTGACCCAAGCGCCCATCTGCGACTCGGAACTACGGGCAGTCCACGGAACTCGACCGGACGGCGCCGCTGAATCCTGATAGCTCTCAAGCACACGTTTACTTCGAGGAAACTAGTCGGGATTCGGAATACTTGATGATGTTATACATGTCCAAGACTGCTCGTCCATGTGGCACATCTAGGGTCGCTTCACTCGAGTTCGATTGCCCGGCGATAAAGATTCTGCGCCATCTACCAGTTTCTTATCACTAAATCGGCAGGGTCGTGCACCCTGCGGCAGTGACCCTGTTCCCTAGGCAATACACAAGGTACTGCTCGCCAAGCCACAATCTCACGAATTCATTATACAAGTAACCAACACCCATTTCGCCCTTCGCTTGAGCGACGGCCAAATCTTTTTCAGTTTAGCGACGATGGGAACACTATTACGGGGGAGGAAGCGCACGGACCCGTGAGCGCGTGAGCGTTCGAAGCTGCGCTTGGTGGATGTCGGACATCGCATGTCTGCGCCTGCCGTGGGGGTCGCCGCCCGCCCGCGCAGAGACTCGCCTCAACGATCCGCGCCAGCACACGCAGCGTGCGTGCATGCGCATGCAGCGAGCACCCTCGTTTTTCTCGGACTCAAGCTCCCGTTCGTGCGCCGTCGAAGAATGGGTCGCTGGCATGCGTCCGGGACCTACATTTGCGATCGAGACACACATTTCATTTGAGGTTGTCCGTGTGAGAACTACAAGCCTACACCTCCTTCCAAGACCTCGAAATTTCGCCTCCTCTTTCCGATACATCGCTCCTTGCTCTTCTTCTTCTCTGTCCTCTCCTCACAACAATCAATCTTCGTCTCCACTCCGTTCATTCTGTCGGTCTTCGCTTTTCTCACCGATTACTCTCCGATCTTTTTTTCTGCACCGACCAACATGCTGTTCGCACTTCACACCCTCTCTCTTGCCTTGATCGCGAGCATGGCGTCTGCTGCAACCATCGACAACACCCAAATGCAAGCCGTTGTTCTCGTGAGTTGGCTGCTGCTGCTACTCCTCTTCTCCCTGCCTTCAACGATCCTTCTCGGGCCGTTTCTCCTTGGCGTCGTCGCCTTCGGGGTCCTTGAGCTAGCGCGCGGCGCAAGTCGCCGATGTTCAGCACGCGCCCCCTATCTCTCCGGATGCGCTGTCCGCTCGTCGGCGCTAGCGCTGGTCCGTCGTCGTCGTCCTTCGGAAGTATGCCTGCACGGGCCCACTCCCTCCTTCGTCCGGTTCAGTCGTAGACTCGTAGTGCACTTTCTACTTTCACTAGCAGGGCTTTATGGCCCCACAAGGGAACGTCGAGCTTCATTTGATTTGACTGCTCGCCGTGGCTCAGGCTCGCTTTCGCCGACCGACAACGTCGACAACGGGATCAATCATCTTCCTCTTTCGGGGGTGCACGACCGCGAACGCGCGCTTGCCCTGCGCTCGAGCGGAGCCGGCGCCATCATGGAGGGAGGGGACTCGGAGGAGCGACCCGCCATGTGTCTGATGGCCCTGATCTGAAACATGGCTCATCGCCGGTTTCAATCGGCCATTACGCTTTACCCAAATCCTAATCCTGATCGAGGGCACTAACACCCCCTTTTTTTTCCTCCTTCCCAACCCTCGCCTCCTACTTTGTTGCTACCCAACACGTCCCTTCGTTCGAACTTCGCATGTACAAAAAATCTCTCCTCATCCCCACCACATTTCACGACACACCCCACAGGCATCGCAAGCCAAAGTGAGCGGCTCCTATACGCTCAGGAATGTCAAAACTGGAAAGTGAGTGTCGATCTTGAATCTGCGAACCCTCGTAGGCGCGGGAGCGGAGCGGCGGGGCGATCCATTACCTACCTATCGTAACCGCGCAACCGCCCCCTTCGCGCTTGTCAGCTTAAAATTGGCGAGCACCCCGGTCTCATTCTCATTATTGGCTGACGACGATCGCCTCTGCCTTTGCATGTGTCCGTTTCTGGGTGTGGTGTCCCCTTCATCCGATCAGATATCTCCAATTTAGTCGGTAGGTTACCATCTCTACATCATGCCCATAATTAATCCCTCCCGTCCCTGGCCATACCACGCATACTTTGCTGCGCGTGTCGCTTGATCGGTTCCCGGCAACCAAACTGACCCGGCCTCTCCCCTCTCGATCATCCCCCCTCCCTTCCCCCCCCCCCCCCCGGATTTTCCAGTGACTCGGGCAAGGCCAACGTCTACACCAAGTCGTCCAAGAAGTCGGTCGCGCTCAAATGGGCCCGTGTGTCCGGTACGAGTGGTAAATCCAAGGGATCTTGGCAAGGCGTGAGCATCGCTGACGGTAGTTCCGTGAGTTGGTCTTTTCGGCGATCCCGCCGCTGTGGCTCGAATTTTCGAAGGCCGCTTCGCCGCGTCGGCCGGCCCCTGGCTACTGGGACTAGCTGCGTGATACAATGAAAATGGACTGTCACATTAAATCCCTCTTTCACTTCATCTCGTGTTTACATTATTTTGATGATGTAGAAGGGTAAATGTCTGGCGGCTCAATACGGCAAGGAAAAGGGTCAAGGCAAGGACGTCGCCGCGGTCGCGTATGCTTGCCGAACGTCGGGCGAGTCGGTTGCGAAGCAAGTGTGGGCCCTCGTCCCCTGTGGAACCTCGTCCAGCGCTATCACCTTCTCGAAGAAAGTCTCTCGTCGTCGCTCGCTCGATCTCACTCCCAGGGCGAAGCCCACGGCCGAAGCCGAGCCCGAAGTCGTCGACAACAACGAGGATGACGAGGACGTGGACGAGGACGAGGAGTCGCCGCTTTTTACCGATGAAGAAGTCACCGAGGACACCGAGACCGATGATGATGACGACTCGAGCTTGGATAAGCGCGCTTCCAGCGCGACCTACTGCATCCTCACCCAAGACCACCTCTTCGACCAAAAGGCGAGGGCCCTCGGCAGCAGTGCCGTCAAGAGCGCCGGCGGTTTCACCAGCCAAGGCATGATCGACTTCAACGCCAAGGACAATTCGCAGTGGTGGATCATGGTCTCAGCGTGATCTCTTGCCGGGCTCAGATCTCCTGTTGGTGTCTTTACCCGGCTCGGAAATATAACAGAAACGAAACGATGAAATAGGGGCGACCTCTGGCTAGCCGCGCCTCTGTCATGGCTGGCTGCTCCGGAGCGACATTCCGGTCCACTCTTCCCACGATCTTGAAGCAACCTGTAGCATTTGATCCATAGCATGTTGTAGTTGATTGTTTGACTTGTTCAACGACGTTACCCGCGTACTGCCAACCAAACGAGAGCGTGCCGTTGAAGCTAAGTCAAAATGGGATCACACTCGAGACAGGAGAGCTGGCCACATTCGTGCCTTGAAAAGCCGAAGCTCAGGCCTCTGGCGTTTCCTCTAGTTTGCCACGATTGCGTGCCTGCAGCTTTCCAGAGTTGAAGTTGCGCCCGCTCTTGTATCTCCCTTCCTCTCCTTCTACATCATCGATTGCGACAACTACCCGTGCTATTCCCATCCCGATCCTTTCTGCAAGCCTCGTCATCGACTACCGCTCCTTGTTTCGCGCGCCTTCCTTCGCTGTTTTTCGCCCCTGAATTCGCGCAGGGTCACTTTTTGTCGGTCGTCGCTAGTCTCGTGGCCTCGTGGGTCGAAGGCGTTGCCCTCTCTCCTTCCCTTTTTGCTCCACACCTCGTCCTATCACAATGCTCTTGCTGCACATTCTGTTGGTGCTGGTCACCACATGCTTACCAGGCGCATTTGCGGGACTCATCGACAACCACGTTCATGCGAATGTCATCACGGTGCGTTTCCGCTCTGATCTCTTAGCACTGCCACAACGCCCCCCTCTCCTGTCCTCAGCGCGCTGGCAGTTTCGAGTTCCCACGACAAGGGGAAGCAAGTACAAAAAGACTGACCTCATAGTCTGCCTCCCGATTGATACCACCTAGGGAAGCGCTGCCAAACTCCATGGAAGTGAGTCGGTCGTCGGGCCCGCAGCGAGGATGCATGCAGCAAGGGGTTTGGGGGGAGCGAACGTGTCACTCACTTTGGCACCCCTGTCAACTGACGCTGACCGGGGCCGCTCCAACAAACACAGCTTTCACCATTCAAAATAAGGACGGATTGGTCAGTAGTCATTCTCAAAGCTCTCAATCGATACATCAGTCTTCAAGAGATCGTGTTCGAGCGAACGCGCAACCCTTCAAGCCGGTCTTGCCCGCCTCTTCCCCCCCCCTTCCTCCCGGGCCCTCCTCTCGTTACACTCCGCGCGCCGCCAACTTTTCCGAAGTCACTGATGCCATGTTCTTGCCCCTGCATACTCGTGACCTCGCACTTTCTTGCTTTTCTACTACGTTGTGGCTGTAACAGTACGTGGCCTTCATGCGGTCAGTCATACTCGCGCATTACACCGTACGACTCGGGAGCTATCACTGAGCGGAAGACGATCGACAACCTTGCAGCGATGAGATCACGAAGCTGCCCGGCATCGTTTTCCAAAAAGAGCGTGCGACCGTCGAAATCTCTCGGCATACAGTAACCGGAGCTAGTGGCAATATCTGGGCCACTCGAACGGGCGTGGCAATCTCGAAATTCGGAAAGTGTGCTGCGACGCAATACGGCCAAGACGAAATCGGGAAAAGGGACCAGGTGGTCGTTCCTTACGTTTGCCAGCTTGACGAACCCAAACAGCACACAGCCGCCAAGGTAAGTCAACCATCGAATGAAGTATTCGCCTGACTCATGGCTGGGATTGATATGATATTGACGTCCTGCCCCGCTGCAATCATCCAGCTGTTATTCAGCATTGTTCGTCGCCTCGCTGCGCTGAGCTCTGCTCCTGCCCCGCGTACCTCGCTGACAGTGGGTTTGGAACATGTCCATAGGTGGCATGCGGCCATTCGCCAGCAGCTCTTTCACTCGCGGAAAAATTGAACCCCAAAGTTGAGCCGAATAAGAAAATTAAATTCCATTCGGCACATCCGCGCGGGAACAGGCGCTGCAAGAGACACTGCCGTCGGAGACGCCGACTCGCCAAACGCAATATCGGCCACGTCGGCACGAGCTATCTCACGTTCTCCCCACAAGGCGGAAGTCCCGCAAAAACTCGACAGTCCCTTGCAAAAGTTCTTCCTGCCCGAGGGTCTTCTGCAAAAAAACCTCATGCAAAACATCCTGCAAGACCTACAAACACTCAACCTGCAACACATCATGCAAGACGTCCTACAAACACTCCTCCTGCAGCATCTCCTGCAACACCTCATCTTTCGGAGGCCGAAATTTCGGATCAGTTGACGGAGTCCCTCATGAGGGGACAAATGGATACGGGCTGCATCATTGGTGTGGACCACCTCAGCGACATGCAAACCGGAGGGTGGACCGCGTATTCGAAATTAGGGTATCTGGATACCAAGGGAATACGGTATGACCCTTTCGAGGTGAAGAACCCAAACTTTTGGCTTACAATCACCAAAGTCACTACTTGAGCGTCCGACTCCCCTTTCTCCCCTGGCGCAGTCGCCCGACCGGTTTCGGCCTCGATCCTCATTTCGGCGATTCGGATTCATCTCGTTGTGTCTTGACTTGCTCTTTCGCGTTTGCTTTTGTTTTCCTCTCTCGGGTATCCGAGCTTCCTTTATAAATCTCTTCGTATCACCCACATTCCATCCCCTCTGCTCGGACCGGATATTCCCCCTCTTAGTGTTCTTCCCGTGATTGCAACACCAGTCTTCGTTCGCTCCGGAGCTTGAGCACCACGACCAATCGGGAGTTCATTGAAGAGTTTATGTTTTAGCCATGGACATACTTGGATGAAGGACACGCCAATACACATTCTTTGTGATTGTGTGTCTCGATTGATGCGGCTTCCGCTCGAAGAAAGTGAGCAGGGTCTCCAGCTCTGGAACCCTCGCAGTTTCGGGATCGAGCCTGCCGATCCATCCCGTGAATCACGCACCGGACAAGCAGCGAGAGCTTCAAATTGCACCAAAAGTTGAGACACATTACGGTACAAGAACAGCGCAAGGAGAAAGAGAGACAATAGCAAAACTAGAGATAGCGCGCGGAGAAGAGACTTAACCAACGAGCAAGAGGCGACAATGAATTGAGTGAAAGGCGCTCAGCAAGGAGATCAAGTCGAGTGTGCGCGCGAGACTTCTTTCAAACTCAGGGGTGATTCGCGATAGATCGGCGAATCGACGGGCCGCGCGTTCGAAGGGGAAGCTGGGTTGAGGCTAGTTCGAGGCTCGGCATCGTTGATTGGTGTCGCAGAAATCAGATTCGAGTTGCCGTGATCGGTTCGGGGCAAGCAAGTCGCTGCCGTGGCTACGTCATCGAGCAAGAATGTTCCGCCAAGGTCCGTTGAGCTTTCGAGGCCGGCATGCAACGAGGAACGATGTTGTTCCAAGCGTGCCGATCCTAGTGTCGGGGAAGGTCGAGGCAGTTGGTTCGTCTCGTTCTCGCTGGTGTAAACATGTTTCGCATGCGTATTCGTGGCAATCTCACCAGCCGGCCCTGCGGTTGGGCGCGGCTCTGATTCGCGTTGCCGAATAGCGAACGGGCGTGCGACTGGCGTCGAGAAGTAAGAACTTGCCTGGTAGTTTGGAGTCGGCGCGTGGGACCCTGAAGGTGGCATCATTCCTCCCGAGTATGACGATGGATTCGAGGGAGTAACTTGCGGACAGCCGATCTGGATCGTGCGCATCGTACCGACTTCAACGAACCAGCCGACGGGTCGAACATCGGCCGGAAGCGCGATCAACGTCGGAGCTGAAGGACGTGCACTCCGTCGAGACGAATTGTCAACATCGGCCTGAGTGCCGGTCCCGTACGGCAAAGATGCAGTCGTAATACTGTGTGATACCTGGTGGTGAGACATCGGGGTAGAAGATGGGGCCCAGTAGGGCGTGCTTTGCACCATCGAGCCTCGGCGAGCAAATTCGCTCATGGGCGACGGCGACGGCGGCGGCGGCATCATGAACGGCGAGAACGAGAAAGGGACAATGTTGGCGTTGTGGGTGACGTCGGACTGATGAAGCGTCTCTGGCCCGATGTATTTATTTCTTCTCTCATCCCCAATTTGATCACTCAGAAGCATGCCAACACGAGGAGGTCGGGGTAAATTTTGCCAGCGAGCATGGGGGGTACCGGCTTGTCGCACCGAGCCTCTTGCGTTCGGCGCAGCATCATTCGACGCATCCGATTGTGAACTCCTCGGCGTCGAACCCATTTCATGGTGTTCAGTTCGAAGCTCATCGAAAAGATGTGGCGTGTTTCTCACTTGCGCGGTCTCGCTCGACATTTGCTGAAAGTCGCTCAAACTGGATGCGGCCGTGGCGCTACGCAAATGTGGTTCGGGCTGAGTCAAGTTCGCGGAAAGAGAAGGGGTGGTCGAACCGACCTGAGCAGCAAAATTGGAAGCCTGGTGTTTGATCGGCATCTCGGGCTCGATCGGAAGAGGATGTGCTCCATAGTTCGACAGCGGCCAAGGACGAGCGGCGATCGACGAAGGAGGGGTCCAAGAGTGGTCAGGTAGCGACTGTGCCATCCCAACAGGGGAGTTTTGGGGTCGATGGGTCATTTCGAAAATAGGCACGTGGTTCCCAGTTGCGAGTTGAGGGAAAAGTGACATCATCGAAGTGCCCGCGTCGCGCGGCCGCACGTTCGCCGTCGAACCCCTTTTGGCGGCTCGAGCGTTGTGCTCAGAGATCGCTTGAGAAAGTGGAGTCATCGCTGAGGCGCTGCTGTGCATCGAATAGTTCCCGTTCAAGCGCTGTCAGCCCCTCCTTCGCCAAAACTTGCGGAGGGATCCATGCTGTCACAGCTGGCTCACCGCTGCGCAGTCCTCGCCTCGGCGGCCTCGATATCTTGACTTGGCGGCCGCATCACCGAATCGACAGAGCCAGCGGTGGCTTGGCTCGTCTGCAACGCAATTTGAGACGATCCATTTCCCATAGCAGTCAATTTGGTGCGATGAAGAGATGGAGTCCATCCCTCTAGCTGTTGGAATGTGGCGACGATGTCAATGATGGCCGCGTCGCGCGCGATGCTCGCCAAAGAAAAATCAAACGGCGGAAGGGCGGGCCCCCAGACTGGGGCAATCGCGCCTTGTGCGTAGCAGAAGGCCTGAAGCCAGCAGCGGATCAACGCAAGATCGACACGTGAGCCTTCGCTAAGGCCAAGCAGGCTGCCTTGATCGTCTCGACCAGCAATAGGTAAGGGGTATGTGGATGGTTGTGGGAACCGCCTGCGCAGACGCTCTCCGAAGGGCGTGTCGGTTGCTCGAGCGAGAAAGATCGCCACTTTGGCGGGCTGATCGTCGAGAACAGGAAAAGCGTGCAAATGCATTAGAGAGATCTCGCCCACGTTGGAAGCAGAGCTCGAGCTTACCGAGAGAGGGAACGCGGGTACATCGGCTTCTTGGGTTTCGCAAAAGCTGGTGTAGCGACTAAAAGTTCTGCCAGCGATTAGTCTTGTCCTCGATCGCCATGCGAACACACACTCAGCGCGACCCAGGGAGAAAACTCACTTCAAGAGCAAGGCGAGTACGTGCCTTTGAGGAGGATTGGGCAATGCTTCGATCGAAGCCTTCAGGCGTTGATGTGATTCCGCCTGCAGTCCCGTGCGAAAATGATTTTGGGCTCGAGCTGCCCGAATGACGGCTTCAACGTTGTCGGTGAGGCTCCGTAGAGCCGGGAACGCGCCGAGGGCACGAGTCGAGGAATGGTTGAAGCTGAAGATGGGATTTTCATCGGGCCTGTCCGCTTGTGCATGTGGTGTTGATTTACGAGTTGCCTTGACGGGGGCAGCTGCCTTGCGACGTCGTTTGGAAGCCGAGGTAGCGCCGCTCGGACCCCTCTTTTGCGAAGGCAGGTAGGGCTCGTCGTTCGGGTCGTCGCTCGAGCTCGAGGTCGGCTCGTCGCTTGAGGGCATCCCGTCTTTCTCCCACTCTCCGAGTGGTGAGTTCTCATCGATACCACCATGTGCTTGGAGCGAGGTAGGTCGATGGCTGTTCGCAGAGGTAGCCGATCTCGCAAGTGACTGAGTTCGGTCGGCGGAGGCGATCGTCGAACTCGGAGGCTCAGGCTGCTGAAAGGACTGCTGCTTGGGACCACTTTGGCTCTTTGCCGTCTTCTTCGATGCCGTTTTCTTGGACGCGGTGGTGTTGGTGGCAGACTGGCGTTTGTTGGTGCTCCGTTTGGAAATGATTGATGACGTAGTGACGCTGGCAGAGTCGTCGCCTTCGCCACCTCCGTCGGGTCCCGACGTCGACTCGATCGGCGCGATCGCTTGCATGTCGACCGCGGCTGCCATCGGTGGTCGGCCGTTGACAAGGCCTGGTGGCAGCTTGTCGGGGTTGCTGTTGCGAGTCATTCGACGACTGGAGACATCTTGCCTCGGAGGTGACATGGTTGGGAGCTACAGTGGCCAGTCGATCAGCACGATGACAATGACGTTCCCAGATGGCGAGAGGAGAGGAGAGGGGTAGGAATGAGGCAGCCTCAAAGACTCGAAGCCGTGAAGAGGAGCAAGCTCGTTACGCTTGGGCCTACGTCGCGCGCGCCGCGCGGATGGAGAAGTTGACGCGAACGTGCACAGAAGAACGAAGAGTTGGGTTGAACACAGACGAATCTGATGGGCGATGGGCACACTTCGTACAGTTCCGTACCAGGAGAAGAAACCTTGCTTGGCCGAGATTCGGCAACGGCGCGGGGCAGCCTGTATGATCAACGGTCGACCCCTCTCCTCTTTCCCCGGACGTAATCGGTGCCCGGCTGCCCCGAGACTGCGGAATCGCGGATGCGGCGGAGAATAAATTTGGTGGCAGCGCACACGGCGCATCTATGCTCGAGGTGGACTCACAATGAGAGGACATGATTTTGGAACAATGCATGCATGCTCTGCAGTGAGGCCCACTCGAGCATGACACCGCCCCCAAAGCAGTAGAAACTCCGATCTGATCAGGGGTTCTCAAATAGATCACATTCACATAATGTGAATCTACATAATGTGAATCTACATAATGTGAATCTACATAATGTGAATCTACATAATGTGAATCTACATAATGTGAATCTAGCGACAGCAAGATACCAGTCCCATCAAAAAGAAAAAGAAAAAAATATCACAACTCGCCCGTCAACATCGATCCCAAGATGGACCTCAACGTCGTCGCAATGTCGGCTGTCTCCTTGACCGCGTGGCACCTCCCGGGCAAGACCTTTGGTAACCACTCGCTCTCGGCACCTTCGCCGATCGCGACCAACGAGACCTTGACTTTGGGGTTGGACGTCATGGCACGCTTGAGGACCTCGGGCGTGATGCCGTACCGGGGGAGGTTGGCGTCGGTGATGACGATGCAGAAGTAGTCGTCCGAGTCGGATTCGGCAACGGCTTGCACGCTCTCTTCGATGCACGGCACCGTGTTGTCGCCAGCCCAGCAGCTAGAACGGGTGAAGTGACAATCGAATTAGAGCGCGTCTCCGACACCAATCTGAATCAGCTTTCTGAACCTACAATTGAGGAATCAACGCCATCTTCTGAATGACCTTGTAGCGTTCACCGGCGTGCGCCGGCAGGGTGTCGATCGGCACGAGAGGGATCGATACCTCTTCGCCGCTATGACCGATGAGATCGATGCGGTACTTTTCCTTGCGCGAGATACGCGCGAACGCCTCCATGACCATGACGGCCGTCTCGAGCGAGCGCGTCAACCCGCCCGTGTATTGGTTGCGGTACATCGATGCACTGCAATCGAACACGAAGCGGATGCGCTTCGGCTTGAGCTGCGGACGGCCCAACTCGGGCTTCTCCATCCCTCGACGTTTGTAGACTGTCGACTCCTGCGTCAAAGCTTCACTCAAACGCGACTCGTCCAACTCGCCATCGGTTTGGCGTTTGAGCCATACGCGCTCTTCCTCGTTCGCTTCGAGGTTGTCGAGGAACGAGACAAGCTGCTGCACGTGACTTTGGACAGCGTCGTGGTAGCCCGAGTACTGCGACGCTTGCGACGAGGTGAGATCGATGTCGGCGAGACGTTTGGCGAGCTCCTTGCGTGCCATCTCGCGCGCTTGCTGCTTGATGTGGTCGGGAACGTCGGCTTTGAGCGAGTCGGGAATTTGGTGAATGTCTTGCCCCTTGACCGCGAGTCGCTGCGCACCGCCCTGCGTTTACAAGAATTCGAGTCATGCTCAGCAACCAAGATTTCGTTCCAACAACGAGAACGCGCAATCTGCCTCACTCGACCTCCCAAGCCAGCCGTCGAACGACCTCCCGTTCCACCCGCCCACTTGTTGCCGCCGACCTTCGCATTCAAAAGTCAAGTCACATCAGTCGATTGCTCACCCCAAATGACAAGAACAGGTTCGCAAACTTACGTGCAGTTTCCCATCGGGCCCTTTGCCAAACTTGGGCTCAGAGAGGTCCGTCGCCCCTCTGGGTTGAAACTCGATGACCTTAGTCTTCTTGACCTTCTCGCCATCCAAACCAGTCGGTCCCCGAACGGCATCCAACCCAACGCGCGTGACGCCCAGCTTGTACTTTCTCAAGACCGAGTAAAGCTTATCGATCGTCTCGGGTCGATGCGTGTCAAAGTCGAAGACGTTACGGAGGACTTCTTCAAGCGTGTCCTCGGGGTATCGCTTGAGGTGACGGACGATGGCAAGGAGTTCGCGAAGGGAGAAGGGGTACGATAAGGCTCCGCTCTGCATCAAGAAGACGTCGACGTGTTATGAGCGCGGACAACTCTGAGCATAATGCTCTACTCCTCAAATTCGACTCACATCGAAGGCCTTTCGCAGGTCGCCAAAGGCTTGAACGAGCGACCTCAAGAGCTCCTCGTCGAGTTCTGGCGCGAGTTGTGCCAAGACGCGTTGTTCCGACTCGATGTCGGGATTCGTGACCGCGTAGGTGCTGAATGTATCTCCAAGCACCCGTAGGAAGGCTATGAAGGATGCCATCGATCATTTAGTCAGTGTGTACGCTCGTGAAGGGGTTTGGCTCAGTTGCTGCGCAAAGCCAGGACTCACGATTGCCCAAAAATGGCGTTCCCGGTCGGTTCGCCAGTAGCACGATCCTAAAGTTGGGATGCACGATGATATCCTTTTCAGACCCGACCGAACGAACAGGTCTAATCTTCCTCCCATCAGCCAAAGTCATCTCGCCCCTCGCGGCCAACGACGCCAACGAAGCGACGACGGGTGCCGCGGCTTTGTCGACTTCATCAATGACGATGACTCGACCCAGTGCGACGGCTCGGAGGAGGGGTGAATCGACATAACGAATGACACCACCTTCCAGCGACGCCTTGAATTGCAACGATTGCGTCGTTGTATCCCGATGCAATTGCACGAACTCGCGCGGTCGATTGAGCAGTTGTAGTAAGCGATCGACGATCTTGTTCTTACCCACACCCTGATTTCCAAGGAGGAGGACATGTTCGCCCAATAGCTCGAGATCGACGGCGATGTCACGCATCAGAGCCGTTTGTTGTGAGTTGTCGAGAAAGGTGTTCATGTAAGGGATGTAGGACGATCCTAGGGCATCGTGCGTCTTGAGATCGAAGAGGCGCACTTCGTAGGCCTTGGCATCGCCGGCGGGATCGCTGGCGGCGGGGAAGACGAGTGTGCCGGCTTTGACTTCGGGAGGTGGGTTCCACTGCAACAAAGGTCAACTGCATCAGCCATGGTACAAAACCAGTTTCAGCCATAGTGAAAGCAACCCCGTCCACTCACCCATTCAGCATCCGGAGCGATCGCCGTATCCTTGAGCAGGGCCCACAACTCTTCCTTGGCCGTATTCGGCAAGAACTCGCTCAACAACGTGCGATTCAACAGACTGAACAAGCCCTCATTCGGGAACTTGTTCAGCCTCGTCGCGATACGGACCAGACTCGCCGTGCCCAAGCGACGACTCTTGCTTCCAGGAGCGGCATTGGCGCGTCGATAGGCGCGGGCAAAGACCTCCAATCGATCGACGAGCGCGGGTGGACATCCCGTCGCAAGGAGAATGGCCTTCTCTTCTTCCAAGGGCATGGCGATCGAGGGCAAGGCGATGAAATTGGCCGACAGTTCCTCCGTCAACCATTCTTTCGGTTGGGACGATTTCGACGACGTCGCGATGATCCTGAACGACGGATGAACCCTCGAGATGATGGCTCCGTCCATGTCCCCTTGCCGTCCCTCGGGTTTGGGTCCCAACATCCTCTGACCTTCCCATAGTTCGGCCTCACGATCCATCAACAACCTGCCCAAACTCCCGACGGTCGATCCGATCGTATCGATACCTTCCAAATGGACCAACTTGCCCTCCCATGCACCTTGGGTCAACAAGCTCGGTTCCCACGTCGTCGTCCCAGCCATCGGACCACCAGCCTCGCCTCGTTCAACCGACGCCGACGAAGGCGCTCCGCGACTGACGACTCGACGCATCCAAATCTCCCTACCGGACAACTCCTTGTAGAGATGCAGCGTCTCCAACTCGTAGCCCAACAATCCCGCAAAGGTGTCGATGAGGAGGTTGGTCGACGACGACGACGATTGCAACGACGACGAAGGAGGCGTGACGGCGAGGTCGAACGATCCCAACGCATGCAGTTGGACCAACGTCGTCAAGAGATGCACGAACCTCGGTGTGACAATGACGCGACCATCTTGCGTCCCTTTAATGACCTCCTCCAGCTTCGTCAATGGCCTCGGACCGACCGCAACGTCCTCGAGGACGATCTTCTCGACGCCACCACCCCTTACGAAACTGACTTTGGCCCTCTCTTGCGAGACCCTCTCGATCTTGTCCAATTCCCATCCCCAAAACCCACCTTTCTCCATCCCGACCGAACCAGGATCGACCTCATCCAAACCCGTGACCCAATCGCCCAAACCAGCCCCAACAAAAGCCTCTTCGACGAACCTCCAATGCGCCTTGGTCACGAACGCCAACGCGGGATGAACGGCGATCAACACACTCGCGACCTGAGCCGGGTTCGTCAATGCCGCATCGACGGGAGGCGGGAACCGATCGACCAAGCGCGCGAGTTTCCACAGTGCCGTTTGAGGGAAGGAAGGCAAGTCGTTCGAATCGATCACACCCGAGGCCATCTTGGCTCGCATCTCTTTGGTAACTTGCAACGTCGTGATTGCATCGGAGGATTTGGAGACGAAAGAGCGCGAAGGTTCATGGAAGGGGAGTTGAGGCGCTGCAAGCGTTTTGAAGGTCGCCAAGGGGTCGAGGTAGCGAGCTTGGAAGCGCGAACGAAAAGGCGGGTCGAGAGGGTATCCCGGGAAGGGAGCTGAGGTGCGGGCCATGTTGATCGTTAGCTTTGCTTGTCTCGAAGCATCCAGATTGCACGAGTGAATGTTGCAACAACTCACGAACAGGGGTTCCGATCGCGATGACTCTAAAATCGCGATGGGCGGGGATGAACAAAGTCGTGTCCTCGCCATTCTTGACCATGAGATCGTAGCGATCGGCCGAGACGATGTGCGTTCCGTCTTCGAGATTCTGCATCGTTTTCGCGACGAGCGATGAATTCAGTATGCTGCATGGCAGAGCCACGTCGATGCGCTGAAAATTCTCAAACTGACGATTTCTCGGTTCTCGAGCAAATTGTTGAGCGTTGGCAAGACTCCTCTTTCACACTGTGCACAATTCCCAGATCAGCCTCCATCACACCATCAACCTTGAAGAAGCCGACCACTTTGAACTAACCCTTTCAATCCCATCCAAAATCAACAAGCTGCCCAACTTGGCTGCCCTGACGGCCGACGAGTCCGTGTAGACCAACTGTCCGTTACGCCTAATCTCCCGCCCCTGTTTCAATTCGGATTCTCCGACATCGCGATGGAGGGAGACGATCTCGAAAGGTCGATTAAGAAGATGGGCGAAGGTCAGGGCCAGACGACGTGCGTAAGGACCCGGTGGGGAGTAGAGGAACATGTCTTGGCCTGCTCCGTGACCTCCACGAGTGAATCAGTCCTCTGCGGGGAGATCAACCGACCTAGACTGATCGATCGACTCTCGAACTGACCCAACAAGTACTTTTTACACATCCACACCAAATCCTCTCCCAATCGATTATCGCGCAACGTCCCAACCCCTTCCCCACTTCCCTCGAAATCCAACACGTTCCCCCCCTCGTCTCTAACACATCGTTCCTTATCGACCGCTTCATAGACAGGTACGCTCAAAGCACCAATCTTGAGTTTTCCAAGAAGTTCTCCCCTCTTCTCTGCTGGGGAAGGTGTTCCACTCCCCGTCGACGAAAGGAGGTGGTTGAGCCTTTGGTGCGGTTTCGACATCGTCGTTGATGTCGTCGACGGTCGGCTTGGGCGATGAGATGGGCTCAGTAGCGCACGTCCAAGATAACGGGTGTAGAAGGACGTCGAGGATAATCTTTGGTGCATCCAAGAAGAAAAATTCCCTTCCCCTTCGTCGAGCCAAAGACAAGCCGAGGCCCGGAAATCGAGGAAGAACCAAAGAGCCACGGCCTCTGCTCTGCCTCGATCGAGTTGATAAAGCTTTCCGGCAATACGATAGCTCGACCATAGCCGGTGTGCTCGCTCAGCGCGGGAGCCCTCTCCCGACTTCCCAGTACGTAGTGGGGCCGCAGTTTGGCCGAGCGGTGCCAATATTGCAAGTCAACCACCGCATCTGAAATTTGGCCTTCACTAGGTACAAAGGACTTTTAAACGCTAACCTCTTAGAATGACAAGCTTGCTCCCTACTTTTATTAATCCTAACAGTTTCGGCAACGGTGTTCCAGCAAATTACCCAGCAGCACTCACCACGGCGTACCACCTTCGAAGAGGTCGAGTTGCGTGGCTGACGTCTCCGCGCTACTCTTCTCCAAGTCTTCCCCTCCAATCCTCTCCATCCTAACCGACGGCACAAATCCCCACACCACCTACCCCATGACGAAAAATACGATAGCTCGCCTTCCCCTCCTAGGGCGAATCAAGTTTCCCCAACTCCCTCCTCAAGACATGAAAGACCACCACCCCTGCTGGACGCACACAACGAGCAACCCGCCTGAATTAAAATATCAGTCCTCACGGCAGGTAGAAACCTTGTATGTGGGGCTAGACAAGCAGTGACGACGCCAAGACAAGTGTACGAGGGAGTATACCGACTCTTGAGTGAGGGAGTAGAGTAGGCAATGTGTAGCAACGCATCAGGGTCAAGGTAATGAGTGGCTCTCAAGATGGATTGGGACAAGCATTTGTGGACCTCCAGGACGGAATCTCGATCTCGACTCAAAGTGGCGAGTATGGGGACTTGCGCGTTGAAACAGGTAACGAGTTTCGGCTTGAGCTCCTGATCAAGCTTACACTTTGATGTCCTCCCTGAGTTCGTCAACAAGGTTCGTAACCGTTGCCGCATGGATCGCCCAAATCTCGGGTGATAGGAGGTTAGGACTCGGGCGGCGCAGGGTTAACGAAGAGGGCGTCGAATGGGAGGGGTCGCAGGTCGAAACAAGTATGGTTCAACATCGAGCAGGCGCTGTTGAATTTCATGGTAACTAGGAGTGGTAATCGTGGGAAGGAAGTGTGTTATCGCACGATTGACTAGAGCATGGACGTGAGTTGAATCGGCCGACGGCGTCGGCAAAATCGTTGAGAAATCGGTCGCCCTATTCAGTCTCCATGACGATGCCCAAGCCAATCGCCGTGCGATTACGCCCTTTCTGTCGACGATCACCACTCCCCTTACCCATGAGGTTCAACAAAGCCTGCTCGCTATCGATCACTATCGGTTTCCTACCGGCAAACTCCCCCTACTCTTCACCTCATCGATAATCGAGACTTCATCCTCGTTGACAAGGATTCTCGCCGCGAGCGTCCTACGTTCCGTGCCTAAGAATTCGAATGCGATTGAGAACTTCACTTCCAGCTCGTCTACAAAAGGAGAGAACCCTTATTGGGGTTAACCCCTGCCGTGAAAACCTTTTATAGGAGATCCTATCAGCAAATGACTTCATTCACACGAGTTCACTACATGCATCACGTGACAAGCGCGACGCGTCCAACCTCCTTTTTCCGTACTGCTCTTCCTCTACGACCTTCCCCATCAACCGACGGGGCCAATCAAACCCCCAACTCCCAAACCTACTCCACCCACGCCCTTCGACCCCCCCCCCGCCCCCCAAAAAAAAAAAAACGAAAATGATGGCTCGTCGTCCCCAACCAGGTCGATTCAAGCTCCCCAAACTGCGTCCCCAAGATATGGAAGATCACCCCGATGCGCATCGAGCTCCTGCCTCAGTAAAGATTAAAGTCTACGGACCCTTTGATCGCGTCGAAATTGCGAAGAATCCTCCTAGACCCAAGGGAACCCCTAATGAAGCCTCGATGAAGAAGTCGAAATTAGTTTTGGAGAGGAAAACGAAGGTAGCGGCGGCTGAAGCCATGTATGTTATCGGTTCCGAAGCCGTTGTTGATCGAAAAGGATGGAGCGTCCATAACCATCGCTGGAACCAACGCGTTCAATTCGGCACAACTGGTCCCGAAGGAAGAGGCCAATGAAGTCGCAGAGCTATCGACGACGAAGTTGACTTCAGGTCCATGTACGACCTCAAAACGCAAACGATCAGCCTCGCCTTCTCCCATCTCGTCGTCGTCGTCATCTTTCGTCACTCTTGGCGAAACAAGTTTCTTCAGCAAACATGATCAAGCGTCCACCGGTGTACGAGATCTTCAAGATCAAGCAGAAGTCGAGACGATCAAAGTCGAGGACCTACAAGAACAACAAGAACCGATCCTGCCCTCAGTAAGAGAATCACTGCCGGGTATCAAGCCTTTGATACACGCCAAAAGGTAGCGCGAAGAAATCCCCGTTCCGCTTCTCAATTCCGCTTTCGAATCGGCCAACCCTATCGCTCCTCACGTAGCGACACAACACTTGGGAGACATGGGTGACTTATTGCTCTGTATACTTCACTTCGCTTATTCCGGGAACTCCCATCTGTTTCGGTATCTGAATACGGTTTAAACATCCCGTTCTCTTGGACATTTCAATCTCTAGATCTCAAGACCGAGTTCAGTAGGGCACATGTTGCACAATATGGTGATTTCAAAAAGCATCAAAAAAAAAGAGAGAAGAAGAAAGAAAAGAAAGAAGACAGCACAAAAGAATGATCAAAGGGCAGAGAGAAGAAAAAAGAACAAAGTCGATCCAAAAAAAAAAAAATGGATAAGGAAAGGCAGTAGGTTTGCCTGGTGGTGGTGAGTTGTCTATACGGAGTTGGGTACTTGGGACATCGCATTACGAATAGAACTGCGTGCATCAAGAAAAGGTTGAAAAAATCAGGTTCATTGCCGCCAATCAAGCGAGTGCAAATGGGTCGAAGAAGGGAACTCACTCGTCGGTTCTCATTCTTGCCAAACAACGACTCTCTCAACTCGGGCAACATCTGGGTGTGACAACCACGCCAGGGGTTTATACACGCAAGTTCAACTCTATGGTACGCATGAGCATCGCAAACGCACCTTCTCTTCCAATAGCCTCAATCGTTCGTCGAGGGTGTTGTTGACCGTGATCCTCGAGCCGTATCCCTTGATGATGACACCACCCGCACTGCCCAACGATCCACTCCTCGGGAAAAATTCAGCCACCACTGCAAAAATCCGTCTTCATCAATCAAACAATCGCACTTACGAATTGTCATTCAAATCATGCTCGATGGCGAATTTGGGTGCCCACCCGGTCTGCTTTTCGAACTCTTTGACGGCGTCCTTGGCGGCTTTCTCGAGCAACTTCTCGTCCCTCTGTCGTCCCAAGACCTTGACGTCCTTTTCCATGATGGTGAACATGGCCTGTTGGAAGCGTGAAGATCAAGGATCAACTTGCTCGCTCACCTACTTCGCCATCCCCCAACAAGTCCGCAACGGAGCCTTACCTGCAAGATCAAGCCCTTCAACAAGTCGGCGTACTTTTTCTCGTCCTGGGTCACTTGACCAATCTTGTCCCTCGCGTCGTCAAAGACCTTTTCCAACAACTCCTCGCGCTTCTCCAACAACTGCAAACGCGACTTGTTGTTTTGGTTCGAGATGGCACTGTGCGGCGATGGGGAGAGAAGATAGCCGATCGAAAGAGGGTTCAGTCCGAAGGGGAAGGCCAAGACACGGACTGCGATTGGGGATGAAGAGGTTCGCACATCTTCTTTTCGATCTCGATCTGTTTCTTCTTCCTCTCCAAGTTGGCATCGATGTTGGTCGATTCCTGTCGCACGATCTTGGCCTATCCAAACGAGCGCTCGATCAGTAAGCACAACCCCTGGTCGAACGATGGAGCTCGCTGACCATACCTTTTCGATCGAGAACTCCTCATCAGCCTTGACTTTGATCTCACGAGCCTTTTCAAGTGCTTCTTGTTTGATGAAGGCCGTCTGAGAAGAGACAGAGTGGGGTCAGGGCCAGGGATTGATGACGACAACGGGCTGGTGGGTCCAATGGTTGCTCTTTGACACGTACCATCTTGCGCAATTCGGAAACGACTTCATCGTCTGTAAGGCCTGGCATCTATTTGGAGTTGAGGGGGGGGGTTTATGAACATGCGGCCATGGGGTGATGGGAGATGCGATGCGGAGTTGGGGAGACCGGGAGTGGGAGTGGGTGTGGGGTCAGTTCGGTGCGCGGAGGTAGGTCTTGTTACAGCTGATAGGGTGTTGTGTTGGGGAAGCAAGAAAAAGATGCTGGTCTGTTGGAACAGAAGTCGTCGCTGCATCCATGACAAGGCGTGGGCTCTGTCTCTCTCTCGAGCGTGAAGGAGGCGGATCACCGTATCTCGACTTGGTGGCAGTTGGGTAGCTCCACCTTTTGATCGAAGCACATACCTTGGGCTATGTATGTTGGGTATGTGGCGAGTCGGGTAGGTGTGGGTGTGGGTGTGAATGCGCCAAGGAGCCAAAGGAGACGAGCAAGGACGAGGCGGACCTCGTTGTGACGATTAGCACGATTCGATTCTAATTCCGGTAGCAGAGCCAGGACTAATGGAGAATTCCTTCCGGGAGAGCCGTGCGCGCGCGTGCTGTTTTCAGGCTTCACGTCGTCGATCGTCGCCTCACTGCCGGCTGGCACACCGGTATCCCACCACGATGCCACCTCGAGCAGCTCCCGACTCCTCAACAACAACAACAACATCGTCCGTCTTGACAGAAGAAGATGCGCTCCCTCTGCTCCCCTTCCAACGCTCGTTGCTACAGAGGATGTTACCGAGCATCAGCAGCACCACATTGGGATCCGAATCAGCCGCCATGACGAGTGCCGACAGGGGGGATGCACTCTTGTTGATTGCGAGGGGTTTAGGCATGGGAACGATCGTGGCCACTATGGTAAGACCCCGTTCTTGACCGCGCCCACCCCGCCCCAGTCCAAAGCAGCTGACCTCTTTTGACTACCTACCTCCCCTCCACGCGCCTCAAAAGCTACGCATCTACGACACGTCGAACCACCTCATCCTCGTCGTCAACGCCACGCCCGACGAAGAACGTGGCCTAGCCCAAGAAACAGGCGTCCATCTCAAATCGGTCGGATTCGAAGTCGCCGCAGAGACGAGGTGCGCTCCTCTCTCTCTCTCACTTTTTGACATCTCGTCCGAGACCACCCTCCCCCAAGAGCTGACGCTGCGGCGGCATGCACCCCGTATTGCGCCTGGGCCAAACAGGGAAAAAATGTACAAGCAAGGAGGCTTTTTCTCGGTCACGTCCAGGATCTTGGTCGTCGACATGCTCAACAACAAGATACCCGTCGCGCTCATCACTGGCATCATCGTACTCCATGCCGAGACGTGAGTTGGGCCGCTAAACAAAAGTGTGCCCCAGTAGGAATTGCATCTGACTGGTCTCGATCTGCACGCTTCCAGTGTCACGCCTACTTCACTCGAATCCTTCATTGTCAGGATATATCGAAGGCACAACCGAGTAAACGCTCCCTCCTTCTTCCCCTGTAGTGCTTGGGGATCTGACCTCTTGAACAACCCCCCCCCCCCCAACATCAGATCGGGTTCCTCAAAGCCTTCTCGGATCAACCCGAACAATTCACCTTTGGAATATCACCTCTGCAAACCGTTCTGCAACAACTCAAACTGCGCGAAGTCATCATCTGCCCTCGCTTCCACGCCGACGTCGATCGCGACCTGCAGAAACGGAAAGCCGACGTCGTCGAGCTGTATCAGCCTTTGACGGACAGCATGTCGGACATCCAGGGGGCCCTCATCGAGTGCATGGAAGCGACCCTTTCCGAGATCAAGAGGAGTAATACCTATGCGAGTTTTATCTCCTTGATGGCTTCCTAATTTGGCACCAAGAGATCCTAATCCACGTTTGAACCCACAGCTTGAAGTCGAAGACTTGACGGTCGAGAATGCGCTCTTTCGCTCGTTCGACGGTCTCGTTCGCTCGAGGTTGGACCCCGTTTGGCACAAGGTCGGCAGCAAGACCAAGCTCCTCGTTCAGGATCTGACCATGCTGAGGAAGCTTCAAGCGTAAGTATTTTACATTTCGTAACAGCCTTGCACCTAGACCCTTGGACGACTCATGATCCAAGTTTTCACCTTCCACAACTAGCTACCTCCTCGCACTCGACTGCGTCTCCTTCAACCGCTTCCTCGAAACGATTCTCACTTCGCAAGCTTCGTCTTCCTCCCTCACGACGAACGGTAACGCCACAGCACTCGACAAGAAAGACCGTTCTCCCTGGCTCTACACGACCGCAGCGGACACGATCTTCACCGTTGCGCAACAACGCGTCTACGTCAAGAAACCCAAGGAGCAAGTCAAGAGGAGGGACGAGAGTGTTAGTGTCGAAGAGGAAGTCATCCCTGATGATTTGGGCGAGGACGAATGGGGTTTTGATGAACCTACGGAGGAGGAGGAGGAAATGCTTCGAGCGATCGAGAGTGGGGTCGACGTCACGACCAAGTTGCCTTCACCGACTCGACAAGGTCCTACAATACCGACCAAGAAAAAGGGGGTCCAGGAACAAGGAAAAGCTGAAGATGTTCCCCTGCCTGTTGAACCTCGACCTATTCCGAATACGAGTTGGTTACCGCCCAACATTGAACCTGTGTTGGAGGAACAGCCCAAGTGGTTATTGTTGGCGCAGGTATTGGAGGAGATCGAGACCGATATCGAAAGGATGCCGACCAATCCATGTGAGCTCGGCAGTCGTTTGATCCACCCTTCCAAATAGTCAAGTTCGGCTCATGCTGCTCTCCTCCTCCTTTGTCACGCAGTCGGCTACTCCTCCGACACGATCCTCATCATGTGCAACTCGTCCGAAACGTGCCAAACGCTCGGCGATTATCTCGAAGTACGCGCCGAGGACGCATCGAGGAGTAAAGACATGCTGTTGAACAAGTTGAACGCCTACTTTTTTTGGAAGGGAGCGATGGGTAAGATGAACCAGACGATCAAGAAGGATCGATCGCCGCGAAAATCCACGACGACGACCCCTACGTCGACTTTAGGGACCACGAGTGGTTCTGCTCCAACGACAACGACTTATGTGGGTCCGATCAACCAGGCTTTGAAGCGCAAGATGGAGATGCAACGTGGCCAAGTCCCGAGTCAGAAACGACGTCGAGTGAGGGGAGGAGGGTCCGTTAACGTCGCCGAGCGAGCGAGCTCATCGATGAGGATGGGTGCGAACCCTGAGGCATTGGAATTAGAAGCGAACGAAGTGGCTCAACTCCTCGATGCGAGTCAAGCGTTCGCTAAAGTAAAAAATGGAGGGACTACACCCTCCGTCATGTTGTCCAACAATGGGTGGAATGATCTTCCACTCACCTCGGAGTTCGATCTCAATCGGTTGGACGAAACGTTCGGTCTGTTGGACAACGAGGACCTGGTCCTAATCCGTCCTTATTCCGACGACGATGACGACAAAGTTCTCGAAGAACTGCGCCCGAAATACGTCGTCCTCTTCGACCCCGACCCAGCCTTCGTACGTCGTCTCGAGACCTATCGTGCCTTGCACCAAGGCTTGGCCCTACGCGTGTACTTTTTGACCTACAAGGATTCGGTCGAGGAACAACGGTACCTGAGTAGTATTCGCAAGGAGAAGGACGCGTTCGAACGCTTGATCAGGGAACGAGGTTCGATGGCGATCCCTCATGAAGCAGAGTATCGACCCAACGATGAAGAATTCCAATCCACGCTCCTAAGGACGACCTCGACTCGAAAAGGTGGTTCACGAACGGCCGAATTGGCCCCACCTAAAGTGATCATTGACGTACGAGAGTTTCGTTCCTCGCTCCCCTCCCTGCTCCACGAAGGAGGGTTCGACATTGAACCATTAACGATCTCGATCGGGGATTACGTGCTCTCACCGGAGATGTGCGTCGAGAGAAAGAGTCTCCCCGATTTGATCCAGTCGTTCAATTCGGGTAGGTTGTACCAACAGTGCGAGATCATGAGCGCGCACTACAAGACGCCGATCCTGTTGATCGAATTCGATGAGAAAAAGTCGTTCAACCTCGAGGTGAGGATCGAGAGGAACAGGATCAGACGCACCGAGTCCTCGCCTAGCATAAGCTGATCAGATGTTCGTCAATCCTCATGAATAGACGTACGTCGAACTTCGCGCAAAGGGGGAATCTTTCGACTTTGACCTACGCTCCAAACTCGTGCTCCTGACCATCGCCTTCCCTCGCCTTCGCACCATCTGGTCTTGCTCCCCTTACCAAACCGTTGACATATTCCGCGAACTCAAAGAGAATCGTCCCGAACCCGACCCAACCCAAGCCCAGCTCATCGGAACCAATGATGAAAGCTCCTCCCTCTCGATCGAAGGTTCAGGATTCTCCATCTCTCCACAAGAAATGCTTCGTAATCTTCCAGGTGTGACGACGAAGAATTATCGTTATGTGATGAATCGAGTGGATTCGGTCGAAAGTTTGTGCGAGTTGGAATTGGCCCAAATGCAAGAATTGGTTGGGGTCGAACAGGGACGAATCTTGTGGAGGTTCGTGAATCGGAATGTCGCGGATGAGGATTGAGAGAAGGGGGGAGGAGTGATGAGGAGCTTTGGGGAAAGCTTATGGGAGGGAGGGGGAGGGGGAGGGAGCATGGCCGTGATTGTTGAATTTTCTTCAAAATTTGTTGTATTAGTTTCATTGCAATCCCAAAACAAGCTCCAGCATTCAGTAGTGCAGTCAAAAAAAAAAAAAAGGTTTAGATCAGAGGTGCCTATTCACCTGGAGGAAAGGTCCGATGATCAACATCGACGAGCGGCCGTGAAAAGTTGGGCTTTACGGTTCGGGCGTTCTCATTCGTTTCTCAACCCACCTCTTGGAGTGCCATGTGCTTCCAAAGACGCTTGGAAAGTTTTAAAAAAGCGGAAACATTATTTTGTTCCTAAAAGTGAACCCTTTTCCTGATGTTTCGTACCTCGCTGACTACCGAAAGCCAGCGAGGAAGGGTGGGGGGTTAGTGACAACCCCTCTAAAGTCCGTCAGTCGCGTGTCTCAGGAAGTTCAAAAAGATCTAGTTGACTGTTTCCCTCCCAATTCATCAAAGGCCTACTACGGATCTACTTTATCGCGTAGGGCATCCAAAAACAGAAAAAGAAAAAGAAAAAGAAAAAAGAAAAAAAAGGTGATCGAAATGGGGCTTTCGACTACCTATTTATCGAGATTGGAGACACCGAACTGAACTCCGAACTGAAACCCCCTTTAGGAGCCCCCGAGAAATCGGCTTCGGAACAGATAAGGATGAGCATGATCGCAATCCATGTGGCAGGAATCTAAATCGGTGAATCCCCAACTTGGTTCTTCACAGGCGCCGCATTGCATGCTGTTGGAACGTGTTCACTTACAGTCACTGCGAATCCAGCAGCAATGGGGAGGGGGGGGGGGGGTTGCTTAAGTGGAGAGACAAGAGAGCGCAGCACTCCGAGT
This sequence comes from Microbotryum intermedium, assembly GCA_022702645.1. Lineage (NCBI taxonomy): Eukaryota > Fungi > Basidiomycota > Microbotryomycetes > Microbotryales > Microbotryaceae > Microbotryum > Microbotryum intermedium. Next base: position 2,096,867 of record JAHWDX010000004.1, on the reverse strand, counting down.
CCTAATTTCCGATAGTACCTAGTTAATGTGCACAAAAGTACAAGAGCGTAGTGCACAGGACTTCACCCCGCAGGGAAAAAAAAAAAAAAAAAAAACCCAAGCGTCATCTCCGCAGAAACGACAGTGACGCTCCTCTCCGCGCCACGGCACCTCACTCCTCTTCCAAATCTGCCCGCCCCCCCCACCCCTAATTTTCCCCAATCAAGACCCCCACATGACCTACGATGAGGTGTATATCTTCAACTTTTGGCGTTTTCACTTCTTGGCCTTCTTCGTCACTTACAATCGATGGTTGTCGCGAACGGAAAAGACCAAGACGTATCGAGTGCGCATCGAGCAAGGTCTGCTGCACATGGCCATCTCTTTCTCACACACACACAATCATGGAGCTATTGAGTATACTCGAATTTTCAGGTTCAACGAGAAAGGACAGAAAGAAGTACATCGCATCCGTCCAATAAAAGAGAGGAGGAACAAGCGAAAAGAAGGCGCTCCGCAGGACCCTGTTTCAGCCCGAAGTCATCAAAACGCTGCACGCTCAAGAACCTACGTCAGCAACACGCATATAATTTGAAGCCCATGAAGTGTGAAAGCCCAGTGGGACTGACTGATTGTCATCGAACGTCGAGTATAGATGGCCTTCCTCCTGCAGCAAGAGGAGCTGTTGCATGGCCTTGTCATGCGGCACGCCGGCGGACCTGGCGATGTGTTGGATGTTGACTCCCTCCTGCGCTTGTGGGATCGTATCTTTGATAAATTGCATGAGCTGGCGTTGGACAGGCGGGAAGTCGGCAAACGGATCCCCTCCACCTCCTGCACCGTTGCCGTTCGCGGCGACGTCGTAAGGGTTGTTGGCGTCGTACTGCCCACCAGCCTGGTTGTTGATGCCGGCCGCACCATTCGCTTTCCCCGGCTGTCATTACGAGGTCAACATTGATAAGCTATGGTATTGAAAGAAAAGGCGCGTGCCGATTGAATTTCTGCACTTACCGGTCCTCGGGTGAGGAAGAGGCTGGCGTGGACGCATTCGATCGCATGGTACAAAACTTCGTTCTTGTCCTCTACAAGGCGCATTCGTGTGCAGTGGATCGATCGCTTGCTGTGGAAGACCTTGATCGTGCCGAGGATGCGAACATATGTGTTGATCCTATAGAATTCGATTCCAATCAGAAAGGAGAGGATCAGCACTCGGGCAAACGTGTGAGTCGTGCTCAACACCGAGTTTTCGATGACTGACTCGAATTCATTCGCAGCAGCCTCAACGTCGCCATCAATCCATCTTCGCACATCGATCTGACCTGGAATGTGTGTGTAATCAAGAGTCAGTCAAGATTTCCCTCACCTCCTGCTCGACCTGTTCAGGCTACGCACCTGTCCCGTCCTCGACGAGATATCCGAGATGGGTCGCCGAGCTGTTGACGTTGCGGACGCAGGCAACGAATGTGATCTGCAAAGTCGATTCAAACAAACGGAAAGTTCAGTTATGAGTTCCCACAGCCAAGCAACACCTGCTGCCGTCGTTCGACGCATTGCTGAGCCTCGAGCTGGTTCACGTCACCGCGCGAGCCGAATGGCCCTCATGCCCGGATCACCAAACCTCGACAGCATGCATGCCCCATAGTACCTAGACGTTGTAACCAACTCACATCTTTCGCTTCCCTCTCATCGATGAACAAGTCCGCATCCGGGTGGGCCTGAGAAGCGTTGAGGATCTGGTGGATCGTCACCGGCCGCAGCGACGAAGGGCCGTGGCGCTGTACGAGCAGAACGACCGACATTGGCATGAGTACACCTCGATCGAGATACATTACTAGGACTGTCTCAAGTCGAACACACCTTTGATCCACCCTCTCCTGGACTGCTCGCGGCGCCTCCTTGCGAGCCGCGCATGAATCCACCACCGGCGCCGTAACCTGGGTGTGGCAACACGTACGTCGTCAGCATCAAGTCTACACACAGCTGACCTTGGGATGACTTTGAGAGTTACTGTAATCCATGCTATGTGTGCGTGTGAGTGGATGAGCGATTGAGCGGGTCAGCTGCAGGATGGCAGGACAGAGAGCGATCGGCTGAAGCTAGTTTGGACGCGACTTGACTGACCCGGACGCGTTGACGCGCCGCCGATCTTTTTTCGCTTGCGCAAGCCCGTCTCTGCAAAATTTGACAGGGCAAATTTGACATCGCGATCCCGGGCTGAGGCTACCTGCCCTCACAATTTTTAGTGACTGACCGCGCCCTCCGTAGTGCACCATTTCTGCGTAACCGTTTAGGCCAATGGGAATAATACTACCGAGTGGTTCTTTCCGATCTTTCCACTCAAGAGTGGCGATTTCGATGGGCGGTCGCCGAGCGACGAGGCCGAGGAGGTCCGCTTCACTTCAGCCCCGCGACGGCAAAGAGTCTTGGCGTGCATGCCTTCAACGAATATGTCACACATGCGATGGTAGTTCAACTGATCTTCAAAGCAGTTATGCTATGCTATCGAAAACATCTATGAGTCAAGCATGGAAGCAGGCGCAGGACCACTGGGAGTGGCCGAAGGTGAGTCATTCTAGTCCACAGGTTCGAAAATCGAGGCAGTCAAGTCAGGCTCAGTATGACAAGTGAAAGCGGGCCGATTAGTCGTTTGCGCAGAGCCGAGGAAGAGATCGAGATACGGGCGTCTCAAGCGTGATGTATATCAGGAGAATAGGTGAACGGCGTCACGATGCTGTTCAGGGTCCCCACAGAAACAAGCGGATGGCGTACGTAATGCGCTGGGGAGGCCCCATACGCGGTGACTGAATCTACGGGACGACGATGCTTGGAGGAGCGGGCGCACCAACATTGATCATTGGTATGGCTCAAATAGGTCATGTAGGCTTCCGGTCGATGAGCGAGAAGGCCGGATGGGGTGTAGTAGGCGAGCAGATATCCACAGAAAGTCGGATTCGAACTGTAGTACTGATCGCGGGCGGAAATTCCGATCACAGTAGCGCCATTGTCTCCTGTACAGACAACTCGGGGGTCTCACGGTAGAGGGACTCCGTATTGACTCGGCCACGCTCTGGACCTATTTTCGGGTCGAGCACAAAGCGGATTCCGACGTGGCGGTAATTAAGAACTGACCTTGACGCGAATTGAGAAGCGTATCGAAGCGGCACAGAAAAAATCGACGTATTCAGTGGAAGCCTGCGAATGAGCTCGCTGCGATTTTGAACCCTCCACAGAACGTTGGGTCGACAGATGGAGTTAATCATCTCGCCCGTGACGGTCTCAGCAAAATTCGCGTCGCCGGTACGAGGGGCACCAAAGTTGTAGCAGTCGCGCAGCTCGAGATCATTTCCGAGATCGTCAGGCGACTTGAGCGCACGCGCGAAGAAGAGCGCAGCGAGACCACCGCCGAGGGAGTGGCCGGTGACCCACAGAGGTACCCTGGTGACCGCGGGTTGCTCGGCTTTGATGGTTGCATTGATTTCCGCGAGACCATGCAACACTTGACCGTAGCCGTCCTGGGACAATCCGCCTCCTGGTTTGCGCATGCGGAGCAGGTGCCTCGCAAAACCTTCGTGCATGGTGCCGGCTCCGAAGAAGGGGATAGCACTGGTTCGCCTCAGGTTGCAATCGACGAGGAACTCGCTGTAGTTTGTAGGTGTCGTGCCTTTGAAAACTAGGACCATAAACGGCTGTTCAACCTTGGACTTGCTGTAAAACACCCCCGCGGACGCCCCCTCACCGCCGATGAGGGTGAGAACAGTCCGGTAATTGAGCTCCCATTCGTCGTTGCCGTGGTTGACGATGATTCCATCTGGATCATGATGCTGGTCGTTTCGCAAGTACACCATGGCCGAGAATAAAATAAAGGCTTTGGCTACGTCTAAGTTGAAGGTGCGAGTGCTGTAGTGCGCCAACATTAGCTCACGCTCTATGATGAGATAGGTAAGCAAGATTTATCTCTACTCACGTGGGCCACGGGTTCGGCAGAGGAGCGGCAAAAGGCGCGGCCAAAGTCGGACGAGCGTGGTTGATGGCTCGAGTAGCAGACCCACGGAACAATAGTGGGGATGATGATTGTAAATATCGAGAATCGTCACTTAGTTACTTAGCATGCATCTCAAATTTAGGACGAGAGATCGCACTGACAGGCGTCGGAAGCCAGAATCCAGCTGAACGGGTGTTGCCGAACCACGTCAGAATTCGGGTGAGAAACAACGCGAAGAAGAGCATTGGGTACATGATCTGAACGAGAGAAAGAAGTCGCGTGTTTCATCAGCTCGTGTATCATTGCTAAGCGTTCCATTGGACTGGCAAGTTTCTGCCTGTGGCGCCGAGCTCTTGATCAATGCTCACGCAGACGTAGATGACGGAGGCGGCGATGAATGAGACAGGGTCTCCGAAGAACGAAAAGGGGAGAAAATGACGGGGTAAAGCCAGTAAATGAAATTGATGAGAATGAACTCGAAAAGCGCCTAGAGCATTGAAAGGAAATTCATTGCTTCCGAGATGATGAACTGAACCGCCGCCATCGTGGGTTGCACGAAGAGGACGTTGACAAAGTGACCGACGGCGCCGGCCGCCCACCAGAAGAAGTCAAACAACACCGTTGTCAGCGAGGTCGTGAGTGTTGTACACCTGGACGGCGATTGTAGTATGGCAATAAAGTTTTTTGGCCAGATCGTGTAGCACGAGAGAGGGAGGAAGAAGGAGGAAGAGGAGGCAGGAGGGAAGAAGAGGGAAGAAGAACCTGCACTTGTCCGGAGGACATTTTGCGCCGCCGGATCTATTGGCGCAAACTACACGCGCGACCCCGGCCCGTCGGACGGTGCCAGCCAGCCTTCAGTACTTCATGCACCGATGGCCAAGTTCGGATCTGCCGTGACATATGCTCTTGTCGCAGGAAAAGAGGAAAGTCTCATGGATGTTATGTGTCGATCTTGAGCCCACCACTCGATCTCCTACATCACAACCTTCCGAGTCAAACCCATCGCCGGCTGCAGGGTTGATCCAGTAGGGGTTCACGTTGCAGGTCGACACGCAACATCTGATGCAGCTCGTTTGACAAGGGATATAAAGCAGCATGAAACAATCTTGTCTCAAGATCTGGTGACCACGACGCGTATTCAATCACAAAATGACGATGAAATATATTATCATACTCAGGGCGGGGTTTCAAGCAGAGTGTGGCTGACAAAAGTTGCTGCATTGGGGCCAGCATACTCCTATGTTCATCGAGCGCATTTCCCGCGAGCGCACAAACAGACTTGGAGAGTGAAAATGGGGGCTTAGAAGCGAGCGATGCAGCTCCGCACCGCGAGACCTGGCTTCGGGCGCCGATGCCACGGAGTTGATCACCTTGACGTTGGATGTTGATCTAGTTGAGATGGACCACATAGGATTCGACACGAGGATCAAAGAAAGGTTGAGGAAACCGCTACGAGTAAAGCCAGCCGAGAAAGTTCTTGTTAAAACGGAAGCAAACGTCGCGCACAGATTCGCGAGCACCTTGGCCGCTCTCCTGCACGACAACAACGCGAGTAGAGTGGTTGAAGGGCTCAGTGTGGATTTCGTAGAACTTGGGACCCTTCTTTGGTTCGAACTTGATGGGAATGCAGATGTGTGAGTAATTAAGAATGGAGGTTGAGCCAGACAGAACACCACGGTAAAGGTCACCGCCCAAAGAGGCGCTCGGTGGAACGCGGCAAACGATGTCGCTGCGATTCTGGACCCTCCACATGATGTTGGGACGATTGATCTCCTTCAAGGATGCGGCCTCGAACTCAGCAGCAGAGCGCGTCAAGTGGTAGCAATCGCGCAATTCCAGATCATCACCGAGGTCTGCAGGGGCTCTGAGCACACGAGCGTAAAAGAGCGCGGCGAGAGCAGCTCCGACCGAGTGTTCAGTGATTCATGAAGCGCGGAAGGAAGGGAGCTGAGCTCAACCCACCGAAGCGCGCGACCTGACGAGTTCGATGTGGGGATGAAGGAGCTTGTCTACTTCGACGGACGTTGTTCTTGATTCTCATCAGAAATCCGAGCGCAATTCAACTCTTTCTCCCAACGATGTTGAAGGCTCTGCAACACCAACCTGCCTCCTCTAAGATCAGCTTGAGCAGATGCCATCCTGCCACCGGACTCAAGTCAATCGATCAATTTTTATCATGACCTTGAATCTCCAGAAAAGCTACAGCAGCGTGACCTAGCTGCAAAACAGGACAACTGATCACAGAAAGGCCCAGACATATCGTATGGTATCAAAAGCGGATACATCGGCTATGACGCGCATACGTTCACGCGTGCTCGATTGCGCAGACGCTCAGGGGACACATCGGTCAATGAGGAGCGTGCATCAAATCACTTCCCCCAGCATCCTCAGGCCCTTTGTCGAGACTTGCATCCTCCTCATCTTCAACGGGGCGATGATCCTCGTGCTCGACGATGTCGACGCCGAGCTTGGCCCAGACCTCAAAGATAACCATCGCACTCGCGATGCCGACGTAGATACCAAGGAAGGCAAGATCCTTGATCGACTTGATCAAGGGAAGCAGGGCGAAGATGATGGCGACGACGAGACGGACCGAAGCGCGGAAAGCCTATCGTCAGCAGTCGCAGTCAAGATGCAAACCATAGTCAGCGGGCCAGCAGTCCGTGATCACGTTGTGATAGCACTCACAGCGTTGACGCGAGATGCTCCAGCTGGATCCAACGATTGATGGAGGATGCCGAGCACTGTGATGCAAAGCAACGCGACGCCCATTCCGCCGCCGTACTGCCATCGAATCCCTTGTGAAACCTACGAGCCGCGACAGCATCACACGCATGTTAGCTCAGCTCATCTACCGTCTGGCAGCGGGAAGCATTCCATGCATAACGCCGATGTCGAAGCAGACTTACCTCTTCATTTTGAACCAACTTTGCCAACGCCGCACTCGCCAGGATCAGACCCGTGCACAGAGGCCAGTGGGTGATGTCCCAGACGACGTTTGTGAACCAATGCCTCCGAATCGCGTGCAAGAACTTCTTCGACAACGCTGCATCGAAGTAGACCGCGTTGACGATGAATGCGACGGTGAGTCCAAAGACCGCTCGAGCAAACTGGTACGAAAGGCCATATGTCCCTGGCTTGGCAACGAATAACACGGAGATCACGGACTCGCCAAGCACGATTGTGACAAAGGCTGCTGTTCTCTCGACCACTGTGAGCACAGGGCAGATTCGAGCCACCAGCTTAGTCGTCGCTATTCTGCTGAGGGGCCGTCAAGAGGAGAGGGAGGGTAACTGACTGTGTTCCAGATTGACTGCAGGGATCATCTTGATACCCAAGCCGATAGGCACTTTGCTTGCATCAGCCATCTCGCCATCTTCCGCTCGTTGCTTGGCTTTGAGGATCCATTGTCGCCTCGTCACCGAGACGATTACGCCGACCGAAAAGCGCGAAGCAATCTCTACGGCCGTGCCAACCGCGGCAAGGATCGCCGTCGCTCGGAGCGAAGGCGCCCAAATGCATCCCATAAAAATGAGCGAAACGACGGCGAGTGCACCGGCACGGGCAAGGAAAGCGGAGCGGAAGTCGGGCATATCCCACGCGTAACCCAAAAAAGTCACAACTGGGGTGGAGAAGGGGAGAACATTGAGCACCTCAGCAATCCTCGCTGGAAGAGGGCATTATTTTCAGAGTCTGGGGAACCATTACATACTTCGAATGAGCTTGGCGACAAGGAAGAATGTGGTGGCCGCCACGACCGCATGCTGTTGACCACCGTGACTTGAAATCTCGGATGCGATGGCTGCCCCCTCACCCGCACTGCTGCTCGAGACCGCCGCGGCTGCGCGTTGCAAGAGCCTACGGGCCACCGCCGACGCGGCCTCGCCTCCTTCCACAATGTGCAATTCGATAGCCGAAGCATTCGAGCTGTAGCCAACTAGGCAGATGAGAATGGCTAGTGTTTGGATGCGCTGCGAGACGTCACTGTCGGATCCGAGGTGAGTTCGGAAACGAACGTCAGCGTTTGAAAGGGTATCTTGTAGATTGACTCCAGGGGGGCGACCCGAGCGTACTCTACACCTGAGATATTCTGCCAATTCCTGTAGTCACTCCAAATGCTCCACGCGGGATAGAATGTCAAGATGACTTTGGTAAGCGAAAGCCCCGAGACATGCTCCGAGGCAGCATCCGCCAATTGGTGCACGATGCCTGGTTTGAATGTGGTGGTTCTGCTATCAGCAGCAAATCCGGAGGCTGTATACGCATGTATCGCCCCGTGCTCTAAAGTGACTCACCCACAAGGATCAAGTCAAAGATCAACTCGAAGCGTGAGGGAACTCGCTCGACTCGCTCCCGGAAAAGCCTTCCGTGTGACAGCCATTGCCGCACCACGGGAGGTTTGAACACATCGCTCAGACACATGAGCTGTTTGGGCACGCGAGAGCATTAAGGGCGTCAGCAAACTCGTTGTCGGCACCTACGTGGTTTTGGACCCTCTCGTCCATCTGAGAACCACCGAGAGTCTTGTCTCGGGTGCCGGGCGCTGCCAATTGAGCTTCCGACGAGCCTCCGACCTAGTGCTCCCTGAGTCCGTAAACGACCAGTCCCCCACTTCACCTTCCCACCGAGGCGACGGCTACCATCGGGAGAAAATCCAATTGCACTTGAGTCCTCGCCGAAGGCAGGAACACGTACATCATGATCATCACTCAGGTCGCAGTTGCCACTCTTGCCATCCTTGAGGCTGTTGCCGCTCCTCGTCGAGCGTCGGCTGATCGCTGGCGTTCCGGTCTCGAGGAACACGATGCCTCCTCGCACGGGGCCGAATTGCTGAATGTGCTCGGGGTCTTCTTCGGCATGGTCATGAGGTGGAGAGAACGAAGTCGAGGTGGAAGTCGACCCTGCTGTCTGGGGTCCGGCCATCATTCGTCAACGCAGAGGGATCGAGAAGCGGTTGACGCGTGTGCGCTCACAGTCGCTGTCTCTGATGAGGCACCGACCCAAGCCTATCCAAGCCGACTCGCATGCTCGCGCCTGCCGGACGCCGGATCGTGCCGAATTTCATTTCCAGAGAAAAATGCTTGGCGGTCGGGTTCCGTCGATCCATCTTCTGCGACCGGTGCTCAGCGCTCAGCATTGATTGGCAGCACCCGCAGCAGTCCATGTCGCAGAAGCGTGTGCTCGCCTACTCTCATTCAGGTAGAGGGTAGTATTCCTAGCTCTGTATCTTAGCCATAGGTACCTGCCTCTACCTACCGCTAGGATTCGAAGGGAACAAGTCGTAGGTAACTACGTATACGTAGAGAAGTACAGTAGGGCTCACCGTCGAGCAAGATCTGCGCCGCTGCACGTGGTTCATAATTGTTAATTATGTAAAGTCAGTATTCAATCCACGATGGGCTCCCTTATAGTTATATAGCCCTACTCCGAGTTGCGAGGTGCTATAACTACTGTGCGGATTATATGGTACGACTGCCGTTCTGGCTAAACCTCCCTTTTTCGCTAAATCTCCTTTTTATTTGTTCAGTCTACGCAGCAGCTGGCTCATTGGTGTACCTAGGTAGGCATCCGAGGTGATGGAGGTGATGCCTCAGATCACCTCGGATGGTAACCTGGAGCGAAGACGACTCGACCCCGAGGCCTAATGAGGGACCATGATTGACTCTGGCTACTACGAATGCGCCAGAAGAGGGCAAACCAGTTCACGAGTCCTAAGAGGTCAAAGTCAGGAAACAGATACAAATTCTCTTCGTCCTGAAGTTCCGATGTCATTCGCGAGTTCTTGCATCTCGATGCTTGTTCAATTCAAAAGCAGCCGCAGAGCTTCCAGAAGCAAGATCCGAGTCCTCGGACGCCTCGATCTGCCTCAATTCCACGCAACTGAGCCCTTGCCCACGGGAAGGAAGGCTTTGGGGATTCTGAGTGCCAGCAGGCTGCCCGGTGCCCGCGCTCCAGCGGCCCAACGGAAGGCCGGCGCGGGCCTCGGTCCGGAGAGCCGAAAGGCCGCGCGCGTGGGCTCGCAGTCTCGCAGATTGAAGTCTCACTTTAAGTTAGGCAGCGCGCTAGTTGCCGCCGGCAGACATAGGGGCGTCACTCAGCTTGTGCGACATGGATCTGTTAGGGGACACTATACCCCCGACGCTCTGCGCGCTCTTATCGTGGCGACCTTGCGCCTCCTCTCACTTCGGTCGGTTGCCGGAGTCGCGTATCAATCGTAGTACTTGACTTGTGAGTTGAGTATGGCCGGCACCGTGCACTCGTCTGATCGTGATGCAGTGAGGTCGCGAACGCTGGCTGCCAATGGCGAGAAACGACAGCAAAGGCATGAGAACCCCTTGGTCTGTTGGAGATGAGCTCAGACTGGAAAGATTTGGGTCAGGCTCTCAGAAATCTTACAGCATGATCCAGTCTACCTCATTAGGTAGCGTGTGTTAAGGATACGAGGCATCTGCGCGGTTTTTTACTGACGGTCGGTGTCTGCCATCTTGCCCTGCCTTTCCGCCGACACCACAGTTCAAGCGACGAACAACGTCATCATTGCACAGTGCAGGATTACTTCGACCCTTGTCCCGAAGACCATCACGGCTTATGAGAAATCTCTCCAATCATACTCGATCTCCTTGAGTGAATCCTGGCCCGACGCGCGAACTCGACCTTGTTGAGGAGAGCTTACATGTTCGAGGTAGGCCGAATTCGCATTGCCTCCGAAGCGTCAAGCAAGTCAAGGAAGCTCACATTTTTCAATGTCGAAAGGCCAAGAGTAGTGTCCTCGATGGCTTGACCTTGATCGGCACCCGTGCCTGACTCTCGTGCGCATCAGTTTGACTCGGACTTCAAAAAAGTCAAAACCATTTGCGCGTCGATAGGTCAAATTCCCGCGTCGGGCCAGGATTCACTCAAGTAGATCGAGTATGATTGGAGAGACTTCTCATAAGCCGTGATGGTCTTCGGGACAAGGGTCGAAGTACTCCTGTACTGTGCAATGATGACGTTGTTCGTCGCTTGAACTGTGGTGTCGGCGGGAAGGCAGGGCAATATGGCGGACACCGACAGTCAGTGAGAAATCACGCAGATGCCTCGTATCCGTACACACGACAGATTTTCCGAACAGGATAGAGAACTCACGTCGTTCAGCAAGGCTCCCCATTCCCTGACCACTTCCCCCATTTCGCCGTCCTCATGCTCGTCACCCTCGCGGCCATCGTCGTGGCAATCGGCGTCCGTGTTGGTGACCCCGAGTGAGCCTGCGCTGCCAGCCGAGCGACTGGGCGCAAGACGAGGCTCCATTTGTTGCCGTCCTTTGTCAGGCCACTTCACCGGACTCGCTAATAATTGTCGTGAGTGGGTCAAGACTGCGTTTGCGAGTTCGGGTTGGTGTTGCTCGGCCCGGTCGAGAGCTCGGAATGATGGGAAGTCAAAACATCATGTCACGTGAGGCCATGAGGCGCTTCGCGCCGAGAATTAGGTCACTGGGTGTTGGTCGAGCGCAGGGTCGAGCCAGCGGCCATGCAGGCGAAGCGGTCGAGAGAAGGCAGAAGAGATCGTGGCGTGCTCTTCGCTCAAGTCAACCACGGCACCTGCGCAGGTGTAGAGATGCGCGAGGTGACTTGTTTCGCGGCCTCATCACGGACAGACGCGTGCGTGCACGGTGCCAGCCAAACTCAACTCACCAAGTCAAGTACTACAACTGATACGCGACTCCGACAACCCGACCGAAGTGAGAGAAGGCGCAAGGCCGCCATGATAAGAGGGCACCAAGCCCAGCCAAAGAATGGATGTAGCACTGAGTCGTCTTTGACCACTTGTCCAAGTCATTTGGGAAGGGGCCCCGCCGGCTCACCCGCACGACTCCCCCACGGCCCGCGTCCGCCTCAGACACGCCTCAAACACGGAGGCCCAAGCTCGATACTATCGCTTTCGAACATTCGGACAAGCGCTCGCTCGCTATCCGGGGCAAATGGTAGAGCGTCGAGGGTATACTGTCCCACGATCGGTATTAGTCACGTTCAATAGGTAGGTAGGTACAGAACAACTACTTAGTCCACTTTGGTCAGACACCTGGGCACAGCCCGTGAACCGAATCCGATCTTGAGGCTGCCCACTCCAACTGGTCAAATGCCAGACCGCCCAGCCCAACTCGAGTCCCTAGACTCCGTACTAGCCGTCAAGACTAGGTGTGTGCATGCGAATAACACGCCTGTCAATCGTTGTTCGGCAGCGCTCGAGCGCTCGAGCCCCCGCTAGTGCAAGCGGCACTGACTTACCCCTAATCCTGGTCTCCTTTAACCAGACTCGGCGCGTCTCGGTCACGGGTCTGAGATGACGCATGGTTGGCCCAATCTCCTGCAAAAACGTGGGGGGCCGATGCGGTTACCTATGCAAGATGGGATAGGGGCGACTGGATGTCGATATGATACCAGTGGCTACCTCCCTGACGCAGATAAGTACCTGTCCGGGCACTGGTCTGGTGCGACCGCGACCGACGGAACTCGATCCACAACTTGCGATCGCCTGCCAGCAAGCCCCACTCTGCCCCTTTGGCATCTTCTACTATCCAGCAGCACTCGCATAAACACAGCAGACCAGGGCGACAGACCACATCTTCCTCCTCCCTTCTCCTGTCTTCTTACTACGACTTATACTCGCGAAAGACCCGTCCGTGACCCGTGCTTCTTCGAGCTTCCTGACCCCCAGTCCTTTATCGCTCGATCTTCGTCAGACGCCCCTCCCCACGCGCGCGCGCGTCTACCAATAAATGCTCCCCTCGATCTTGGCGGCTCTGCTTTCTCTGGCTTTGCTCGCTCGCTGCAACACGGAATTGCTCACGACGCTCCACATGCACGACAGCGAGCACGCGACAAATGGCTTGGTCCATCCGGCGTGGTTCCAGGACCGAAAAATCCTCGAAAGCGTCGATCTGTCCCTGGCGCTCGATTTGCAGGATGTCGAATTCCTTGCGTGGGCCGGAGAAAAGGGTACGTGCTCGAGGCGGGGCACGAGCGGGAAAGACTCCTTTCTTCGAGCGCAATATGCTGACACCTCGCCGGAACAACACCCACTTTTACAGATGAATCTGGACTCTCACTCCTCGCTACAATGGATGTGGAGACGTACAAGCATGAAAAAGTCAGTTTCCACTCCTGCGCACATTCGCTTCGTCTCCCGGCTCTACAGAACCGCCTTCCACAGCTCCGTACCACTGCGCTTACTCGAAGCTCTTCGGACGGCGGAACCACAGATCATCAACATGCAACGTTTCTCCAAGTTGCTCGCCGGGTTCGAGTGTGGTGCGTCGCAGATCAGCATCGTCTTTCAGTCCAAAAGAGCTTTCGATCACGCCCTCCAAGATTGGTCATCGTGGGTCCAAGCCGAGCCCGACCATGTGATCGTCCTCTTCGCCAACTGGAAGGGATGCTTGACCCCCGAGGGCAATCTCAAGCCGTTCCACTTTCATGACCTTTCCTCGGATGCTGTGCGCCTCGAGATCACTCTGCACGGGGTCGAGACGGACTGGAAAACCGCAACCCACACCTCGACACTTGCCATTGGCTTGCCACCGGGGACGACCGCCGATGACTTGATCGAGCACCCCAAGGCGAAACGATCGTGGTTCAAAAAAGCGAGAAAATTCTTTAAAAAGCTGTTCAACTTAACCATCAAGACCAAGCCTCTCAGTATCTCCCTAGATCATCGGCAAACAATCATCCACACGCATGCGCCCCCCAATCCCAACGGGCTCCATTCAATAATGGTTTGCTCTGACTGCGGATCGCACGGGTCGATCGAGATGAATTTCGTCTTCAAGATCGTCATGGGGATCCCGCATCCACCGTACATAGCAGTGCATACGCGCAACGTGGGAATGAAAGTCAAGTTGGGGATCAACGCAAAGGTCAGTCTTGAATATGCTGTCGAGTTTTCATTGTCCCAATTTCGCTGCGCGGCTTTTTGCCTGCGGTCACTGAGTCTTGTGGTCATTGGTGGTACTGCATTGCTATCTTCACAGGCTAGCATACCTGCATCATTTGGCTGGGGTGATACGATCTACAAGACCGGAGTTCCTCGTCTGTCGTGTGCTATCAAGGGTGTTGTTGACATGGGCTTCTACATCACCCTGGGGTGGGGCTACTCGATCTCCGGCCTTACAGGGCATTTGCAAGTCCAAAAGACGATCGACTTTGGAGTTAACGATATGGCGGGGGTGGATTTGTACTTGGGCCCGCGAGGCATTCTACCGAATCCCACGGGGAGGTGGGGCATAACTCACACGTCCACGCCCCTCAGCGTCACTGGACTGGGCTCGGGCACTTTTTCAGCCGGCCTCAACGTGGCCCTTAGTCTCAAGATCGATTTGCACAACCTCTTTTGTGAGTTTTTTTTTTTTTTTTTTTTTTCTTTCCTTTGTCGGGTCTACCCCTTGTTGGGTAAGGTTAAGCATGCTGACCTGTTCCGTCCTTATGCGCTCACGGGCGCTTGCATTATCTTCCTGATGTGTTTCGGATCTAGTTATTTCGCCGGTATCGCTCTCAGTCGGTGCGGGCCCTTCAATCAGTAAGTCTTGACCGCATATAGTTTGTATACGACTATTCTGCCTCATTTCGTACTGATGAATGTTCGTGCTATACCTCGATCCTCCAGTTGTGGGAATTGCTGGTCCCCGCCTCGGTCCATGCTCCGCCCTCGCTCGTTCCAGCGGTCAGTCCATACCACACACACACACATATATACATGTCGATCAATCATTGCTCTCAGGCTTTATCCCTATACTAAATAGCCCCATCTCGACACTTTCAAAAAAAACAGGTCACACACTTTTTGTTCAACCCAAGATTGCAGTCTCTGCGTCTGTCGGCGCATCTATCGGCGCAAGCCTGTGGGGATTCAGCATCCCGATCGAGCACCCATGGGGCAAGCAAGCGGTCAATGACGTTTCCGACGACGACTCAACTGCCTCCGATATTCCTTCCTCGAACGATACCTCGTTCGAACGCGCCGATAAGCCCATGATCGGCCGTATGGACCCCAACCCATTCCCACGGGGCCTGAACGATTCAGAATTCGCCGGTCTCGGTGCATCGCTGACCCTGGTCAAGTGGAGTACGGACGTGGGCCCACCAATATGCTACCACACACCCCACAAACGTGATACTGTACAACGCACTCATCCACGTGACCTGCTCGCGCCTACGACCTACGCACTATCGTCGAAAGCTTTGCTGCTGGATGTTGACGCTGCAGAGTAAGCTGCTGCGCTCCTCGGCCTCTTCAGCAGTCGCTGCGGTTCGACACCGCGAATTCCTCTCGACGCCCAAACAGGTCTCAAACACCCGTCGTGCGTCATCTTCTCAATTCTCAAGGAGTCTAGCCGTCTGCCAGACTCAGGTCGTGCGCTTCAATTTCTAGGCCTTTTCCATCCCTCAGGAGTACCTTACGTCCTTCGAGCCTCGAGTAAATCCCGTTGCTATTCAAGTCGTCTCCGTTACTTTGTTTTGTATGTTCTAGCATGGTTCAAAGTAATTAAAAATCCTATCCGTTGCCACTCCTGTTAATTTGTATTCAGAACACATATAAGCATCGACCGAAACTGAGTAAGCTAGGGCCATGGAGATCCGAGACTCAGTGACACCATTTCCTAGAAAGAAAGTCGGCGATCACATCACGAGTGCATCGAGGGGGACAAGGTCATGGTTTATCTGGATGCTCCGGCACACCCCATTTGTCGACGCAAGAACGTGGGCCACGAGTACCTGACAGGTCGCATGCCACATGCCTCAGCTGCCCCGCACATGGAGCTGCTCTCCGCTTTTTTGCGCCCGGCGCGGTCGGATGTTGGGGTTTCGTTGTTTCATTGACAGCCACACACACACATATATATACAGAATCAGTCGATTTACTAGATTGAAGAAAGAACAACCTTATTACCGCGCATGCACTACTACAGAAATCCTCCAAACACATTATGGACCCCAAAACCACAAAACCATCCCAAACACGATGCCCCCCATCTGGACCCTTCTTCATCGCCCTCGCTCATCTCCACTTCAAACCGGCCGCGAGTGCCATTTAGACAATCAATCACTCATGCTTGCCCCTATCTTCGTTCTTATTCAACGCGGTTAGATCCAATTGCGAGCGCGAGCGACTCCTCGACCCGCGTCGTTTGCGCACGCCGCTCGAGGCCGAAACGCCGGTGCCGGCGTCCGAAGCTGCGCCGTCGCCCATCGAGGCGTGCCCCTGTTCCCTCGAGAGAATGTTAATGACCTTTTTGGTGCGGAAAAGACAACAGGCACCCAGTCAGCTTTTTTTAACTCGAAAACTTGTGTATCAAAATTTGATGCCTCCGAAAGCACTGACCTCATCATAATCCGGATCCTCGGTCGTATACCCGCTGGCATACCCTGATCTCCTCCCACCTTCATTATCCTCATTCCCACTCTTGGCTCCCTCGTCGGACTCCATACCCGTATCTCTACCCTCCCCACTCCCCTTTCCCCCGGCGGACCACCCAAAGAGGTACTCATCGACCCACGACAAAGGATGGGTCAAGAACGTCCCCTGCCCTTGCGGTCCATAAGTCGACCTACGTTTCGTCGCATGTTCAGAGACAGGTGCCGGCTTTGCACTGGGTTGCACGACGCGGTTCGTTTGAAAATCCTCAAAGATCTTGGGCGCCAACTCCTCGACGAGCTGGTTGATCTCGAGTTGCAACGAGCTGCGCATCGCGCGCAGCTTGTCGAGTTGCTTGTGGTTCCCGGGCAGGACGGATAGCAACAAGGGTCGAATCGACTTGTAAACGTCCATGCCGACCTCGCCGAACTTGAGTGCCGAAATACCAATCAAGGGCAAGCCGACGAGGGTCGCGATCGGGGCGTAGAGTTGGTACTTGTACTCAAGGTGCAAGCGACGCGCGAGGACGGTGGCGCCGATCGCGTAAATGGTGTACAGCGTCGGCGCACCGGTCAGAGCAACGAGCACCTTCCACGTCGCCAGCACGTCCTTGCCCTTGATCTTGACTGTCGATGCTGCCAGCGCCTCCTTGGCTTTCCTACGACTGATGATCTTGGCCGCGATGAAGATGGGGGCGTTGAGGACTACTCCAGGCAACGCAAGGATCGACCACGCCCCGAACAGTCCCAATCGATAGCACAGCAGGACGAACGATCTCCAGAACGGGCGTGCGACGCGTTCGATCTGATGATCTTTCAGGCCCATGTACCTCAACAGCGTGTTGTACTCCTTGACGCGGGCCATCAACTGCTTCAACCGAGGATCGTCACGATAGACCTCGTACCCAGCGATGAAGCGCTTGTTCAGTTCGACGATCTGCCCTAGTGTCAAGTATTGTCCCGGAGGTCGATACAGCCGGCGCGTCGCCTGGATCAACATCAACGTCTCGTAATCGGGTGCTCGGACGGTGACACTCTTGAGCCCATCGACGACGAGGTCCATGACATCGCCGATCGCCTTCTTCTTGTCGTCCCCACCCCGTTCGAAAGCGCGCACCGAATCGGAGGAGATGTCGATCGGAGTACCAAATTCGACGACGGCACGTGAGCGGAACTTGTGCGGGTGGAAGTAGGACAAGCCGACTGGGACAATCTGCAGTCGCAGGTTGGGGTCGGCCGAGAGTGCTCCGAGGGCCATGATCGAGACACCGGCTTTGAGGGGCAGCAGGTCCGTTCGGTCGTGGGATCCTCCTTCGGGGAAGATGCCGATGGACCCGCCTTCGGTCAGCTTTTGATAGACCGAACTGTACATTTTCGATTGATCGACATAGGGGAGCACCTGTGAAAAAGGAGCACTTGGTCATGAGCCCTCTCCCCCACCTAAGCCCGCATGGCACAAGTAATTAAACCGACCTTGTATGCAACCCCCTCGGCACCCTTATCCTTCCACCCATCCCGAACCTTCTTATTAAACTCCTTCTTCAGCCTCAGCTTGTGATCATCCATGACCTCGGCGATCTCGATCGAGACGCTGCCCAAGCTCCTCGGCAGCATGATCTGACTCCTCGCCTGCGCGCACGATTTGGTGAACTCGGTCGCACCGTGGCCGATGACGATGGTCGGGTCGTCGGGGGAGAGGGTGATGGTGCCTTTGCCCGGGGTGGCGAGATCTTGAGCTCGTGCGACGGGGACTGCAGGCGCATCACGGCATATGTTCAGGCTCGAATACGTAGCACGAGCCAATAACGCACATGAAGGACTCACTGCTCTGCATCAAGCGAGCCGCCTGCCCAATGAACTTCCGGTCCATCGACTTGGCGGCGACGAGGAACGAGATCCGTCTGCCCGCCTCCCTCCTCACTTCCGACATCAACAACAACGGGTCCAAGAACTGTCAACCAGAACACAAAGCCAATCAGTAAGCTTCCAATTCGCCTTCAATGACAAGCCAGCACCAACAAGCAATGCCTGCCAAAGGGAACCGACCTGATTGTGATGCGGCCCCACAACGAAAATGACGGCGCCCTCACCATCCTTGGGCACCTTCCAAGCGCCCCTTGACCGAATCTCCCTAAAGAAAATGTTGATCATCGTCTTCCAGAACAAGACCAAGAGATCGTAGAACATCGACGAGGCCAAGGCCCCACGACGATGGAGGACCATGGCGATGCGCGAGAGGAGGAACGAGGCGAAGCGCCTGAGAGGTGGGGGAATGAGCAGGCGCAGGAGGCGCCGGAACGAGGAGGGGACGACGACGATCAAAGCCTTGAGCACCTGGCGCAAGTCCTGGTGGGTGTGCGTCAATGAGGCTCGTTTCTTGTTAGGTGAGGAGGGTGGTGGTGGTGGAGATGAGGACGAGGAGCGACGCGGTGAGGTGGAGGTGATGTGCGGTTGCGGTTGCGGTGCCAGCGAGGTGGAGGTGGAGGTGGAGTTGGAGGTCGAGGCGATGGGGGTTGGCGTGGACGGTGACGGCAGGGACGAGGAGCCTCTACTGGACGAGTACGTCGATCGAGTGGCGCGTTCTGGGCTCGTCGAAGGGTTCAAGGTCGAGTAGGGCAACTGCCTCGAAGCAGGTGCAAAAGTCGGACTGTCGTCAAAGGTGAGGTGTTTCAATGTGCGCGCCGTCGAGGGCGACGAGGACGAGGACGAGGTCGGAGTCGAAGTTGTCGTGGTCGTTGAGGGCGCCGCGGCAGCTGTGACGGTGGTCGCTTCAGCTTCAGCCTGAGCCGGGGCCTGGGCTGGAGAGAGTGGCGCCGCGCCCAACTCTGTCGCGCTCGACGTCGGCGTCGGCTCCATAGCAGTCGTCGTCTCTGGCTGATCCTGCTCCTGCTCAACCCAAGGCTGCTGCTCCTGATGCTGATCCAAAGGCAATGCCATCCCACTAGGTACCTTGAACCCGTTCATCGCGTTCCCCTCGACCTGCGAAGCAGCGCTGTTCGTCGCTTCCAACGTAGGTACGGCATCGACCACGGCATCGACCATGGCCGAGACCGCTCGCGCGCCGACGCCTCCACTCGGGTTCGTCGTACTCGTCGGCTTGGTGCCACTGCGGCGGTCGTCGTCGTGGTCGCCCCCAACGCGTTCGACTTGAACGTCGTCGCGCTGCGCTACTGCTGCTGCTGCTGCTGGCGGTAGCGGTGGTGTTGGGGATGTTGGTCGTACTGGCTGTTGTGATTCCGACTTTGCACGCGTTCCTTTACCCTTCGATTTGGCCATGGAGGTCGAAACGAGTCGTCGTATCGAACGAAACGAATGTAAGAAGAGATCGAGAAGCACGACAAGCGCCGGTGGTTTGCTGCCGTCCGGGGTCCCGTCCCGATTTTGCTTTAAGCTTGTCCGTCGTCCGCCGACAGCTAATCGCTTAACATCACTTTTTTGTTTCAAAGCAGAGCTACAGCTTACCTCCTAGTCAATCCGACAAAGTTTTTCAAAAAAAATAAACTCCCGGTATAAAAACTCCGCAGTCATCTGAAGAGCCACGTCAGCGCCAAACCCCACCCCGATTTCGGCTGCTTCGGCCTGCGCGTTTCCCCGAAAGCATTCCCCTTCTTGAGCGTGATAACCATTTGTTTTTCTCGAGACCGAGAAGCCTTACACTTCCTGATAGGTAAGAGATGCGCAGTATCCATTGTTATTTTTCTTTCATTCGAGGTGATAGTCCATGTCGTTTCAAATACCAAAACATGAACCTATCGCATCGCATCGCATCACATCACATCACCCTCCCTCACCATCCTTCGTCCTCCTCCCAACGCTCACCAAAACCTCTAGGTCGGCCACACGTCTTAGAAATGCACCAACACGAACATGGACACGCCTTGCAACGCCGCGACGACGAACAAGAACTGGATCCTCCTCGACCTTTGACCGTGCGAGACACCGGTCGAGGTGCCCATCCCCATCGAGTGGTTCGACGACGAGTTGGATTGGTCGACAAAGTCCATTGGTGTCGTCATGTTGTTCGGGTCGGGTAGGACGATGTGTCGTAGGGAACGTAGCTGAGGAACGAAGGGGAATGAGAGAACGTCAGCTGTAATTCTGAAGGCCAACAAGATTTAGATCAAGCTGCACGTACCTGGAAGAAAAAATTGGCCAAAAACACATAGGTGAACACGCCCCAGTACGACCAACCCTTCAACCCGACCAAGCCGGCCAACAAGGTCACGATGACGCCGACAAACTTGTACCCTTCGTACGAGAGCATATCGACGACGGTGCCTTCTTCTCCGATGCCGAGGAGGTAGCACCCCAACTTGATGCAGATGAACTCGAGCACGAGGATCCCGAACGATTTCGAAGCCGTCTGACCGACGATGCGAGGATCGAATTGGCCTTGCTTGCCCGCGATGATGGCCGAAAGTAGGATGTAGGTGACAACGCTCATGACGGGGATGTACAGATCGGGGCAGTTGATGTCGTCACGAGGAGGTTTCCACCCTTCGGCAACACCGGAGCTTTCGGACCTCTTGAGCGAGCGCGACCAAGGGCGATGTCGCCACGGCCAGAGTACGAGTCGCAGTTTTTGCAGGACGTAGCCGTTCGAGACGTTGAACGAATGCTTGAGATGCGCCAACGGTAGCAGGCGGGTAAAGTTCTTGTCGAGATAGGCTTGCCCAGCGTCAAAGGCGTGTTTGCCAAACTGCACACCCATCGCGGTCGTCGCGTCGTTCATCCCGGGCCACGAAGGCATTCCTCCACCTTGTCCACCCACGGCTTGACCGATCCCACCCGAAAGCCAAGTACCACCACCACCACCACCGCTACCACTTTCTACTCGACCACTGGCTGCGAATTGAGGAGGTTGCTGCTGCTGCTGTGGTGGGGCTTGGGAATGGGCCGAGTAAGCCGAGTGGCTCGTCGTCGGTCCTTGGTGGCCCGAAGGGATGTAGGCGTCCGCGTACGCTTGTCCTTGCGACTGTTGCGGTGACCACTGTTGTTGCAAAGGATGGCCATAATGCCCTTGACCTCCTTGTCCTTGGTGTTGCAGATTCCTCGAGGAGGAAGAGCCGCCTGCTCCCCCAGCGTAGTACCCGCCGCCTCCTCCTTGCTGCTGCTGTTGCTGCTGTGGGGGTGCAAGTTGGTGGTGGATCGGGGGAGATGAGAAGCGTTGGTACGAGCGTGAGTCGTTGGGGAGAAAGTCGGGCGGGGGTGGTGAGGTAGAAGGGATCTGGGAGGGCGGATGCTTGGGGCGTGGATGTTGCAGCGGCGGGGGGGAACGCGCTCCTGATCCCGAGCCGTACACTGCGAACGTACGCAGGCAAAGGTCGGCGTCAATGTAGTCAGAAGTGACGATGCTGAGCTTGGCCATGACTGACTGTTGGTTCCTCTAGACTTGGTGTGAGTGGGTTGCGATCGATTGATCCCCCCGGCTGCAAGTGCAAGGGTGAAGGCGTTGACGTGTCGTGTCGTGGTCGTTGCGCAGATCGTGACCGGACACGGGTGCTTCAGAGAGCAGTGCTATGCGACGACCGACTGTCCCGACGAGGAGTCGATTGATCAGATGAGAGTGCTGGCCAAAGATGGACAGGAGCGTGTCGTTGGCGTGGGTCTGAGTGCAGTGTGCCGTGTCAAAAGAGAGCCATCGATCGAGTCGAGCACCGCGCCTTGTCCAGCAAGCAAAGTGAACAGACTCGGTTTAAAGACTGCCATTAGTCCAACCATTACAAAGCCTCCGCCAGACTCCAGTTGACTGTATCGAACTTGAACGATCACACTGTTCTCAACAGTGTTGAAGATACGAAAAAGATAAATCTGTCACCACGACAAAACCCCTGGCAAGATGTAAGCCGATGTTCATGTCGGGTCGACCTGTACCCTTGCCTCTACCAGCGCTAAACCCGTTGGGGGTGGTCCAAGCTCAAAAGAGCATCGCTTCACGCTTCCCGCGCGAGCTCATGACGATCGATGCTTGAATGAACACGGTCCTCTTCGGTCATCCTCCTCGATCCTCCTCGCGCATCAGCTCCATCTCGGATCCTCCTTCATCAATACGATCTCGAACGGGTCTTACTTGCAGCTAGGTTCCCACGGTCGATCGTTGCCTGGACTCTTTGGCAACTGCGCAACCCAACCCCCCGCCCTGGCCTTGGCGTTCGCCGCGCTTGCATCGCCTCAACTCGCAACTCGACGCACAACCGAGCACAAACGACGACACTCGATCTCACATCCCACATCCCAACAGCCATGGCGTACCCCAACTACTACGACCCGCACTCGTCCTCGGACCCTTACGATGCCCCACAAACCGCTTACAACGCGCCTCAACCCTATTCGGACCAACACCACGACCATGCCGACTCGACCTTCGCCGAAGCGTGCTACATCGGTCGCGACCAAGCCATCCCTGGAGGGAGGGCCCATCATGACGCAGACTCGAGTCCGACGACGTACCCACCCCGCGGCGCGGCGGCCAATACCAATCTTGCGAACGGTGGGGACGACGTGTACGAGTACGAAAAGGGGTTGAACCCCGTCACGAGGGGGTCCATTGCAGCTCAGGTGAGTTCACTCTGCTATGAGCGCGCTCTAGATCAAGTCCCGGTATCTTACCATAATCTCTTTCCGTGCATCAGATGGCCGCCGAGGGACAGATCCCGAAAAAGGAAGGGCTGCGACAGTGGCGAACGGACGAACACAAAGGGACCTTCACAAGAGGAGGAATCGGCAAGGCATCTTGCCGCGTCGTGTGTTGCATCATCCTCATGTTCATCATCATACTCGTTGGCGTGGTCACCTCGTTCCTACGTACGTACCTGTTCTTCCCTCCTCCCCTTCCCTCTGCCTCTGTTCAATCGGGGGCCCTTTCTCTACAAAGAACGCCGAGCTCATTGATCCCGATTCGGAATCTGAATAACCCCCATGACGCAGTATGGACTCGGCCACCTGCCGTCTCTTTCAATGGCATCGAGCTCCCCACGAACGGCCAGGAAGTCACTGTGACGGGGGATGGCTTCTTGATCGATTTCAAACTCAAGGTCGGTGCCTACTGCTGCTCTTCGATGGGATTTGCATTACCAGGCTGACTTTTTCAACAATCGGGCGACCTTTTGACCTCGCTCGTGTAGATTGGCGTGCTCAACCCCAACTGTGAGTGGCAGATTGGACCTCTGTGCTGAGGAGTTGACAAATCACTGAGACCAAACTTTTTATTTTGGTTTTTTCTTCAAAACAGTCTTTGGAGTCACGTTCGATCGCATCCAAGCCGACGCGTACCACCCGCTCAAACCCTCGACCGCGTTCGGTGGTGGAACACTCGACGGCGTGGAGATCAAAAAGGACTCCAAGTGAGCTTTTCCCACCTCGTTCATCCGGGATATATCGTAGTCACTGACGCCTTGTACCCGAACCAGCACCACGATCCGTTTCCCATTTGAAGTCAACTACACGACCGCGTACGATTCGAACCTAGTCGTCCTGAGGGACATCGCGACCCGTTGTGGATTTTACGACACCTCGTCGCCGATCTCGGATACGGACATCATGGTCAATTACAAGATCAAGTTGGCGTTCAAGGTGATTGGGATCAAGATCAGTCCTTCGTACGTTGACTTTTTTTTTTTTTTTTTTTTTTTTTTTTTTCTCTCTCTCTCTTTCTTTTCAATCACGGCCTGGTAACGATGGCTGGCGTAGGGGTTAATCACACCGTCATCATCCATTTTTTGTTCCCGTAGGTTCTCGTCCTCAACTTCGCTCGCGTGTCCTCTCACGCAATCCGTAAGTTTTGCTTATCATGACGACTATACTTCTTCCACTGTCTTGCTTTACTAAATTCTCTTTCGTCGAACCTCATTAGGACATCTCGGGCCTCTTGTCCGAACTGGGCGAATCGAGCAAACGCAGTAACATGACCGAGGATACGGAACCTGACGTTGAGGCCAAGACGCGACGAAGTGTCTTTACTCAAGATACACAAACGGACGTCGAGACGAACACGAGATGAAGCATCATGAGCGAGGATACACTACCGGACGTCGAGGCGAACACATGATGAAGTATCATAAGCGAGGATACACAACCCGACATCAAAGTCAATACACGACGAAGTATCTTTACTGAAGAGACACAACCCCGACGTCGAGGCGAACACGAAACGAAACATCCTCTTTTAAAATACCCGAACCGGACGTCCAAGCCAACACTGCCTGAAACCAAAACTTGCACTTTTGCACACAAGTTCCGACGTGTCCATTCCTTTCGCATGGTAAGATCTTCATTCCAGGGGTGAACCCAACACGATCCAAAAGGCACTTTCCTACCCATCATGTAACCCAACCCGGCACACGCAATTTCCTTTTTTACGCCCATCCTCGCCGCATTGTGCTTACTACGGACTCTTTTTGAACCTCCTTACGTTTTCTACTGTTCTTCTTTCCTGTTGCCTCGGCCTCATTTTTTTTTTCTTCTTTTTTTGTTGTTCGTTCATCTTTCCTTTCCTTTCTTCCATGTACTCACTCGTCGCGGGTTAACTTCCCCTTCCCCTTTCTCCGCTCTTCTTCTCCTTCACGCCAAGCTGCAATAAAGGCAAAAAACCCTTGTATCGCACACCCCAAGCACACGCGCGTCGCATTCGTCGAATCAAACCAACTCATCACGGCCCATCAAAACGAATTCGCATAACAAGGTAAATATAGCGTAGTTCGATTGCACAAGGAAAAAGAAGGGGGGTGAAGGGAAGAATGGAGAGAGGGAGAGAGAGAGAGAAAGGAATGGGGAGAAAGAAGAAGGAGAAAAGAACGAGAAAGACGTGAGAGGCTTTTGGGGGGAAGGGGGAGGGGGGAAGGCAAGCGACAAGGTGGTCGAGTCTTGAGGAACCCTTCTTACGAGGCGATTGCGGCACGTGATGGGTGATAGGATGATGATGTTGATGTTGTTGGGTGGGAAGCAGCAGCACACGACCCGGAACGAGGGGAACTCCAGAACAGGAAAAAATAAGGCCCGGTGGAAACGGAAGCGTCGAGAGGCGAGGGGTAAGAGGAAGGGGTGGGGCGGGTATCTTGCGGAGGGACGGATTAGAGATTTAAGACGTCGACGGAGGGGCGCGGATCGAGGTTAATTGCTCGCAGGCCAATGGAAACGGAGCATGCTGATGGAGATGGATGAAAAGCGGGTAGGTCGAACAAGAGCAGAGACGAGAAGTGCTAGGTTTAAGGTCTGTACAGGTCGGGGATAGAGATAACGACGAGCCTGGAGAGGAAACGGGACCCCCCAGCGATGATGTCGGGTAGGTCGAATAGCATTACGAAGGGTTCTGAGAGTCGGTTCAAGAAATCATTGAGTTTCCTTCCCTAGCCCATTCAAGCACACCGGCATATCAAGAGCTTCATGATCGAGAAGCCGCCTTTGTCGTGGCGGTCCTCGTCGTTGTAAGCCGCGTTGTTCGTGTTCCCCGTGGCACCGCCAATGTTCTGCGACGACATGCCTTGGTTCGCTGGGATCTGTTGACTGGACCGATGCCCTCGCGCCTCGTAGTCAGAGTCGTTTCGCTCGTACCCTCCAGCGCTTTGGTTATGGGACGCGTAAGGGTGCGTCTGGGCTGCCCCTGCCGAGGACCGTTTGGCCTGTCGGTCACCACGGTCGGTCGTCGCCGCTCCAGCTGGTGGAGCAACGCCCTTGACGGCCATTGCTGACGCATTAGGTGCCGGGGTCGCGGATCCCGAATTCTGTCGCTTCGCCGCCAACCCCGGCGAGTTCGCGATGTTCCCAGATGTCCCGGCGGCAGCAGCGGCCGCGGCCGCAGCGGCTCGTTGGGTGTGTCGTTCGGCTCGCTCGCGCTCCCTCTCGCGATCTCGCGGCTGTCGGTGCTGGCGGCTGTCATACGCGCCGTTGTTACCGGCCTGCGCGAGCAGCGACGACGACGTCTGTCCTGCTTCCCACCCTTTGCCGTTGTTGAGCATCATCCAGTCGTACATCCCATCCTCAGCCTCGCCCGAGTTCTTCAGCACCTTGGTGAAGAGCTCTCGCAAAAAGTCGTAGTCGGGCGTCTCCTCGAAGCCGAGCTTGCGCACGTAGTTGAGGTAGATGGCGAACTCTTCGGGGAACCCCTCCGCGAGCTCCTTGATCGGTGTCGACTGCTTCTTCTCGCCAATTTTTTCGTACTTTTGTTTGTTCGTCGCGGCTTTGAGTCCCTGCCACGGCAGACCGCCTCGCAAAAAGTACATGAACACGTGCCCTAGGGCTTCGAGATCGTCCCGGCGAGATTGCTCTGAGACGGGCGAAAGGGGCACATCGGGTCAGTGCGTCATCCTTACATCCATCCATTACAAGTAGCTTTCAGACTCACCTCGTCCCAAATGGGTGTTGATCGACATGTACCTCGCTGTCCCTGACAGACTCTTCCTCTCCCTGTAAGGGATGTGCTGCTTCGTTTTCGGATCGCGGTACTGCTTCGCCATACCAAAGTCGACGACGTGGACCGTGTTGGCCGTTTTGGTGCCCGGTCGACCGATCAAAAAGTTGTCGGGCTTGATGTCGCGGTAGATGAGGTTCTTTTCGTGGATCGTCTGCACGCGCGTGAGCATCTGCTTGGCCGTCATGACGACGGTCTTGATCGAGAACTTGCGCCCGCACATGTCGAACAGGTCCTCGAGCGAAGGACCAAGCAGATCGATGACGAGAATGTTGTGCAGCCCCTCTTGACCAAAGTAGTAGACCTGGGGTACACCGGCTGTTGTACCGGCACGGGCAACGTCAACGGTGGGTGTTTCGCGTGGTGGTGCGATCGTACGGCCAAGCGCAGATGGCGGAGTCGATCGTTGTAAAGTACATGGATGATGGATAGGGTGTGGTTGTAAAGATCAAGCGTCAGTACTTTGGCCCAAGGTTGGGTCGATGAAGATCGATGAGACCACGAGGGAGCGGGATACGCACGCGAGCCGGCCAGGATCTTGTATGTCCTGTACTCATCCCTCAACTGGGGTGCGTCACTCTTTCTTGGTTCCTATGGGTCGGTTTACACACGATACGATGAAGCTGGTCAGCGAATGGGCTCTTAGAGATGGTCAAGTCGGTCGGCCAGTTTTTGGGGTTGTTCCACGTCGGTCGGTCGGTCGAACGGGGTGGGATCGTCGGCCCTGGCTGGGCGCAAGCCCCCTCACCCCGCCCTGACGCCGGGGTGCCAAACACGACCACGCCGCTGCTGTCTGTCGATCCCACTTGAGACGGGGGAGGCTCCGGCGATGCTAAGTGAACACTCACGAATTTGATAGCAACGGTTTGAGAGTTGAGCAAGTTGGTGCCTGTGTAATCGCCGAATTCGGGGTGTTGTTTGGTGTCAGTTCAAAGTGCTGTTGCCGTTGACGTTGAGACCCTTTGACGGCAGCAATCGACCAACATGGGCGGGCCAGGGGGAGAGGCAAACGCGGGCGAGGAAGGCGTGGTGTGTGCGCGGGGGAACGAGCCGCCGAGCGTGGCCAGCCAAGCAGCAACACCCGCAAGCCAGACAAGCCCAGAGAAGCCGGCCAGCCAGCCAGCCAGCCAACCAGCCGGTGCACAACCGAGGCACCTCCTTGGAACCCAAGCGAGCTCGCGTGTCCTCGGCGCGTGCAATAGCAGATCCTACTGACCTTCAAAGATGACACCGAAACTACCCTCGCCAATCTTGCGCAGGACGCGGTAGTGCACGCCGACCACGCCGCCGTCGGTGCCACGGTGTTGGTGCGAACTCGCGCTCGAACTCGAGACGATGTGTTGGGTCGACATGGTTGCCGGTAGCGCGTAGGCGTTGATGGTCTGCGTCGGGGTGTTGGGCGTCTTGGGCGTCTTGGGGGTCTGTGGACGCGAGGAAGGGGCGGTCGTGGGCCGATCCTTGAGGTGGAGTAGTGGTGGCAGTCGGCGCGAGGCTGGGACAGGGGATGCGGGCACCGTCGTCGTCGTCGTCGTTGTTGCCTTGGCGGCCGTCTTTGTCGTCGTCGTGGCGGGTGGAATCGTCACTTTGTTCGTGAGGGTTCGTTTGTATCTCTACTGAGCAATCGCAGTCGTTCGTCGAAGCTCTTCACACACACACACGCAGGAACTCGGTCGTCGTTGTCGCCCGTCGTCGTGGTCACGCTTGCGGCGGTCGATTCACACGCCGGCACACCCAAAGTCCGAATCGTCACTCGAGGTCGGTCGGTTGTGAGGCACGCGGGCGGGACGGGGCGACAGACGATACAGTCAGGTCAACAGCGTCGTAGGTCTGATCCGAGCCGCGTCACGTCGAGTCGCACAGGAGGTGAGGGGTGGATGTACAGTGGTGACTTGCTTCCTTGCGGGGACGGGAACGGAGCAGACGCAACGTGGGTGGGAACAGGGAAGCGCCCAAGATGAGGAGCAGGGCAGTGGCCACTTAGCAAGGTGCACTGGTCCACGCAGGTCTTTTTTTTTATTTATTTGATAGATTTCAATTACAGCACAATTATAATAGTACCTAAAAATCTTCGGAAAAGTCGGAGGAAATGCATTAAGCACACTGGCTATGCCAGTAGTGTGGGACTCATCGACCTTTTAGCCAGAGTCGACTATACCCACTAAAACCCCCTTTGGAAACATTATAGAGAAGCGAGGCGACCCGTGCACCCCTGGATAGACCCCCGAAGCTCCTCGAGCTCCGCCTCGGTGATCGGCTCCAGAGGTTGCGAGGAGAATCGACGGCGACGAGAGAGCTTCCAGATCGAATGGAAGAAGAGGATGCGGAGCTCGACAATTCGGCGCTCCGAGCGAGAGACGAGAGGACACACGAAGTCGGCGAAGATGGGGTGTGGGGACGGAGAGAGTGCGTCCCAGAGGCGGCGAGCGAACGGGCAGCCGACGGCCAGATGGGGAAGAGACTCAGGTGCTTCCGAAAGGCACATCACACAGGAAGCGGAGCGATTGTTGAGCTGGCTGTGTGTTGCAGACGAAAGTTGCACGCCCGGGTGGAGGGAGCCAAGGGAGAGGAGATGGGCGGTGTCTTCAGCATCCGAGTGAACCCTACGAATCTTGCGTAAAGCCTTCCACCATGACTTCCAGCGCTGCTCGGTGAGGGAGAAGATCTTTTGATGGCCTTCCGGGATGATCGGAGGGAAGACGAAAGCGTGACGGCGTTTTGAGGCGTCAATGAAAGAAGTCGGAGTCATCACCTCGCCATCAGGACCTCGAAAAAGTGTCGGGTTCACCGAAAGCTGGATCCCGTGCCCTGCCGGGAAGAAGAGGGCGTGGTTCGCCCGGCGCTCGAGGTTCTGGTTGCTCGAGAATTCGGGGGGGTTGAGCGTTGTGACCGACACCCAAGCTTCGAAATAGCGGGCCCAGCGTGGAGGGAGAAGACGCCTCGTTTCTCTCACCGCCTTTGGCGGCGGATGGCAGAAATATGCCCACCAAATCCAGATCCAAGGGCGACGGTGTTGGTTGGGGGGTGGCTTGCGCAAGGTGAAGGGGTGCGGCTGGTTCGCCGCCAGGAGCCGAATGCGAACGTCAAAAAGGTGCCGCGTGAAACAGCCATCCGGATCGCGCAGTTGGAAGACCCACTTGGCGTGGTCGATGGCCAGACGCATGGGAAGGTCAATCAAGCCAAAACCGCCATGATCGAGGGGGTGCAGAGGCGCGACCGGGATACCATCGGGCGCCTTCGAGTTCCATCCGAGTCTCGACCGTGGATTGCGAGCATGGCGGCATCCTCGATCTCCTTGACGACACTCTTTGGGGCTGGGAGGAAACGATTGTAGAAGAGGACCTTCGTGTAACAGTAGGTGTTGATGATCGAGCACCTGGCTGCGTAAGGAAGGTCGTACATCGGGATAGACCGTATACGAGCAATGGTGGACGACTTGACCTCCTCCCAAGCCGCATCCTCGGCAATGTCCACCCCAACCTGGATACCGAGGTAGCGGAATTGAGAGTCGCTGAGACGCCAGGTTCCAAGGCGTGGAACGATCGGATGGTTCCTGAACGATCCGAGGGTAGAGGAACGATTTGGCATTACTGAGCTTGCTGGCGCTTGCCCGCTCGTACAATCCGATCGCCCGATTGAGATCTTGGAGGTCCGAG
Source organism: Microbotryum intermedium (assembly GCA_022702645.1). Lineage (NCBI taxonomy): Eukaryota > Fungi > Basidiomycota > Microbotryomycetes > Microbotryales > Microbotryaceae > Microbotryum > Microbotryum intermedium. Next base: position 2,066,462 of record JAHWDX010000004.1, on the reverse strand, counting down.
AGGTCGTGAAGCGCGCAGCATGCGTCGTCGGCGAAGAGGAGTTCGCGAATCGTTTGTAGGCCCGGACTCTCTATGCCCTTGACTCTTGAACGGATTTGACAGGCACAACCTTCGATCGCCAGGACGAAGAGAGACGGAGCAAGAGGATCGCCTTGCCGAACCCCCGACAGGACGTCGAAAGCGGCAGACAGCCAACCGTTGAGGAAGATCGAGGCGGACTGGTTGGTGTACGTCGCTCGGTACCATTGACGGGCTTTGGGACCAAGGCCAACGGCGCGGAGGACTGCATCAAGGTAAGTGTGGGATAGCCGATCGTAAGCCTTCTCGAAGTCCATCACCGCTAGAAGACCCGACACAGGAGGCGAGCCCGGAATTTCTGGATCCATGAGGCACTGGACTTCCGCAATGTTCGTGCCGATCCAACAATTCGGCACGAAGCCGCGCTGGGTCGGGCCGATCAGAGACTCGAGCAAGGGAGCCAGGCGCTGGTTGTGACCTTGCGAGATGATTCGCTCATCGGCATTGATGAGTGAGATTGGGCGTTTGTTCACCAACTGGTCCCTATCGCCACGTTTATGGATGAGGTGGATGTGGGCGATGTTCCGCGGAGAAGGCTCGGCGCTAAGGCCCTCGGTAGGTATCGAGTTGATGACGTCTCGAAGGATTGGACCGGTGACCGTCCACGTCGCACGGTAGAACTCAACGGAAAGGCCGTCAGGTCCAGGCGATGAGTTCGACTTGCACGACTCTTGAGCCTTGGTCATCTCCTCCAATGGGTACGCTCTCTCGAGCTTGTGGGAGTCCGCAGGAGAGAAGCGAGTCGAGGCGAGTCCGTCGATGATCTCCTCCAATGCGGCGTCGTCGATGGGGCGGTCCTGATAGACACTCTCAAAGTAGTCGCTGGCCGCACCAAGCATCGAATCGGGATCCGATAGGGCGACATCGTTGACCGCAAGCGAAGGGGGTCCACGCTCCGGCATGAGCAATTAGGTGCTAATGAAGCGATTCTCACGCTGATCAGCTCCTTACTAATAGGTGCAGTCATAGCCGCCGCTCAGATAATGAAGGCCTACTAATTTCAAAAATGTTGTCCACCTTGGCAATTTTTTTCCGAAACTAGCCACCACCTCCGCTCATCGGATCCATCGAGGCAAAGATGTCACTAGAATATCCACTGGCAGTAAGACCACCGCCGGGGCGGGGCGCGTTATCATGGGTCGGGCTGACCCTGGAAACCTGTCGAACCGACTCGACTTCGGGGGTAGTGGATCATGCAAGCTGCTTCATGGCGGGCGAAAAAGAATAAGTAGCTTCGTAGGTATGTAGTTGCAGATTAAAATGACAAAAAAGCGATGCGAGACGTTACGACAACTATTGTACAAATAAATACGAGAAATTAACGATGATGATCCGAATCCGACCAACTTTGCCAAAGAAGTCGGAATCACTGCGTCGTATCCTTGACGACGGTCCCACAACTTCCAACTTGAGGATACCCCAAATCCAACCTCATCATTATCGACACCAAACTGAAGAACAACGGGCCTTTCCTCTCCCACTCGTGCCTTTCCTTGAACACGAACGCGTCGCGCACCTTGACCAACGCCGCTTGCATCTCGATCAGCTGCTGCTCCGAATACGTCTCGAGGATCTCTTCGACGCGGTGCGCCTCGGACTCGGGGATCGAGACCGAGAACAAGGAATAATCGAGGATGTCTTGGAAGGGGAACAGGTTGCGGTCGACGATGAAAGCCGGGATGCAGCCCGCGTAGATCGCTTCGAACGTCCGAGTTGACCAGGCCGGGATCCCACGGGGCAACAGGCAGAACCGAGCCGCAGAGAGGGTCCCGAGGTAGCGTCGATTCGGTGCGTACTGCTGGTACAGAATCTTGCCCGACCCACGCTGATCCCCCGAGCGGCCGCATCCAAGTTTGGTCCTGACGATGGCGCCAAAGCCACGCACGCCACCGGCGAAGAACGCAAGGTACTTGCGATCCTGGACGGGTACGATGTCCTTGGCCGTCTTGTGCGTCTCGAGAAGCGCCTTGGTATGCTTTGTCACCGCAGGGATGATGACGTCGCGGTCGGGTTTGACACACTTGGTATTGTAGTCGCCGTTGACCTGCCAGGCCAATGCCTGATCCATCGGTACCGGCGGCTTCCTACGCAGGACGTTCCCAAGTTTGGGCCACCATCCTGTGCATGACCCAAAGTCGTGTGTGAAAGGAACGACGATCTTGGCTGCGTTGATGTGAGGCACCGAAGCTGTGCGCGCCTCGGCATAAGCAATCGTATCGGCGAGCTTTTTGAAAGTGTTCTCTTGTAGGTAGTTGTAATAACAGCCCTGGTAGTAAGGGACCATGACAAAGTCGGCATCCGCGAGTGGTACGCTCCTCTCCTTCAGCGCCTCGATGAGGATGTGGTCGCCGAGGAAAGGCAGGGGCGACTTGTCGATGTTCCAGCACGCTGGTGAGGTGAGGTGGTTGTCGATGGACTTGGGTAAATCGACAACGTGAGCAAACGGCAGGTCATTGAGCGGCGTCGCGAATGCCTGCCTTGCTCCAGGCAAGATGACGTGCTCCCACGGGATCGCATCGACGCGCTGCTGCAGCGTCAACTTTGGCACGGGGATCACAGTCTTGCTGAACGAAATTCGATCACTCCCAGCGACACCTGGGAAGGGACCACCCCTGCCGGAATCACCGCATCGATCGCGCGTGCATTTGCACCTCTCAGTGGCGATGCACTTGAGTGGGGCGTCGCAGTCGACTGGGCAGATGGGGTACGATCTTGCCGACCACCCGGGGGCGTCACCGCGTTTAGGGTTGCACACTGGCTCAGCCGTCTTGGGGTCGAGGCTATGCTCGAGCTTGCGTATCCGCTCGGATTCTGCGTGTAGCTCTCGACACCTTTGAACGGTCGTCGTCGAGTCGATCAAAGACGTGCGTCCCTCCACGGTGGGGAACGTCACGTGAGAGGCAAGCAAGGCTGTAGGGTAGCACGCGCGTATTCCGAATTCGGTCAGATGTGCTTAGCGATGAATAAAGACCGCATAAGACAACTCACGATCCTCTTTGAAAAAGTCCCATGCTTCCTTCCTGACGTCTTTGGAAGGGCAGCAGATGGGGTTGATCTTGAAGTGCGCGAGCCTGATGCTGTCCGAATCGGTCTTGAACATGATCTTCTTCAAAACGGACGTCGGTTCAGGAACGGTCAGGAACAGCTTCTTCTCCTCGCCTTCGACCTTGCCTTGCGTCGGCGGGAGGGATAAGGAGAACGACCTCGAGTCTCGCTTGACGAAATCGACCGAAAACCATTCCGCAATCTTGTGTATGCCCGGCTTCGAAGCGAGGGCGAATTCGCCTCCATCGGGCGTCTCGGCCCAGATCACCACCTCGCTTTTACCCGTGACTTTTCCATCTTTCCAAATCGGACACCGCAGTTGCAGGTCGGCTTTGCCCCCGTGACCTTGTTCGGCGACGATCTCGACGGCCCGCACACCCTCTATGAACGGAACGGCAGGGAGGAGCGCCAAAGGTTCGAGATGAGGCTCCTCGATCCCTTCCGAGCAGCCCAACGTCCAAAAGCTCCCTTCCACGATCGTCAAGAGTTGAGCACTGCACCCGTTCATCGCAAGGATTCCACTCTCGAGGACCGAGGTCGATGGCGGCGAGGCGCAAGCGACGTTGATCTTGCTGCTCAGATGGGTCATATGCCGCTTCAAGATTGCCGCAATGTATCGCTTGAGCTCGACGCGGAGGGCAGTTGAAGAAGTGAACCCGATGATCTTGTCAGCCCTCTTTCGGAACATCGCCTGCTGCAACTTGAGCTGCTCGGCATTCAAGCCGCCGGGCGAAGAGGTGGCGTTCAATTGCTGGATTTCGAGGAAAGGCGATTGACTCGACGTCAATTGGATGATCGTCTTAACCATGTCAACGATCGGGAGCACGCGCGGGCCTTTGGTCCTTCGTTCGGCACCGATCACATCGACCTCGGCGACGAATCCTAGCGCGCGCAAGAACTTTTTCCTCGAGGCGAGTTCAAGCATCCGAGCGCTCTGGATGATTGACATTGACGCATCGTTGGCAGCGAGGAACGGCTCGTTCTTTTCGGGAGACGTGTAGACGTGCAAGGGCATGTGTCCCAGAGCAGATTCGACGAGATGCGGGATTGGCTCGAAGCGAGATGCGTAAGGGTTCCCAACGATCGAATCGAGAGGAGGGAGGCGTAGCAGCAGGGAATGCAGAGGGTGGTGGACGGTGAACGTCTTGAGCGCCTCTATCGCACCTTCCGTCGACAGCTCCGATGCGTTACGGTTGTAGGCTTCGGGGACGTCGTTCCAAGAATCTCTTCGTCTTGGTACAACGATCCAAGGTCGGTTTGCGTAGACGGCCTTCGATCCCAACGACGGCGGTTTCTCGAGCCCAGGTCGTTCGAGCTGCTCCAACATTACGTCCATCCCTTCCGACTCGACGTTCTCGCAATCCCGCGAATTTAGTCGGCATGCCGAGGGGTCGTACGCTGCAAGGTGGATGACACCCGAAACGGGAGGGATCCTGACCGTCGTGGTCAGATGCGCTCCCGCAACAATAGGTTTGACCTCCCCAACGGCAGGGGATTGTTGCGTCGCCAATTCAGTCACGATCATGCCATCAGGCGAGAACATCTTCTTCATCAGATCCTTGTCGCGCACGTCCCCGATGACGATCCTCAGCTTGCCCTGCTTCTTGAAGCTATCGATACTCCGTTCGCTTGAAGCGAAGGCTGACGCTCGAGGATCAGTACCCTTGATCTTGGGTTTCTCATCGATCGGAGCGTTGTGTAGCAGGAAATCGAGCTCGGCAGATCGATCCTTGACGTCGACGATGGTGACGAGCAAATCTTCGCGGCTCGGGTTGATCGGAGATGCTTGATCCGCTACTGCGACCCATTCGTCGGGATCTTTCGACGTCTTTGATCTGAAAGCCCCTGAGGAGTGTCCTAACAGAAGGTCCCGCACGGTATATCTCCCTAGCGACCCGAAACCTCCCGTCACGAGAATATGCCGCCGGGTCATCGAAGCGATGTTGTCCTCGGCTTCTGCGGCGGCAGATTCGGGTGTCTTGGGGGTTGCCACGTCGTCGTTTGGCCCGTGGCCAAGATAGCGAGCCGATGTTAGTCGTAGGCGATCTATTGATGTCCGCCCATCGAAATATGATGGTCGCGGGGATGAATCCGACGAAGCGACGAGCTGTGTGGGAGATGGGATTCAAGGCGATAATGAAGGCGTCAGTGTTGGGCGTTGAGCGTTGAACAAAGTTGGAGATAGAAACGATTCAAGACTGCTCGTTACTACGACCGGAATGTCAAACCTCCGGTATGTGGTAACCTCGAACTACGGGCCCCACTCGCCTCCGCTTCCAGATATCGTGCAAAGTCCTTCCCCGAGAGAGCACAGCTCGTGCCGTGAGACTTACCTCGTACAGACTTCCCAACCGAGTCCGCTGTGAGCCCCACCCCAAGCCTCCCTTAATCCCCTGTTTTACGACATCCAACCCATTGCCCAACTTGTTCGTCACACCTGCTTCCCAATCGGCATAATGATCCAGGCCTAATCGTTCGGACCACCCTGCCTCCCGCTCGTCGTCCAAGGCTCGATCCGTGAGAGCAGGTGGGCTGAACAGGTGCAGGAAGAAGATAAGGCTGAAGACTGCTAGAAAGAGACGACCGAGAGAAAACATTCGGATGGGTGCCATTGTCTCGAGCTGGGCCTTGACCTTCTAACAGCCCGGCGTCGTTCCTCGCAAGTCGGGTCGGGCTGGCCGGACTCCGACTGGTCGTCGGCGGTCGGGATCACGAGTCACGACGGAGTGGAACGACTCGCTCGCTACCAGGTTCGAATCCGGAATGTGCGCAGCGATCGTGGCTCGCCTTGGGCTTGGTAAAGCGAGTCGAGATCCACGAGAACCAAGGCGTCTGATGAAAGAGTGAGGACCTTTCCTCGGATTCGCCACCAGGCTTGTTGGAGTCCCAAGAGGAGGCGATCATGGAGGATGCGTGTCGTCGTGGCGAGCAAGCCTTCCCGATCGAGGCCTAGCTCGAACGCGCGATCGAACCAAGTCGGCGAAGTGGTTGAGTTCCCGAACTCCGAAATGACTTCATCAAATCATCGTAGGGACTTGGACGCAACCCACTATCGCGGATCGGTACTCGCTATCCAATTTGTCCACAGCGATCGTCTCAAGAGCCACCATACTCAGGATACCGCAGGCTCTAGTAGTCACCGGGATGTTCTCCGAGAAACCGTGGCGCCGACGCAGCGGCTGGGCAAACTCCGAGAGTACGGTCCAGTCGCATTTTCACTTTGCGTAAATAGTCAAACCCCCATGCAAGTACACCTCCGAGCGGTTAAGCAAGATAATGAAGCTCGGATAATCATTCCATGCGCATCCGAATTTGCAAACGACCAACATTAGCTAGAAAACACCTATCCCACTCGTCCGCCATTCCAAGAGACACTTCCAGCGCACCGGGTTCTGCGGATGATTTTGACATCTTCTGGTGTGCTGACTAGATCGGACTAGTCGCTCAAGCGGACACCTTGGCCTTGGGGCACGACGAGCAAGTGCAGTTATCACCGCAGTTGCACGACGAAGAGTCGCAGCCGCAGGTACCAGCGGAAGAGCCGGGCTTGCAGCAGTCTTGAGGACCGGTAGACTTGCTCTTGCCCTTGGGGCACGACGAGCAAGTGCAGTTATCACCGCAGTTGCACGACGAAGAATCACAGCCACAGGTACCAGCGGAAGATCCGGGCTTGCAGCAGTCTTGAGGACCGGTAGACTTGCTCTTGCCCTTGGGGCACGAGGAGCAAGTGCAGTTATCACCGCAGTTGCACGACGAAGAATCACAGCCGCACGATCCAGCGGACAAGCCAGGCTTGCAGCAATCTTGAGCGTCAATCGAGTTCTTGTCCTTGGAGCAGTACGACTCGGCTGACTTGGAACCACATCCCGATCCCGTCTTGGCCTTGGAACGCGTGCACGACGAGCACACGCAGTCATCGCCACACGTACACGACGTCGAAGCGCAACCGCACGAACCGGCCGACGATCCGGGCTTGCAGCACGATTGGGGGCCACTGCCGCACGACTGGGTCGAAGCGCCGCGATCGCACGACGAGCAGGTACAGTTGTCACCGCAGGTGCACGAGAAGGAAGCGCATCCGCACGATTCGGCCGTCACGGCGGCGGCAGCGGAGGCGGAGGTCTTGGACTTGCAGCAGCCACTGAAGAAGGGAAGACGAGAGGCCAGGCGGGTTCGAAAGTTCGGCGAGGGGTGGACAGGAGCTCATCGAGTCAGCATGAGGATCAAGTGCTTGTGTGAGTGTGGATGAACTATCATGTAATAACTCACGACTTGGCAAGACTTTCAGCCATGGCCTTTTGAGCGCAACTGCACTGGCCCTCGGCGCACGAGCACGTCGAGTTTCTGCGCGAATAAACGAGGCACGAGCGGGAGAGGGTTGAGTCAGGAGAGAGCGCCCTATACACGACATCACCCAGAGGGGTGGGAGCTAGTGGATGACTGACCCTCCAGCGGCTTTGCAAGCACAAGCTTGGGTCATCTTGGTAGAGCACGAGCAGCTCGATCCGCACTGTATAACGACGAAGAGATAGGAACCACGAGCGGTGGGAGGTCAGCTGACGTCGTTGGCCTCGTCCCCAGCCGATGCAGCGGCGTACCTTGCCAGCTTCTCCGCAGGTGCAGTCGCCTCCTTTGGGGCACTTGGTAGGACTGTGTGGCATTCAGAAGCAGTTGATCAGAACCGTGGTTCGATTCTAACCTCATAGCGAGCGCAACGAGCAGGCCTCGGAGGAGGTGGCGGTCGATATCTCCGCCACAACCCCGTGTGGCAGGTGCGCCTCGATAAACTGCTCACGCACGAGTTGTCCTGATCGAACAGAAAGGGAAAAGGGAGGGTCAGGACATGCTACAGCCCAGTGGGAGACGAAGCGATGCACGAGGCTGGACTTACAGACATGTTGCGAAGGTAGTTGTTGATCAGGGATGGATGAGTGAGTAGGTGGGAAGTGAAGGAGGGTGTGGTGGGCAGAAGGACAAAGATCAAATTCCGAGTCGCGAACCTTTCAAGCCGACGTCAACGCGCGGCCGCCGGCCCAGCAATTGCCAGCGCAACTGAACTCCGAAACGGCCACCCTGGGCACCGCGCCTCTCGAAACCGCGCATTGCCAGTGATTGGCTGACGCCGTCGAATGGGCGAGCATAGGTGGGGAACGGTGGGCAGCATGGACATTTACACTGCGTTTTATCTTGTTAATTTCCCACCGTCTTGCGTTACGCAGTCAGACCCCCTATCTCGCCCCTTCCAACACCTGATCCTCAGTCTTCCTGGGCCCGCGAATTGTGGCCAAGACAGGGGGTCCAATGGAATTCCATTCTCTCCGGCAGTTGTCAGCACACGGGGCCTGCAAATTTGCAAAGATCAAAAGAAGGCGTCTGACATGCGCACTTCTTCTACTCCAAATCTCTACAAACCCTCCATCCCCACCTCCCAGAGCCCACGCCACGGTCACTCCGACCAATCAGACGGCTCAAGCCTTGATGACGCCCGTGGCCGAAGCGATCCCATTCAAGACGCAGGTCCCATTGAGAGGCACGTATTGCTTGGTCACGATCTTGATCGCTTCTTGCGCGACCATGCCACCCAGCAACGCCGCGATCTGAGGGAGGTCCGATCCGCCGGCTCGACAACTGCCGTGCCGTCACAAAGTGGCAAGACGAACCGTCAGTTCGAGGTAATGGGCGAAGAAGGGTTCAGTAAGAACGATCTTCTCGGTTTGCTTCTAACTCACAGTTCCCAACACGTCTTCTCAATCTCGTCCATCGCATCTTCATCAAGTCCACCCCCCAATCCCTCGACCACCTCCTTCACAATCCCAAACAACTGATCCCTATCTGCGGTCCCCTCCTCATCCCCTTCCCCTGTCCCAGTCCCAGTCCCAGGCTCCCTCCCCTTGCATTCGTAAAACATCTCGCTCCCCCTCAACGCCAAATAAATTTCGATCGCGCGAGTAGGGACATCGTCCCACTTTGACGCCTCGATGACCTCCTTGAGCTTGTGATCCTGTCGCAACAACGAGTGCTCCTTCTCCATCCTCAATGACCTCCCTCTCACCACTTTGAGGTACGCCGAATGCTTGACGAAGGTCTCGATCTCTTGTGCGTCGACCCTGAACGCCTCGATACCGAGGGATCGAAGCAGTTGGGAGAGCAAAGAGGTGACGAGTTCGAGATCTTGTTTAGCTTTGGTGCGGTAGACGTTCTGCAGACCGACGTAGCCGGAGGAATGGGCCTTCATGTCGGGTAGAGAACCGGAAAGGGGGAGCAGACGGGAAGGGTTCGACGAATGTTGGGTAAAGAGACGAACGGCGTGGAGAAGGAGCCAGAAGTTGGAGGACTGTGAGCGATGAACTGTGAGTGTCAGCGAGATGTATGGGTAAGGATCGGCAGCGAAACGTACGGATGCAGAGACATCATTACAAGACGGATCGTCGAACAATGCTTGAACCTCACTCGGGATCTACTCAACACAAGAAGCACGTCAGCCCTTCGTCATGCTTGAGCACTCTGGGTGAACTCGGGGACGAACGCCAGTTTTTGTCCCCGCCCTCCTGAACAACGTCACAGCCTCGTCAAAGTTCTCATCGTCGTGCTGGCGCTTGTTTGCCAGGACCGAGTCGGCGAATTGCTTACGTTCCCCTGTCGTGCTCGGTCCTCTTCCGTCGTGCTGCATGGGCATAATCCACCCCGTATCAGTACGAAGAGGTGAAGCTTAGAGGGGAGCGATTGCCCCTTACGTTCTCTCGCCATTCCTTCAACGCCTTGACTAGAATGACGACTGCTGGAACGTGGCCAAACTCGGCACTGTCCATGCGATCGTAGCGGAAAGTGTTGGCATATTCGATCAACTCGGGGAACGGGTGATGTACTCGAAGGTCGATCAGGCTCTCGGGGTGGGTTTCGACGACTGTGGGAGGAAACGCTCGAATTAGAATTGCTGCCCCACACAATGCTGAGAGCGCACACGCAGGGACTCGCTAGGTAGTTCATTGATCTGCGTTCTCAGAGATCCATAAAAGCCACATGATCGTACTTTGATGAGTGGGATGTGGTTCTTCCATGCCAGGTCGGCGAGCTGGAGCAAGTCGTGGGGGTTGACGTCGACGGCGATGAAGAGCGAGTACTTTGTGAGCGTTTCGGGTGCAGTCGAGAGCACCGTGGACAGGTCCTAGCATTCGATTCCATGTGACATGGAATCAGTTCCGTATTTTGCATCTGAATCACCCACACATGCAAAAAGACGGACCTGCACGATGGCTTCCCCCTTGACGTCGCTGTTCATTTCGAGCAAGAACTGAGTGACCTGCTCGGCCCTGGCCTTGCCGAGACTGGTCGGGTCGAGGAAAAAGTTGTTGCCAATGTCGAAGCCTTGGACCTTGGCCGGATCGAGGATGGTGAACTTTCCAAGACCTGGCGTTGATGTGCGGCCGTGGGTGCGTCACGTCAGTAGACGACCGGCTTGCACCCCACATGGGTATCGCTGCGGAGGTGGAGACGACTGACCTGGGAGAACGAGGTTCTTGAGTGCCTGAGCCGCCGTGGCACTCGCATTGATGACGAGGATGTCGGCGTTCTCGAGAGCAGATTGACCGGATTTGGCCCATAACCTGTAGTGAAGCGCGCAAGATGAGCTCGAACTGGCTTTCTAGCTGGGTGCACCCACTGGTGGAGTCTAGGACCGACCTCAATTGACGATCGTAGCGTTGAGTGTGGGCATCAGGTCGTGCACTCGAGGTTGAGGTGGAAACCGTGATCGAGGTCGAGGTCGAAGGTACGAGGGGTGCCTCGCTGATGTCAACCGAGTCCTGCACAGGTGGGGGGAGCACGTCCTGCGAGGCCATCTTCGGAGAGCGAGATCGGAGGTAAGGGGCGAGGGAAGTTGCGCAGGCGAGTGAGGAGCGGCAGCAGGAGAGCGAGAAAGGAGCGTGTGAGTGACGCTGACGCGACGAGTGCGATATGAAGTGCAGCAAGGCGGTGGTGCTGGCAAGATGTCAAAGCCGCTGTGGCCACGGCCGCGCGATTACTAAGCGCCCAAAGTAACAAGAGCAAGTTGACCGCAAATTGACCTCGCCCCCACACTACTGGCCTAGCCAGTGTGCTTAATGCATTTCCTCCGACTTTTCCGAAGATTTCTACGTACTAATATAAATGTGCTGTAATTGAAATCTATCAAATAAAAATAAATTAAATGCGGGTCAGCGCCGCGCCGCCTGCCGCCTGCCAGCTGGTTGACCTCACACACGCGTCGTCGTACTCGCATCGTCGCACTGTGGCAACCATGGCACCACCTGCGAACCGATACGCCCATTCACGTGCGATCCTCGGTGATGAGCTCTTTGAAAAGCTTCAGAACTGTCGGGTACTGGTCGTAGGGTCCGTACGACCCTCCTGCATCACATCTCGGCTCAGTTCGAACGATAACCAGGAGCTCCACCCAATTGACTTTCTTTTCCCTGCTGATCGTGGCCTATACAGCGCGGGAGGGATCGGCTGCGAATTGATCAAAAACATGGGTCAGTACTCAAAACAACGTCTTCATCAGTAGTGCACACCCCAACACACGCCTGACCCTCCTCCATGTCCACAGTCATGACCGGCTTCGGAGGCGGCTCAAAGGGGCTCATCCAAGTACTCGATCTCGACACCATCGACCTCTCCAACCTCAACCGACAGTTCCTATTCCAGAAGCAACACGTCAAGCGACCCAAGGCTGTCGTCAGTTCGCGCTGGGCATGCAGATACACATCGCGTACGAACGAGCTGACACTTGTGCCGTTCCAGGTCGCTCGTGAGACCGCATTCAAGTTCAATCCCAACGTCAACATTGAAGCCTTGCACCGGAATATCAAGGTCAGTGCAAGAGCTATCATGGCCGAAAGTCTAACCTCCGTTGACCAACGACGAATTCTTCTCAGGATGCCGAGTACAGCGTCGACTACTTCAAGTCATTCGATTTCGTCATGAATGCTCTCGATAACCTCGGCAAGTTCGATTCCTGACCCCAGCATCTCTCCAGTGATCCCGATTTGATCCCCTGTTCTCCTTGTGCAGATGCCCGCCGGCACGTCAACAGAATGTGCTTGGCCGCCGACATCCCCTTGATCGAATCGGGCACCTCAGGCTACGTTGGCCAAGTCCAACCGATCAAGAAGGACACGACCGAATGCTTCGACTGTACTGGTGCGTGACCGAAATTGTCTTTTTTGAGCAAAGTTGATCGATGCTGATACCCTGAAACCCTTCCGGACTTTTTCCAGGCAAACCCGTTCCCAAGACGTTCGCCGTGTGCACGATCCGCAGCACGCCTTCAACCGCCCACCATTGCATCGCTTGGGCCAAGAGCTACCTCTTTCCGTGAGTGACGTCGTATCTGAAAGCGTATTTGCGTACACTGCTGATGGACGAGCGTTTCTCCTAGTCAATTGTACGGCGCGGACGACGAGGCCGAGGGGCAAGAACTTGATGATGCCGAGAAGAACGGCGAGAATGGTACGCTGGGCTTTATGCCTTTCATGCGCCATACTCGATCGGACTAACCCCAGGATCACCATCCGCAGCTGAGGAGATCCAGGAGCTGCGCAAGGAGGCGGCTGCGATCAAGCAACTGCGTGGATCGCTTGCCGAACCTGGGGCTGCCAAGAGGGTGTTTGATAAGGTGGGTTCCGACGCTCCAGGACAGCCATCCCCAACCGCTTGGAACTGAAACAGCTTGGCTCTTCACAGGTCTACTCGGAAGATATCAATCGATTGCTCAAGATGGAGGACATGTGGAAGCACCGAAAACCGCCTCACCCTCTCTCATGGGATGAACTGTCAGCCTCGACGTCGACTGTGGATACGACCGAGTCTTCTTCGACGAACTCGACCTCTACCCCAGCCGCGACGAACGGTTCAACAGGTCTGATCAAAGATCAACGTACCCTGACCTTGCGCGACTCGTTCAACCTCTTCATCTCGTCCGTCGAACGCCTCTCGTCGCGCATCTCCCCCGACTCCCCTCTCTCTTTCGACAAGGACGACGACGATACGCTCGATTTCGTCGTCGCGTGTGCGAACTTGCGCGCGTCGTGTTTCTCGATCGAATCGCAAACGCGTTTCCAAGTCAAGGAATACGCTGGTAACATCATCCCCGCGATCGCGACGACGAACGCCATCATCGCTGGAGTGTTGGTCCTTCAAGCTCTGAACGTGTTGCGTGATGATTGGGTGACGGCCAAGATGGTCTACCTCTCCCGAACGTCGACCAAGGTGTTTGGACCTTCGCAATTGCTCTTACCCAATGACCAATGCTCGATCTGTAGGACCGTGTATGTGCCCGTGCAAGCCCAAGCTTCTTCGACGTTGGGTCAGTTCGTGCAAGATGTCGTCGAGAAGGAAGTGGGGTGGAAGGGGTTCATCTTGATCGCTCAAGGGTCAAGGGTCTTGTATGAGAGGGACGATTTCGAGGATAATGAGGACACGACGTTGATCGAGTTGGGTGTCGGGGAAGGGACTTTCCTGACCGTCATGGAAGATGAGGAAGAACCTCAACCTTGGCCTGTCGTTTTTTCGTTTGGGTGAGTCGGTCCTCTACTTTGTTCCCCAAAAGCCTTTTTTTTTTTTTTTTTTTTTTTTTTTTGAAAGGGTTTTGGGGATCCGAATCGTGCGTTTGAACTCTTCATAGATCGACTTTATCGGATGACGCATCGACGAGGTTCAAGTTGGGTACCGAGATTCCTTGCCCGATTCCACGCAAGGCACCGAAACCCATCGTCAAAGACGACGAGGTCGATTCGGATTTGGAAGATGATGCTACCACGACCAAAAGGACTGAACCTTTAGCTTTGACGAATAAAAAAGGAACGAAACGTACGGCCGAGGAAGCTGAGTTGGAACATGGGGAGAGGGAGGGGGTGACTTTGATGCCCGTTAAGGTGACCAAGTTGGTCAAGGTGAGGCAAGAGACGGAAGGGGTTTTGGTGATTGATGAGGATGAGGATGAGGGAGAAGAGGGGGACGAGGGTCAGGGTGAGATTGATTTGACCTAGAAGTGTAGAAGGGAGTACTCTTGAAGGGAATGTTGTGATGTTTGAGATGAGGGATTTCCTACTGTTCACTGGTTTGAGCTTGAAACTGGGGCGGGATCGATGACTTGGCGTACGGCGCGCGTCGTTCCCTTGTGAGCCTCAACTAGTAACCCTTGTGACCGCTCCCCTTCTCCTCATCCCTCCAATCCGACACGTATCACCCACGACGACCGTTGTCCACTCGTGCCCACCATGTCGTCTCGAAAGGTGATGGTGCAACCCATCGTAAGTTCGGTGCAGCAAACGTTCAAGGACGAAAACCGTCGCACCTTTCCCCCATCCGTCTGACCGACCCTTGTTCTCCGACCTCTCTCCCTGTATGCTCATCACCGCATCACATCACGCCTCCGGTCTTTATCTTTAGAATGTCATTTTCAAGCATTTACAATCGGGTACGGCCGTTCAAGTGTGGTTGTACGATAACCTCGAACAAAGGTTGGAGGGCAAGATCATCGTCAGTCAGCCAAGCTCGTGATGAACCCCCCTTTTCTCCTGACTTGGTCAAGGATGCTGAATGATAAAGATCAATTTTCTTTTTTTTGAAAGGGTTTCGACGAGTTTATGAATGTCGTTTTGGATGATGCGCAAGAGGTATGGATCAAGGATACCAAACAGCACAAGTTGGGACAACGACAACCTTTGGGTGCGTATAGCCGAACCTTTTTGATTGCTATTCCTTTTCTTGATGATCCCCGATGATGATTAAGTGATTCATTCGTGTGTGTGTGCCTCTCTTTCTTAGGTCGACTGCTGTTGAAGGGGGAGAACATCTCGTTGATTCAGATGAGGGATCCACCCCCGAACTCGCGTTGAAGACCCCCCAACACCAGTATATCGAGAGGAGGAATGGAGTGGGGTGCAAGGGTTGAACCGCAACACGAGGAAAGAAACAAAAGATGCAATGATCAACAGAAGCTAGTGTACTCTTAACCCGCCGACCCTGGGCGTGACCGTTGATTTGGTCCTTTGCAAACGGAACCAAGTTCGGAGATGGGTGAAAAAAGAAAAAAAAAAAAAAAAAAAAAAAAAAAAAAAAAGCCAAAGCCCTGCTACTGGAGAGCGCAAAGTTGAGGTCCCAAGGCATCCAATCCTATTTTTTTGGGGGGTTTCCGTCATGTTTTTTTTGGGTGTCGAATCGGGTGGAGCTAGGAAACCCCCCTGTTTTCGTCACCGATCTGATTTGAGCCCTGAGGTCTGACTGAGCTCTTGTCCCCCCACGTTCAAACCGCGTTCGCTCTTCGCTTCCTACCCGGTCTTTGTCAACTTCTCTCAGCCTCCTTCTGTCCGTCTTTTTCTCTCTCTCTCTCCGAGGCCTCTTTCAGACGGGGGTGGGGGGCAAAGTCGCAGAGTTCAACCTTGGCACATCGTTCGTTGCAGAGCTAACTCTACGCTGGGATCTGGTCTTCCCTCCGCCTCAAACGACGGGGGACGATCTCTCATCATCATTCACAAGGGAACGGGAGAAACCTCCCACCACCCTAAAGTCAGAACGTCCTCCAACAACCGCCCCTCCTCCTCATCCTCAAGTCATGGTTCCTCCTTTCCATGCTTCATCCTCCTCCTCCTGCTCACCACCGAAAAAACCACATTCCGTACCCCCTTCCTCGAACGCCTCCCTAAGTTCAATCGTATCGACCTTATTCCAAAGGACAGCCTTAAAATCCCCCACCACCACCACCCGCACCGTCCCTTGTACGACCCTTTCAAACCCCTTGACCTCCGACGATCCTTATTCCGATACGTCGATCGTATCCCTTCTTCTCTCCGAAGCGACTCGTCCTACTACACCTCACCAGGTTTTAACTCGATCCGATTTGGAAAAGGAAGCTATTAGGAGACCTAATAAGAGATTTTTGAATGGTGTTTTGAGGGATGTGGAAGGGTATAATAGGAGGGTTAGGGAGGTGGTTCAAGAGGGGAGAATTGGGGCTCAACAAGGGGATGGGGTGAGATGGAGCGAACGATCTTTGAGGGAGGAGGATGAAGAAGAAAGGAGGAGGAGGAGAAGAAGAAGGAGAGAGAGAGAGGAGAAGGAACGAGAGAGAGAGAGAGAGAGAGGTCGGGAGGAAGGAAACGGACCAAGACATCGCTCGAATCGAACGAGTGACCAAGATGATGGAAAGAGGGTACGATCGAGTAGGAACAGAGATGAGGGGAGGGAACATCGTCATCAAATGGAAACGGACCAAGCTCGAGATCGATCGAACCCACATCGACGCCACGTTGAGGAGAAAGAACGGTACGTTTCAGAGTTCATGTTCAGCCAAGTCGAAAACATTGGACTCATTCCGGCCGTTCTCTATTAAAACCCCTTTCAAGAAACCTCGACCCAACCCCATCCCCCACTACCGTCGGTGCGGGTGTCGGCGTCCCTTCGAAAATGGACAAATACTTTGCCCCCGACTATGACCCCTTGTTCGACGTTTCGATCGAAAAAGACCTCACCGATCCTACGACGCGTCTTGTCGCTCCAGGCCCATTCGATGAATGGGACACGATGTTGAAGAATATCAAAGAGAAGGAGGAGAGGAAGAAGGAGGAGAAAAGGAGAGGGAAGGAGAGAGAGAAGAAGGAACGGAGGAGGGAGAGGAGGAGGAGGAGGGGGGAAAGTGTTAGCAGTACTACTACTGATGGTGGGAGTGGGAGTGAGGGTGAGGGTCGGAGGGTCGGAAAGAGGTCCACGTTGGGGGATGCGAAAGGGTTGATGGAGGTCGAGTATACCAAAATGGGTGGAACGAGGGAATGGGATAGGGGCAAGGAGTATCTGTCCTAGATCACTGCGTGGCTTGGATGATGGGAATGATAGTGTTGTATTTGGCATGAACCATCAAAGTCGTCGAATGCTCTAAAACCGATCACGCTTCTGCCAATTTTTGATTGAGCGCGAGCTTGAGATCGTCGGCCAAACTTTTCGCTTTCTACAATCCATCCCACAAAACCGCAAAGGATGATCAGTCACTTCCTTCACATGCAGTAACCAAACAAGCGATCGAACGCACCTTGATCAAACCCATCAACCGTCCAACTTCGACCTCACCCTGACCGACGAATTGGATCCCAGCCACCTGCCCATCATGTTGGAATCCGACGAGCAACGTCGCTTCGATCGTCGCTTCTTCCAACGTCGTCGGATCCAAGAACGGTAATTGGTTGATCTGCTCTCGACATGCATGCGATTTTTATTTTTTTCCATCAGCTTGAGTGAACGCTTTTCTCTCTCTCTCTCTCTCTCTCTCTCTCCACATCCACTCGACGGACCAAATGGATACCCAGCCCTATTGGCAGTTCTTTCCATCCTTTGACCCTAACCCCTCTCTGATCCTCCTGCTCTTCTTCATCGGCGTCGATTCGTAAATCATGGTTTTGGACCAATTCGAAATCCATGGCCTTTTTCCCCGCTTTCCCACCTTTGACCAATCCCGAAAACCCACTTTGGATACCCCCCATCTCCCGCATCCCCCCTGGCACTTCATAGTCGATCGTAGCAGGTCCATCGTATTCCACCGTTCGGGTACGGGGTAATCTCGTCGTAGCCAAAGCGGATCGAGCAGCGATGAGCACGAGGTCGAGGATGTTGCCTCCTTGGGAAGAGAGGATGAGGAGGTCAAGTTTGAGGGACCAGCTTTTGGAATGGGGGATGATGATGAGTTGGGAGAGGAGGAAAGGGGGGAGGGAGGAAGGGGAGAAAAGGGTCGTGAGGAGGTTGGAGAGGTGTGGAAGGAGATCGGGGCGAAGGGTGGGGAGAGCGGTAGGGGAACTGGACCGGGGGGAAAAGTGGGAATAGGGGCGGCGTCGTATGGGATGGGAAAACGAAAAGGGAGAAGAAAGTGTCAGCTGGGCATGGCTGGGTGAAAAAGCATCGAATAGTACTGACCACTCTATCGAAATGGTAATACCACCCCCTGGTCGTGCAAGCTCATCCCCCTCCCCCTCCCCCTCCCCCTCCCCCTCCTCATCGCCATGGGTGCCGAGATCGTCGACGTCGGCCCTAACCGCGGCCATGACCTGACTCTGACCCATCAGATCATCGAAACAGGCCAACGCACTCCCAACCGCTCCTTGTGCTTGGGATACGTTGGTCGTGAGGATGATGTCGCGGAATGAGAGCGGGGGTCGACCATCGGCTCGAAGGGCGACCGTTGGCGAAGAAGAGGACGACGCCGCCGAGCTGGCGAGGGGTGTTTGGGTGTAGGACAGTTCCGAGGTCGAGTAGGTTGATGAGGAGTGCATGGTGAGCGGTGCTCTGTTCGAACTGGAGCTGAGACTGGGGTGCGCGAGCTCGGGCGAAGGGGAACAGAGCCAAGGGATCTCACACCGTCGTAATTGGGGTAATAGCACACACTTCGAGGTTTAGGGTTCCTGCCCTCCAGTAAAGATTGCGCGTCATAGCGACTCCACCGCGCTCCACTCGTAGTCGACCACCGCGCGCGTCTCTCGTCCATCACCCACACGCTTGAATCGCCGCCATGTCTGGTCAGTTGTGACCACCGCTGGCACGCTGCGCAGTGACCCAGATCCTAACGCGCCTCTCCACGCAAACCCAGAGGAACGACAAGAAGCACCCGAGGTCAAGCCCCAGGCTGAACATGTCTCGCTCAAGGTGCGTCTCACCAAGAG
Organism: Microbotryum intermedium; assembly: GCA_022702645.1. Taxonomy (NCBI): domain Eukaryota; kingdom Fungi; phylum Basidiomycota; class Microbotryomycetes; order Microbotryales; family Microbotryaceae; genus Microbotryum; species Microbotryum intermedium. Next base: position 2,047,659 of record JAHWDX010000004.1, on the reverse strand, counting down.
TGTCTACATCACTCGTCGTCTCCAATCCCAAACGCGCTCAATCACACGGGGTACATCTCATCCAGATCGCAGGACAAGGGTTCCCCGATCTGATGATCAAGGTCAAAAAGTACTTCGATCCGCAACAGCCGAGGGTTGTGGCCCCCGCACCTCCCGATACAGCACAACCCACGCAGCTGCTCACCATCTCGAAACCTCTTATTCACTTAGGACCACGAAGCTGCAAAAGATGATGGCTGCCTATTGCGAACGAGCGGGCAAGTCGCTCAGCGAGGTCCGCTTCATGTTTGGCAAGTCACGCAGCAGGCCCTATGGAGAGGAAGCCGCGTCCTCACCGAATCGGCATTCCTTCCCAACAGACGGCGTCAAGTTGCGTGGGGATCAGACCGTCGCTAGTGTGAGGTTCCCCATGTTCGAGCTGTACCGTGCGACTCGTGGCTGACGTGCTCGAATCTCTCAACACCTCCCAGCTCGATATCGACGATGACGAGGATGAGGTCTTGATCGAAGTCGCTTCCGAAGCCGTGAGTTATACGCACCAAAAATCATGAGCTTCTTCTTCTTCTTCGTCGTCCCGGTTCGTGGAACTGACTTTGGCCTGCCTTTGACAGGTCGGCGGATCTGTGTAAACTCGGGAATACGCTGGATCTGCTCCTCTCTCTTTCTCGATCTGTCCCCTCCGCCGCCATTTGTGTTTTTGTCATACATTGATGATGATTATGAATACGCAAAAGAAAAAAAGAACTCCAAAGACCTCATCCTCCGCTGTGAATGCAGCACTGGCCTGAGAGCCTACATGCTTTGGAGAGGAGTCTCTCATTCTAGGATATCTGGGCTGGTGTGACTCCAAAAGTCTGACAGCTAGCACTAGGGGTCCTAGTGGATTGGCAGAAACTCGCTGAAACTGCGCGGTCAAATGATGCGAGGTAGACATGATGATCAACGATCGGTGATCGAGTGATCGGCTGTGATCGCCCACCCCCCTCGTTTTGCTGGTTGTCCTTACGCCTCGAGTCACGAGTCAGTTTGCGCAAACGTCACACACCCCCGCCGACGAATCCAGTGGTGATGGACCAACCTCGGGTATGGTTCGATGCAATGGGACTTGGAATCGGTATGGGCGGCAATGGGAGTGACCCTAATGATCCCAACACAGGTCAGTGCTGCGACCAAGCGCGGTGTCGACGTCATCGTTGATCGGCAAAGCACAACGAGCCATGCGCCGCTGGCCTTCGCAAGCACCACGTCGAATGACAATGACAAGTGTAGAACCTGATCAATGGCGTGAACTTGTTTTCACAGGGTTACCGCCGGGCCAAGTTTACAAATACCAGTACGTTCTCACCGTCTCGCCGTCACACGCCACCCACACTCAAGAAGCCAAGTCCGCCCCAACTGATCACTCGCAACACATGCACAGAGGCCCCTGGTTCACGACCCAATTAGCACTATCACTCTTCATCGGCCTCTCGTCGTTCCTCGCGTTCTGTGTCGTCCGAAGGATCGAACGCTTCAAGGTACTCTTTCGCCCACGGACACTGCTCAAAGGTGAGGAAGAAACCCCTCCCTCCATAAAGCAGTCGCACCAACGGGGAACTCACACCCTCTCTCTTCCGAACAGGCTTCTCACCGCATCAAGTCCACGACTCGGAATCCCTGTTGGGTTGGGTCCTGCCGACGTTGAGGACGAGCGAGTTCACCGTCCTGCAGATAGTCGGGTTGGACGCCGCCGTCGTACGTCCATACCCATCCAGCAGGGGGGGGACTGCGCACCCTTGAACTGACCCCCATACCACTTTTACAGCTCCTCTTGTTCTTCCGAACATGCTTCCTCTTCTTTCTCGCCGCTTCCGTCCTCGTATGGTCCATCCTCGTCCCCATCAACTATCGCGAGAACGGATCTTCGGAAGGCGTACGACCCGGCGCTCCCGAAGACGGCCACCACCACGACGACGATGACCCCAAGAGTGCGCTCATCCGAATGGCCCTCGGCAAGGTGCAGCACGGCTCGACGCTGTACCTCACCTCCCACCTCGTCTTCACCTACGCCCTCACCATCCTCGCGCTCGTCTTTCTCCATCGTAGCTGGCGGCGGTACATCCCCTTGCGCCAACTCTTTTCGTTGGAGCATGCGCATTCGATCCCGGCTCGAACGGTGCTCGTCACCGACTTGCCACCGCATCTGAGGTCCGAAAAGGCCTTGGCCGACTACTTCGAATCGATCCATCTCAACGACGCGAACGAGGGATCCTCCGGACTCGGCGTCGAAAGTGTCGTCGTCACTCGGGCCGTGGGAGGGATGAAGGAGCTGTTGGAGGAACGAACCAAGGCGTTGATGGCGTTGGAGAAGGCTTGGGTCGACTGGTTGGGCAACCCCGTCCCCGTCGATGTGGGAAACGTAAGTGTGCTGATGGGGAAAGGGAGCGACGTCGACCAGTGCGTCAAAGGGTACGATCCCAAAGTCGAAGTCGAGAGGATCTTGCACCCCGGTGCTTCTCCGTCGACGACACCGACGAGGGATCGATCTCCTGATCGCAGCAACGGCGGGGGCGCCAGAGAGGGGCGCTTGATCGATACATTCGAAGGTCGAAACGACGACGACGATGAGGATGATTTGGAAGCGCGCTTATTGGAGCCAGCACGAGCGAGGATCGTCCATCCCAAGAAGCCGAGACCGATGATCCGCCTCGGGTGGTTCGGCAAAAAAGTCGACAAGTTGGATCACCTCGCTTCCAAATTCAGGGACGCGGACGAAGAAGTTCGAAGGAGGCGGAAGGGGCGCTTCAGACCGACAGGAGTCGCGTTCGTGACCTTCCAGAGTTTGGCCGCGGCGCAGATCGCTGCTCAGACGGTGCACTACCCTTCCGCGACGGCGTTCAAGACCGAACTCGCACCTGAACCTCGCGATATCCAATGGTCCAACTTGGCTTTGTCCAACACGTCCGTGTTCGTTCGAAGGGTCTTGGTCTTGGTGACCTTGTTGGTGTTGCTCTCGGTGTGGTCCGTTCCGGTCGCGTATTTGGCCAAGTTGCTCAGTTGGGATACGATAGAAGAGACGGCACCGAAGTTGGCCAAGTTTATTGCCAAGAGGTGAGCGGTTCCATTGGATGACGATATGTGAGCATTGTCTGACTTTGCCTGATTCGTTCGCAGCCCGCGACTTCGAGGCTTTGTGCAGACGTCGCTCCCCTCACTAGCAATGGTCAGCTTCAACAACCTCTTGCCGCTCTTCCTCGGCGAGCTCTCGGTCTTGTCGGGCCTCTCTGCTCGATCTTGGATCGAATACTCGACGCTCAAAAAATACCACCTTTCACTCCTCTTCACGACCCTCTTCGTCTTCATCACCTCGTCGACGTATTCGCTCCTACAAGACATCTCTGAATCCCCCGCCAGAGTGCTCGACAAATTAGCGACGACCTTACCGGGAGCGAGGAACTTCTTCGTCTCCTACGTCATGTTGTCCGGTTTGGCGCTGATGCCGCTGCAGTTGTTGGAGTTGGCGATGATCTTGATCCGGGGTTGGACCAAGATGTTTTGGACCAAAACGCCGAGGGACCATGCGCAGTTGAACTCGCCGACCATGGTCAATCTTGGCACGGTCTATCCCCAGGTGCGCACGACCCCAAGAGTTTTCCCATATCCTTTATTTGACTCTGAGCCATGGAGACGTGGTCATTCGGTGCACAGGCGCTGTTGATCTTTACGCTCGGAGTGACGTACTCGATCATCACACCGTTGATCCTCCCTTTTGCGACGCTGTACTTTGGGATCGCGTACCTCGTCTACAAGTACAAGTTCCTCTTTGTGTTCTGTACGTCGAAGTACGAAGTAGTGGCAGCCCTCTCTAACGATAGCAGAATGCTCATTCCCGACTTTCGATGCACTACAGACCGTCCCTACGAATCGCGGGGTCAAGGCTGGCCATTGGCCTTCAACCGCTCCGGCTGGGGTCTGCTCATCTTCCAAGTCTTCATGCTCGGCCTTTTCACCGTGCGCAAGGCGTTCCTCCTTTCGGTCCTCGTCGTCCCCTTGATTCTCGGCACCTCATACACGATCTACCGCCTCAGTCAAACCTACACCCCGTTGTCTCGCTTCGTGAACCTCTCCCAAGCATGCGAGGTCTCGCACGGCGCGACGGCCGACATCGTCAAACTACGACGAGGGCATCCGGTGACGAGGAGTCAAACGCACCTCAGTCGAGGGAGGTACAAGCACCATTCCTCGACGAACGAAGGTGTTTACGTCGTCGCTCGCAATGAAGCGACCGATTATGATCAACCCCCTTTATCGGACGTTTATAATGGCGTATTGAACACCGGGGCGAGGTTGTACAACCACCCTGCGTTGGCCGGGGCTTTACCTGAACCTTGGTTACCCGTCGTCAAGACGAAGGGGGACCAAGTTCACGTCCCCGATGCGGTGCAAGAGGCGTTACATGGTACGGTCGTGGTGGACATCAGGAGGAGGTGGTCGATCGCGAAGAATGCGTTAAGGAAGAAGACGGCACGAGCCGAGAGTTTCAGCGTCGCTTCGACCTCTTCTGCAGCTACTACGGGACAGGGGGAGGATCGATCAAGGGGTCTTCGATCGATGTCGATGGGATCGGACGATCCTTCAATGGCTTGGAGGGGCAGTAGGGAAAGTACGCCTGAACCACTTTACGGGACCCATGGGGATGACGAGGAGGAGCAGGTGAGCGATGAGGATCAACCTGAACCGGGGTCGACGAGGTATGCGACCTACTTCCACCGTAGGGATGGAAACGAGACGTTCCCGCCTGGACCGTCGAATGGTTCGGGGACGGGGGAGAATAGTGATGCCGAGACCGTGTGAATTGTGCAAGCGCATACATTCCTGCTTTCTGTGCTGTGTTTTTTTTTTTGGGGGGGGGGGCGTAGTTGACATAGCTAGCGCCTCGAGATGAATGTTAATGACCGCCTTGTTTGACGACATCTCGCTTGACACGCTGAGATCGGACTGAGGATGCTGGTAATTAACCGAACAAGGTTCTCTATACATAGTATGACAACATGGCGAAGCCTCTCTCTCCCTCTATCCAGAATGCTTCCAACACAATCTTGAGAGAACCTCACCCTCCCTCCTGAGGCGGATTCGAACTCGAACTTGGCCCTCCCTCCCCTGATGCGACCACTTCCTTCTCAATCGCATCCAACCATGCGTCACCGTCCACAGCAGGAGTCGTGTTCGAGTTCCCCTTTTCAACTTCCGCCGTCGCTTCTTTTGAGCTCGCCACCGTTCCGGTTGTAGGTTTCTCCTTTCTCAGAGCGGCGAGTTTGGCTTCGAGTGCGGCGATCTTCTTGTTCGTTGACCTGGGATATTCAGAACGAAAGCAAGCGTCAATCTTAATGAATCAACCTCGTCTCTAGGTCGAGAAAGACCGACCCCCCCCCCCTCACCCTCCTCCTGAATTTTGACTTTTGAGTAATGAGATGGCCGTCGGTCGATTCGCGTCCGAACCTCGTCCTACTCCTCGACCCGCACTACTTCCAGCATCGTCGTACGTCTGAAAAGGCCATGGGGTGAAGGGGGAATCAGTAAATCCCCCCTTCAGTTCTGCCTTGTTAGGTTGGTAGACTCGAACTCACCTGTTGTTGCGAAGCAGCCGTGACGGAGATCTTTCTCCCTCTGACCAATTGATCGTCCATCGCGACCATGGCCCTCAAAGCCTCCTTTGAAACCCATAAAAAATGAAATCAGAACCCCCCCCCCCCCCAAAAAAAAACACTCATCAGCATTTCACTCCCCCAAGCCCTTCCCGAGGAGCCACACTGTACGTACATCCCTGGTGGAGAACTCAACAAAGGCGTAACCCCTCGGCTTGCCCCTCGACGGTCCACTCTTGTGGAACAAGTAATCGAGTTGTTGGATCTTGCCATGCTTGGAACACAATTGCATCAACGTGTATCTGAGGGGAAAGGGGGGACGAGGGAGGGGTCGAGGGGTTGGAGGCCCCGGGTCACGTGGGGTGGTGTTGCGCGAGGAAGTCAAATCCGTTGGGTCAGTCAACGGCTCGATTGACGATGACGATGAACAGGGCGACATAGATGACACACTCACTCGTCAACGGAGGGGGACAGATTACCGATGTACAACCGGGTCGCGGAGAATCCTTTGGCGTGCGGGGCCATGGCTGCAACCGACGGAAAGAGCGCACAAGCCTTGAGCGTGACTGAGACGGGGCGGGAGACAAGGAGTACAGTCGCGGACTCGGTCGATCACGCATCATGTCGATGCCACCTTGTTTCCACCCTTTTCCATCCACCAATCAACAGGAAGATCCGACTCTGCAAATTGCATACGATGGTGATACAAACTGAAAACGACATACACTTCGTCATACCAAATAATTATGTGCAAATCACAATCCAGGAGAGCGAACTGGGGATGAATCTTCCATCGGGGGTGGTTTCGAGTCGGTTAGAGGCGTAGGAGCGACCTCGGTGGCAGAAGTGGGGGCGGCGGCCTCGGTTGGAACAGGCTCGGGAGGGGGTGAAGGCAAGCGAGAGCTTGGAGCAAGAGGGTCTGGAACGTCATCAACGAGAGGGAATGGGATCAAGGGTGAGGAATGCCGACGAGGCGAGGGCGGTCGTGCCAGCTTCTTCGGCGCTGACGACCTGGAGGTCGAAGCAGCGGCGAGAAAAGGCGAGTTCGGGATCATCGACGGCGTCAGTTTGTTCGCGATCGGCAAGGGGGACAATAGCGTCTCTTGCCCATCATCATCACTGTAGCGTGACCCTCGCTCATCGTCGGCTTCGTCGGTGGCGTGTGCGCTATGAAGTCCCACTGGGTGGTGCATCGGTTCACTTGCACTCGTCGTTGTCGAGAACTGATCGTCCGACAACATCCCGTCCGACAGATCCACCGAACCTCGATGTCGGGCTGTGGAGTTCTGCAAAGGACTCGATGCTCGAGCACTGTGGCTGGTTACGATACCATTAGGGAAAACGCCCAGTCCTCTTGCTTCGCCGAGGCCGACATTGCCATATCCACCATTCGACTTGCGGCTACCGCGACGTTGCAGCGATCTCATGGTGGTTGGACCATCCTCGTTGATCACAAAGTCGGGGAAAATCTCGTCTGGTGGTGCGGACGAATGTCGCACAGGCGGGGACCAGGCCCGGTTGGCGCGCAACACGGGTGTACGAGACGCGCTCGCAGTTGCGTGGTTGCGTCGAGGCGCCGTCTTGATCGAGATGGGCGCCCGTTTGCCCAATGGAGCTCGACCAAGCCCAGCCATCCCGTTGCGAGTGGCCGAAGCTTTGCGCGTTCGCTCCCGTTCTCGCTCTGGACCAGGCGCCAGCACTTCCCATGCATCGGATCGACGATGCAGGTCGGCCCCTTCTCTACGCGCAAGCTCGGCTTTTCTCGCTTCGGCCTGCGCGGCCGCTCGCCGGAGCACTTGCGACGAGGTGAGGTGCATGAGCGGCGATGTCGGCGAGCCACGTGTTGCCACGACAAAGACGACAAGTGCAAGCAGCCCAAAGAGCTCCACAATGCTCAGCCGCTTCTCGAGCTTGACCTCTTGGGCAAGGACGGCAACCTGCGCGATCAAGGATAGCCGCTCGCTTTCAATGTCGAGCCTCTGCTTGTCCAGTTCAGACAGAATAAGCCGGAAGCTTTGCTCTTGGCGTTGATGCTGCAATACGGAACAGGTTGCGAGAAGGTCAGTACATTGTATCACAGATTGAAATTATCGGGCATATGACAGCTTACCATGCCTTCGACGTCTTTGAGCCTTCGCTCGACTCGAAGGAACGCCTCGCGTAGCATCGTGCTCTGCGCCTCGATGTAATGCATCGCGATCGTCTGATTCTGTTCCAAAATTGTTAAGCGCTTCATGATTGTTGTGTAGATCGACTCTCCAGGCTGAGGTTGAGGGGGAGTGATCTGAGGTAGATGCGGCATTGTCCGAATGGTCTCGTTCCGGGGAACGTGACGGACGGTGACGATCGGCGGCTCGGACGCAGGAGGGCGGGGTGCTGATGCGGTCGCCGAGGCCTCAAGAGGAGGTGAGCTTGGAGGGGTGGTCGCAGTGACACTTTCAGATGTCGTCGGTGTGGTCGCAGACGTTTCAGAAATGGAAGCGGCAGCAGACACTTCCGGCGGCGAGAGGAGGCTGGGCTCTGTCGAGTTCGAAGCAGAGGCGAGTGGTGATCCGGACGGGACGCTCGGAAAAATGATGCTGGAGACTGGCGTGCTCGTAGATGACTGTTTGTATACGGATGTGGCAGTACCTGTTGCCAGAGTTGGTGTTTGTGCAATCGCTCCATCCAAGGAATCGCTGGATACTATCGTCGTATTGCCGCTCGGATGGGGCGGGGTGCTCTCATCACCTCGAGATGGAGAACTCGATGCAATCGCGGCGGAATGCACGGTCGACGTCGGCTCGGTTCCGTTCAGCGATTGACTGTTCTCGCTCGCAGTTATGCTGGCAGTAATACTCGGAGCATTCGTAGGCGTGTCGCCACTTGTTGCTGTTGGATGGGCGGTGGTAATCAATGGCTTCTTCGGCACCCTGTCTCCACCAGGGAGGGTCTCATTCTCGACTTGCTTCGTCGCACTATCTACGCCTGCTGCTGCTGAGGCCGAAGCTTCGAGCAAAATAGACGACTCCGATGCCGACGGCGAAGGTACCAGCTCCTCCTCCTCATCTTCCTCCGCATCGCCCTCTTCGAGCGCAGACGCCAGCGCCGCTTCCAGTTCGGCTTTCTTGCGCTCCGATTCACGGTGAGCATCGAGTTGGGTGTAGCCGTAGACGCGCAGAAGAGATACGGGACAGTAGTACTCTGAGCCGTAATGGGTCAGGAAATTAATTCGCACGTAGCGACAAAAGTTGGGGACCGGATTAGGTCGGAAAACCTTTGCGATCCGAAGTCAACGCATATCAGCAGCTTGACTACAAGATTCGAACACAGCTCGAACTTCACGTACCTGTATCCCACGTGCATTCCGAGCCCTAAACGTGCCCAAGTTGTGCCACGTTTCGGGTCGCCCAGGGTAGTCGACCGAGCACGTCATCTCGAAATACTTGAACATGCTTGAAAAGAGCTCAAAGTTGGCGAGGACGATCGCGTCGATCTGGATCTCGTCGCACAATTCGACCTCGACGAACTTGGGGTCGGCCGAACACGGCGTGAGCATGTAGCGATCCTTCTTCTCGACGAGGATCGACGAAGCACCCTTGGACTGCCGGGATGAGCGATGCACCATCGCGGCACACTCGAACGCGGCATAGTTAGAGCGATCCTTGAGAAGTAGCAGAGGATCGGACGGTTCACCAGTCCCGACATTGGGCAGAGGCTGAATCAGGGACACGTTGAAGGCATTATCGTTCTTCCCAACAGATCCTGGTGCTGCCTGTCTCGGCTTGTGTGATCCGGCGTCGTCTGTGTTTGGTCGAGCGGCGCCATTCGATGCACCGGCGCCCTGCTCCTTCGCTCGATCGTCCCCTGTGACGCTAGCTTCTTCGCTGGCGAATAGACTACCGAGGTCGGCGCCGTCACCGTCAAAGCTGGCATGGCCACCTTGAGCGTCTTGGCGAGCGCGTTGTGCCGTCTTTTTGGATCGCCTCGCAGCGGCAGCGCTCGCGTCGGCGGCGACGACGACGTACTTATCTTTCCACTCGTTGAAGGAAAGGAACTCGGGGGCCTCGGCGGTCTCGTCCGAAGGAACGGTGGTTTCAGCTGCAAGAGGTGGCATATTCGATGCTTCTTCTGTTGCAGATGCTGCTGCTGCTGCGGTTGTTGTTGTCGACGTTATTGGGGTGGCACTCGATACCGTGGCTTCGCCTTCGGCTGCGATTGATTTTGATGCGGATGGGTCATGGTCAGGGGGGTTCGTGACCGAAGAAGGGGCCGAAGAAATGACCGGCACGTCAGTCGCGGGAGGTGGGGGGATAGGGTGCACCAAATCCGGGTCTGCAGGGCTGGGCTGAGCGTCGGAAGGCGCGATGGGGGTTGCAGGCGTAGTGGCAGTCGTCGGGTCCGGTGTATCCGAAGTAGGTGCTACTGCATCCGGAGTCTCTTGTGCCACTGTAGCTGTAGCAGGCATGGACGAGCCCGCGTTCGAGGACAGCGGCGGGGGTGAGTCCGTGGTGGTCGCGGGGTGTTGCACCGGCTCTTGAGACACGTGGGGGTCATCTAGAATCGTCGCTACGGTTTGAGCATCCGTATTTGATGTGCTTGATGTACTGGGAGCCAGAGGTGGGGTTGAGGTGGCCCTCACGGCGATTGTGCGATCGATAGTGGACACGGGCTCAACGGCTCGTGCGACCTCAACGTCGACCTCGACCTCGGTTGCGGTTGGCGCAACTTCGACCGACCCGACCGCGCGCGAAGAGGCAGAGGCAGCATCAGCGGTACCATGCGGCTCGCCCGACGAAGCCCAAGAGCAGCTGCAGTGCAAGAGCAGAAACAGCCAGGCGAGCGACACGCCGGCCTTCATCGCCTCAGCCCTCGATTTTTGACACCCAACGAGCAATATCGAGTAGTGTGGGTGGAGGAGAGTCACTGGTAGAGGCGAGCCCGTCCGCCTGGAGGCCTTGAAAGCGAGCGATCGAGTGCGCTCGAGTGGGATCGGCTGGTAATTGGCAGTCCCCCTTCTCCGAGCGAGTCGTCACCATGATACTATCCGAAGGAGGAGTGTTTGTTATGTTACAAAATGCGAACGGAAGTACTTCAAAAAACTACTGGTACAGAAACAAAGGAGAAATAAAACGAATAAGAACATGAAATTTGAGCGCTCGGACTATCACGCTTTAGTTCGTGTTGCGCCCATTTCGTGAGTGTTTCTTTCCAACTGACTTTCCCTCCACCTCTGGCCCTTGGCCCCGACGTACAACAGCGCGGCCGAGCCAAAGATAAGCAGCACCGCGAATCCTGTGTAGAACCAGCCATTCCCGACATGCCCAATGATGGGTTCCGCGACCTGAGAAGCGATGCACGCCAGGACACCTCGAAAGAGCGAATTGCAAGCGACGGCCGAGCTCGAGCGACCAGGGTTGGCATCGACTACATAGCTCAACAAACTCGAGTAGAGCACCATCGTCGACAGGCCGAGGAAAAAGAGCGCGACCAATGGGCCGCCGATGTTCGTTCGCTTCTGCACAGTCCAAGCATATAGGATGTAGAAGCAAGGCACGAGCAGCATCGCGAGGCGCGTGGACTTGATGCGCATTTCGGGGGACCCTTTTCCGCCGCTCTTGGCTTTCAGTTTGTTGAACACGTAGTCCGAGTAGCGACCACCGCCAACCGATCCGAGAAAGTTGCCCGTGCCGAAGCAAAGCAGCACCAGTCCGGTCGTCAAGGCGTTGTAATTATACGGCGCCGAAGCGAAGGTCCTCGACATGGTGAAGGTGATGCAATACGTTGAAGCAAACAACTGTTCGATGGTCACACAGTAATATTGATTAGAGGGCCAAATCAGAACTCAATAAGGGCTAGAGGTCGCACGCACCAGTCCACTGAACGCAATCGCGATAAAGTTGTTCTTCTGCCGCAGCACAGCCCCTGTGGCGGCGAACGGCTGCGCAGAAGACATCGTGCGCTAGTCAGACAGGTGCACCCAGGCACGGCTGCCTTTCGTCCACGACTCACGTTGACGTCCCTGAGGTGGATCTTGACATTGTCGTCACCACTCCTTCCCCTCAGCGCGGTCATGACCCTCGTGAGCGCGGGCAAGGCCGTTGGTCCATTCGGGCGTTGGGGGGCGGGCGCGAACGAGGTTTGAGGGGGCCCTCGAGTGAGCGGGAGAGTATCATTCTTGGGCAATGCTGCTTCCGCTTTGAGTCTGTCTGCTTTTGCGTGGGCTCTAGCTCGTTTCATGGCCAAACGCCAGGCCAAGGAGCGTTCCCTGCGGAAACTTTCTGGACTGCAAGGAGAAAATGAAGATCATAAGCAAAAATGAAGGGCACAGGCGGAGCAAACGTCAGCCGTGATGGCTTTCAACCAAGCTCGAAGTGGGATGAGACTGACAGCCAAAGCATCGTCATCAAACAGATGACACCGTACTGTGGGAAAATGGGGTGTCATTCAAGGCCAGCAAACCTGTCTAGTGGGTCTGGTGCTGTTACTCACGCCGATGAGGAAATAGAAAGTTGTCCGCCATGAACCCACTTCCGTCAGCGCGCCACCAAGAAGAGGACCGATCGAGGGGGCCAGAAGAGGTACGCCGTAGAAGAACCCAATTTTTGTCCCTCTCTCGTGGACGTCAAAGATGTCTGATAAAGTGCCTGCTCCGAGTGATAGCACGGCCCCACTTCCAAGTGACTGCAACACTCGCATTGCCACGAATACGCCGATCCTTTCGGCTCGCGAACAAACCGTCGTTGCCACCAGGTAGATGGCTATCGCCATGATGTAGCATGTCTTCCTCCCCTTGATCTCGCTCAGCGCGGACCAGAAGACGGGGAAGATACCTTGCCCGAGGATGAACAGTGACACCGACGCAGCGACGAGCGAGTCACTGGCCTGGAGATCGGCTTGAAGAGAGTTCAAAGCAGGGAAGTAGATCGACGCCGACAGTTGGCCTCCAGCAGCGTTGAAGGCGATGCAAACCAAGATCAGGTTTTTCCTCTTGGCCGACCAAAGCCTGGGGTCGTTGGTGACTTCCAAGTGCTCAATGTCGAGTAGATCGGCAGGCGGTTGATGACGGGGTTCGGGGTCCTCAGCAATGCGGGTTATGGGCACGGATGGTGGTTGCCCCACGATCGTTACCTCGTCGTCTTCTGTGTTCGTTGATTTCCCAAGATGGGGCGTAAGTGGCGGCGTAGCGGTATCAGACTCGTCACGCGATGTCCGGGCGCCGACGGCTTTCGCGTAACCATCCTGCTTCGACTCGGCCGCTCTTGACTCGCGCCGGTTCCCGTCGAGCAGCAACGAATGCCCTCGGCCTGAACAGGCCGAATTACTTTCGTCGAATGTGGCGGACAATCCTTTTGGAGTGCCGCTTTGCCCTCTTGATGTTGGTCCTGCAGCCATCATCATCGACTCTGCTACCAGTGCGACGGGGTTTGCGGCGGAGATGATGTGGGGATCTGGACGCGCCTCACTCGGCGACCCAGGGTGAGCGAGCGACGACGAGGTTGTAAACCCGGTAGATATCGGAGGTGAATCGTCGGAGGCCATATTATCTGGATCAGAGGTAGTCCCTGGTTTGGTTCAGAAGCGTAAGAAGAGCTGAATTAACGGAACCGTCCGCTCGAGTCACGAGAGGCGACGGGCGAGGGCCAAAGCTTCGCAACCACAATTAGTGCCAATTGCTGCCCAGTGCCAGCGCAGCCGTCGCCGGGTCAACCCGCGCTTCGGATCCAAAATCAGGTGATCACGTGAGGAAGTGGTATCCGCCCCACGCACTGTGCTGAGCTGATCGCGGCCTTTCTTCTCAGTTGAGTAATTATCGAGCAGTGTGCTTTGGCAACTTCCTGGCGGTCACGGCGGCTGGGTGGTTCACGCGACAAGCGCAGGCTTATGCAATGAAACATCACATGATACCGGAAACTCAGGTAGCAGTACAAAGCGGAGTGCAACGGCGCGACCTTACAAGTTTCCTCGCGCAGCTTGAGGCCTGGGCTATTCGTGCAAAGACCCCAATTTACGGCCTCATACGAGACCAAAAGAAGGGATTCGACTTGATAAGACCAGAAGCCGGATACGACGCTCACCGTTTCTTTGGTTTTGGACCAAGCGCGGAAGCTTTTGACCGAGCCCGACTAGCACATGGCTCTTTCATCATCAATACGCCCTATGGCCTCGCAGACCCCTTCGAAGTGGACGGACAGATGAAGCAGGGCGATCCCCCGAATCCTCTGCGCTTTTCTCTAGCCATGGCTATGGGATTTTACTGGCTCGAGGAGCAGGTTTTTAAAGATTCACTCCTTATCACCACACAGAACGGCAGACAATCCCAAATTCACACAAAGACCGACGAGCTATCCCTCAAGATCACTCAGGTGTCCGCAATGGACGACACCATCCTGTTGGCAAAAAGTGAAAATACGCTGGCAGCTATGACATTATATAGGGAGCGTTTCCAGGAGGCCTATGGCGCACAAACAGACTGGGGCACAAAAACTCGAGCTATTATATTGGGGTCCAACGAATCTTTTGAGGAACCAGAAACAGTCAAAATCAAGACCCCTCATGGTGAACGGCAAGTTACCGTTGATCCGGCACACGTTTTCCTGAAAACACCCTTTGCAGCTCCGGATCGTCAATATACCCAGCTGGAAAGTATTGTACGCTCGGTTGGGTTCCCTAGCACGTCGACTAGGCGGCTCCCGTTCTCAACGCTGCGACGTTTCATCGAACAACAGCTTATCAGTAAGCTGCGGCCAAGATTAGGTTTGTGCCCCATCCGACCAGAGGATGCCCTCAGACTCGACCAGCTCATTGCACAAAGAATAAAGGAGTACTACGGATGGGTTTTCACCCCGACGGCAAAGTTGATTACCCTGTCAGTCTCTAAGTTCGGTTTCGAGCTTACTAGCGTGTGGCGACTAAACGGTGCACTGGCGGTCGACGGACTGATACGAGATCTCAATCATCATATCCCAGCATCCGCAAAGATGCCCCAAATAACTCTGGCCGATCTCCAATGCAAGCATCACAGCTGCATTTCCCCTTTACTCGAACCTAAACCTCTGTCTTTTCCGCACTCGCAACGAATGGTGCCTCAGACTTGGAACACGGCGCTCAACGCTCTACAGCGGTGCAGGACTACGCAGGCGATCGAGACAGGTTAATCAGGCCGCCTTACCTCAGCGGTCAGCGCAAAACATGCATATTTGCAGACAGGAGGGGCCCAACGAAACGAACCGCAGCTACGACGAGGGGTGGCAGCGGGCCTTGCCGATATTCAGGTTCTAAGAAAAGGCCCACAGCGAGACCGACCGGACATTTTCGCCGACTGGCTGCACCCAAACACAAGATTGGTACGGCAGTGGTTACATCGCTTTGACGAACTATCACTCGCAGAGGGCCCCACCCGACTGCTACGGAGCCGAGCAGACCGACAAAACGAGGCCGAACATCACATCAAGGGCGCACTTATTCCAATTCTAAGTGTGCGACGAGAGCAAAATGAAGGGGTCTGGGCTTCGGACGACTCGCTAATTGGGCTGCCCACCGGACTTACATCTGCTGCAGCAGCAGTAGTAGAACCATATTCGACGGCACGTGCAGTACTACATGCAGGGGCGTCAATCATGCAAGCTGAGGTGACAGCGCTGATTGTGGCAACACTGAGTCTACAAGTGGACAGCGGAAGAAGAGAGCGAACCATTCAGGTTTTCGCAGACCACTTGACCACCGTCACATTCGCTCAGGGGCTTAAGCAAGGAGGTGTCACACCGAGGAAACCACGAGCCGCGTTAGCACACTACAAGTGGCTTGAACACTTGCTTTTGGAAGACGATAAAGTCCAAGTTCAGCACGTCAAATCCCATACAGGGAGGGACGATGAAGCATCTCGAGCAAACAATCGAGCGGATGAAGCAGCGAAAGTGACACATTCGCAACCGGACTTCATCGTGCCTTTTCCCGACTTCACACTCCCACAATGGACGATCGCAAAGACCACTGGCAACCAGACCACATGGTTTGAGGGTGACCTTAGCAAAAAGATCTACGAACTTCAGGAAGACTGGTAGCTGAAATCGCTACCACAAAAGACGGGCGACAGCGTCCGCCTCCTATTAGACGTCGGATACTCTGCCGGACAGTATCCCTTACCTTCGCGCGGTCTCAAAGTACGCTGCGCAAACACAGCTTCAACTGCGAGCACACGCTCTACCTACTGCCTCTCGATGCTCGGAGCGATTGGGAACCCCTCCAGGGTGTATGATATGCGGAGCAGATGACGAAACGGGGAAACACGTCTTCGGGGAATGCGAAGCAGGACAAGGACTTCGAGACCGAATTGGTCAGGACATGTTCCGGATAACGCAAAGTGAACTCGAGTTTCGACAGCAAGAGCGGTCGGTTCCACAGATTCGAGAGCTTTCCCTCTTTTCCGCAAAGCTGAGTAACGCCACATCTATGGTGGTTTGCGATGCCAATGTTACCGAAGCCGGCTATCTACTGGACTCTCGATGAGCGAACAAGGACCCGACCCGATCGAGCCTGGTCCCATGAATTGATTAAAGGGGCAGGGCGATTATGGGGCACACGAATGCGGAAGTGGTGGGCACTACAACGAAACTCGGAGTAACATCCAACCCAGTGGAGGAGATGGCGGCGACATGCCCCACCAACCTCGGGCAGTGGGCGCAGGGTGGACTCAGGGAAAGACTGGTGTAAGCCCATAATTGATGGGGGCGCCGGTCCTGACGCCAGCGAGGTGACGGCCCAGTATGCGATATGGTGTATGATATATGGTGGTCCAGCGGATCTGGCGAATGTTAGATTCTATATTTAGTCAAGACTAGCTGGAATTTATGTCTTAAAACTTAAAGCCGAATCCGAGTAAAATACCACCCCTAAGTCCGAGTATTTTACTCTGGCAGCTGGCGTAGTATCATACTGGTCCTTCCTAGTGAGATACCACCCCTCCCACGTGTACTCGGACAAAGGTACATGGTTACCACGCCAACTTGCCGCCGGGCGCACGTTTGATGTAGGGACTCTTGGAGAGCGAAACTCGAACACATCGAAGTTCAGGATTCCCTCTATTGGTCCTTAAAGTATGAGAGGGCAGCAACTGCTACATCACGAGATGTCGCGATTGGAATTCCTTGTCGCCAGGTTTTGAATCGCTTGTACAGCGCTAGAACTGCCCTGTATCGACTACTTTCATGATCGTGGCACACTGTGGAGGCTCAAAAACTCATGTGATGATGGCAACAGTAGCTATGAGGCACTACAAGCAGAGTTACAGAGACTCGTCTCGGGTCAGTCATCGGGTCACGTGACCCCCTCAACGATTCATCCGCAGCGTTGGAAATGGCACAAAGGGTATGGTACTGTGTGGGCGATCACTCGTTACTACTAGGCCCAATGACCTGCGAGCGCAGAACCAAGCGAAGCGTCAGATCCTTGTCAGGCTCGAGGGTTCCCGTACACAGAACGTACTAGCAGGCTGATTGAGCGCGTGGCATGGCACATGGTGGAGATACTACTTGACGAGACATACTGCGAGGATATCATAGCCTAGGTATGTGCATATATCAGTTGATGGTCCGCATCGGCAGGATGCTGCCACGAGTCGAACGCACCGCTGGACGAAGAAAAGCGTTCATGTAACTGCGTCGCCATGGCATCAAGAGCGAGATAACATCAGTCGTATTGACTCGGGTGTCATTGATTCTATGCTGCTCACCATCAGCGATAGAAGTCTGGCAAACGATGACGTGCAGGACGACTCGGGTCAGTAGTGCTCGGCGCGCGTGCCTTGAATCTCCGACTGTGCAAAAGCGCCAAGGTGACGAGCATAGGCGTGGTTGGAGGTGTAGAGCTGGAAATTGGTCCGAATTCATTATCGGTCAGTCGCCAGTTCTCAGGATGGGTCGATGTTCGCTCTGGGCCACCGATTGGCCAAGTCGAATCTTGCACGCGCAATCCGAGCACATCACTGAGTTCTAATGAATCGCGCCGGTACAAATGTCGGTCCCAGCTTGTGGCTACGTCTGGTCAAGCGGCGCAGGTACCTTCAGCTTTTCCAAGTGCGCGGCTTCCGTGGCGGCGGTGGACAAGAGCTCGGCGTCGCGGGCACGTTGCTCGGTGCGACGTTGTTGGTTCGAGGGCCTCCCCACCTTGCCCGTCGTGCGACCACCAGGGGATCAGCTGCAGGTTGCGACGTGGGTGCGCCCCGACTTGCCAGCAGACCTCGACGCCATTGATCGGTCTGGACGAGTCGATGAGCGAGGCGCAATGTACTTGTGTGAAGTAGTGTCGCGAGTGTCGAGAGGCGAGCGTGTGAGGTCAAGAAGCAAGGGGCGCACGCGCGGCGCGTCATCGGCAACTTGGGCGTGACTCTTGACATCGTCGCACTTGTGCGAGCGTGGGGGTGGGAGGTGGGGGTGGGGGTGCTCGCGCCGGGAGTCGACAACGCCGACTTTCGTCTCTTCCTCCTCCACCGGGTTCTTCGCCTTCCACAGCTTATTTTACCAATGTGATTTCCACCAGACTCCTTTTCTGCCCGTCCACGTTGCATGCCTTGCGCACGTTGTCGACAGCATCGTGAATACTGCTCCGCCTTTGGACACGGCTGCCTGGCGTCTGCCTCGATGTCCGAAACCGCATCACGTCTAGACGACACCCGATCGCCTCAGTGGTCAACGAGCTCGTGTCTCAGCAGCGTATTCGACACCTCAAGCTCAAATACTCCCTTCCCGAGACGATCTTTGGCCTTGATCGTCAACAGCCGTGCCAACCAAGGCGGTGCCGAGCTTCAAGCAGCTGCGTCTCGATGAATCCAGTGCCACACTTGAGACCAAAGATGCGGCATGCCAACGAAGAATGGGTTTGGCCGATAGCTGTGACAAGTCATGCTTTCGCGTGAGCGCTCGGCTGGAATGTTCCGGACCAATCAAAGCCGAGCAGTCACTACCGAAATCTTGCCTGGCCGCCGCAGTATGTCCACCTAGCTGATCAGAACTACGCTAGGGCTCACCTTGAGCCCGTTCTGTCACGAGAATCGGCGTTTGCAGTTCTCAAAGCGATCATCGTGGTCCCAGTCTTCGCTGAACAGCGTGTGCTGCTGCTGGCGGATAGAGTCGACGTCGAGCAAGACGAATTCGGTACCAACTTCCTCATTGGCTCCTCTCCGAGCCGCACGCAGGTGGTTCTTGATGTTGGGATGGTCGAAGGTCCTGTAGGGCGGCAGGCATGCAGGAACGGGCGATCATGGGGCATCGTCGAACCGTTTCCGAGCAAGTGTCTATCACCGTTGTTTGACCAAGCCGAATTCAATGAAGAACTTGGCACCTGACGATGCGAGTTTCAAATTAGCGCATACATGGGCCGCTCCTGTGTCTCGTCTGCTACTCTGCTTGTTGGGGCGCCTGCAATGACAGTCTGCGGCAAGATATCACGCTTTTTGAGCGACGCCACATCTCGCTTCGGGACCGGATTGAAACACCTCTAGAGAGCCAGCCAAGTACGATCCAGGCTCGACATGGGCAAATTCTGAGACTCTACGACCGTGGCTTTCGCCTTGTGCGCACCACCTGTCCCAATGTAGCAGTTCCTACAATTACGGGTGTTTTACCACGCCAGGAGTGGTAAAATACGACTCCCGGGGTGGTAAAACACGACCCCCGAGGTGGTAGAATACGACCCCCGGGGTGGTAAAATACAGCGGAGCCCGAGTAGAATACCACCCCAGTCTCAGTAGAATACCCGGACTTGGCTCGAGACAGTGCACGCGGCTTCAGACGCCAATGGAGCCAAGGCCGCCGGAGCACATCGGAGGACCACAAAGTGTTGAGATTCCACTCCGTAGGATATCACATGTCTTCATCGCGGAAGGCGCGGGGCTCCTTTTTTTTGAATGTGTGCGCTCCCCAAGCAATTGAATCAAAAGTCTCGTTTCAGATCGAATCCGACCTCTACCTACCGCCGCGCCGGCCGAGCTAGGTCTGAAGATTTTTTTCGAGACAGTCGACGAGCGTGCTTTTTGATATGGGCTCTACAGGTGGATGGTATACAAAGTGAACTTGGGGTATTGACCTGAACTATTAGTATCGGCTGGTCGTTGTGTAGAAAGCGTTCAGCTTCCTCGAGCGGAACCATCAATCGGAACTGGCGCCGGCATTGCCCTCCGAAGGCCCCTATGTTTCGACTTCGGCCACGCATACGTCGCGCAAGCCCACAACTTCCTGCCCGATCGAACGTTTGGTGATCCTTATAAAGCTGCTCTCACAGACCCCGCATGGTGGTCTCAGCTGAATGACCGGACCCCAACATCATCTCGAGACCCCTGGATCGAAAGCGGGCGGCTGCGCAGATGTTCGTCTCTTTTTGTATACATCTAGACACACAGCCCACCCGGTGACCATCATGTTTGATGTTCCGTCTGAAAAAGATATTCAGATCATCAACGCCTTTCAATGAACCCTTCCAAGATGGTTTGTCGAGCTACTTCGCTGACGGCGTCCGTTTGCACGCCCAGGGCCGTGCGAGAGCAGACGAGAACGAACGGGATTGGTAATTGATTACAGGGATTATGTAGAGGTGTAGGGATGTTTTCGCGAAGCTGAGCAAAAGAGAATAATGAAAAGAAGGGGGAAGTGAAGAGGTGTAAGATAAGAAGAGTCGCCAAGGGTATCTCATCGACGCAAAAGAGCCACACTCATTCAGACTCGTTTGCTTCCGCGACAGAAGGGAGACCGGATCCGATGATCACGCTGGCTCGTTGTGGTGGGCATGGTGGGGGATGTTGCCGAGTCCACCTCGTCCCTGCACTGATTCTTCCCTGGCATGCTTGGCCGCGTATTTGTCCTCGACGATACGCTCCTCGGCATCGAGCGCGGCTTGACGCTCGCGCGATTTGGCGTCAGTGGAGGTGGAGCGCACGTTCCCTGTTCCTCCACGACCAGCAGTGACATGCGGTTCATGGCCATGGTGGGCCGCCCGCGAGCGTGATTGCGATCGAGATCTGGCCGCCGCAATTACTTCGGGCGACTCGTCGACTTGGCGAGCTCGAGAGCGGGACATGTTGCCGGCTCCACCTGGACAAAAACCCCGCCACGACGTGCGAAGTGAGTATTGATTACTTGTCCATGGCGGTGGGGATTGTAACTCGCTACTCACCGCGTCCAGTGCTGGCCATGAAACGACCACGCTCTTGAGACTCGTCGTCGGCAGGGGTTGAATGAGCTTGGCCTGCTCTCCATCGACGTCATTAATCGATTAATCGCACACGGGCGAGTTGACCCAAATCGTTACGAAGCATGAAAGGAAAGGGTGAATTCGGTGTTAGCGCATGTTGGATGTGGTTTGGGATGTCTAGGCCGTCCAGGCAGTCTCCCAAGGTCGTTGAGCCCAGGCGGCGATAAGGGACGGGCTGGGCATCGAGCGATAGCGCGTCCGAGTCCCGAGTCGGGAGAGCACAACGGCTACCAAGTAAGACTGACCTTCTCCAAGCTTCTCCTTGACCTTATCTAACAGTCCCATGGCAGCGGCGAGTTGTGGGCTGGGCTAGGCGCAATGAGAGGGGCTTTCGTGACGAGGGGGCGACGGGGCGGCGCAGCGCTTGAGAGATCCGATAATGACGGAATAGAGGTGTTTGATGCGCGGGAAGGCCGCACAGAGTGAGTCACAGGCTCGTCAGCTTAAGATCAAGCTAGATCAAGCACCCTGCCTATGTCTATAGCAGGTTAAGTTGAGCATCAAGATCAAAGGGGACATACAGATCTTTTGATTCGGTGCAGTTGAGCAGGGAGGGTAACAACAGAGGGGAGTAGAGCGCCCCGACTCGATAATCACGCCGACGAGGGGGGGACGACTCGCCCTCAGCCTCTATCGCGAAGAAGCTCTTGGCACGGATCATCCTGTACTTTCGATCGAGAGGGCCGGATTGACCCCGGCACTAAACAGCAGTTTGTGTCGGCTACATGAAAAGATAAATGACCGATAAAAAGACACTGTTCACCAGCTTCGACTTCTGGGCTCCGGGACAACTCTTCTCACACCGACATACTGACTATCCCGATTCCTATGTGAGGGGTTAGGTGATCCGTGCCCGGAACAGGTTCGCTGATTGCGATGATGATGCGATAAGGTGGTCGCGCGCCACCGCAGCCAGAGCAGCGCTGAGCGGTGAGTAGGGCTGGGTCAAAAATCACTGGCATTGTTGACAAGCCTTGGGCATTAGTGACATTGTTGACAATGTCGGATCTCACTGACATTGTTGACAGTGACAAAATTTGTTGACCAGGGACCCTCCGACCGACCGTAATAGTTGAAAGGGCCAAAATAATTGTTGACCCAGCCCTAGCGGTGAGCGCTCACTGCCGCTCAGGCATGCTCTGAGAGGCTTTTCAAACTTTAAAAGTCGGACGTGGGTGAAGACTTGAACGTTGAACCCCAACTCAATCAGGCCCAGCTCTGTCGAAACTCCCGGCGCAATTCTGAGGCGAGCCCGAGGCCCGAGGGGCTCCCGCCCTTGCCACGCCGACGGCTTGGTCATGACTCGACCATTGACCAATGACCAAGCTTCAGAGCTGGCATGTGCTGCTGATGCAATCTTCTCGCCAACTTAACTGCTATAATTCAGAAGATTTTTGAATAGACCTCGAAAATTCGATTTATCAAGAGGGTGCGTATAGTGCTGTTCGTTGTGAGGCATCCCCACATGAGCAGTCCGATCGATCGGGCACTGCGGTTACGAATAGTACGCTCTTACCGGATTCGAGGACCGACGGGGTCGACTAGAGGCGCAATCTTTCGGTGCGAGCATGCGCTACAACGATGCGCCTAGTGACCCTCGGCAGAGAAGACAGGAATAGCCATACTTCTCAGGAGTGCCCAGATGAGGCGGTGGAGATCACCCGGCCAGTGGACTGACTTCCGCTAAACGGGTTTGCACTGGCCAGCTTCCAGCGCATGCCCGATTTCGACCAGAGCATGGGCTACGACGAAGGGTGTGGTGGCTATCATCAGAGCTCCCATCAATAGCTATTCTTCTCAACAGTGCCCAGAACTATTTCGAAGGCGCTTACCGAGACTACAGCTCGAGCAAAGTCACATCCGACGAGGAGCATCGACTTAGGTTTAGGTCGAAGACGAGGAACGTCGACCAGATCGCCTCTGCCAAAGTCCGACCAATTTAGCCGGGTTGCCCGCACTGGACACAGGCAAGAACATTGCTGGATCTCAGATTTTTCTCAAGCAAGGATTGGGTAATGCATTATCTTACCGTTGGCTGACCTTGGATCTAGCCCTAGGAAGCCACGTGCTCGCCGATGAAAAGCTCCGAGTTGGCCTGTGCATGCGCCTGGCCGTGCGCGCACCCGCCTGCGGCCGCCAGCCTGCAGCAGGACCGCCTCGCGGCTTCAATCATCTTACGCGCGCGACCGACTAGACGTTTTGCTCGCGCGCTCACCCTCCGTCGCCTTTCGACAACGACGACCAGCTCTCGAAACCGAAGGAGGGCCGCCGCTAACTTGCCTCGAGTTAGGTGCGACCTCCTTCCGCCGCCCGAACGGCGATGAACAGGGCTTACGAACGCTCAAAACGTCTCGCCTGAAACCGGCCACGCCTGTCCGCTAGCACTTTTTTTTTTTCATTCTGCCACCACGTTTGTCCTCGCTGTCTCCGCCTGTACGACTCTTTCCTTCCTCCCCCTCACATCCCTCTGTTCCGCCCGCACAATGGCTCGTACAAAGGTATGTCGTACCGCTTGCAACATCATCCCTTCCCCCCGACCCCGAACTTGCACCGCGAGTCATGCTGCACCCACTACACGAGATAGTGACTTTGGGACACTACATGATGGTGCACTACACTCATTGAGGCTGTGGTCGCTGCAGCAGGGGGCTGGTGGCGCTGCGGCTGCTCTGCTCGGTGGGAGCGGATGACTTGTTGTGATTCGGGGTCGAGCGACTCGGCTCTGACTCGGCGTGAGCATGGGCGCGCGCGCAGGGGTGTTTCAGTTCGGCCGGCCGATCGAGGTTGAGCGAACACTCCACCGCCACAGAGCCCTCGCCCTGCCTCACGATTGTACACGAGCTATTACGACATGAGAAGCTGACTTGGTCCTCTTGCACATCTTCGCTCCAATAGCAAACCGCTCGCAAGTCGACCGGTGGCAAAGCGCCCCGCAAGCAACTCGCCGCCAAGGCCGCTCGCAAGTCAGCGCCCGCCGCCGGTGGTGTCAAGAAGCCTCATCGTGTGAGTTGATCTCTACTCGGTTCAGCATTCCACCCCCATTCATTGTCGACATCGCCACCACCCACGTGGTGATCGATGATGGATGCGAACGCGGTGGAGTGACATGTCAAATCTGGGGCGTGCCCGCCGCTGCGCACGGACTGCTTTATGGGTCATTTATCTTGGTGCCACTGTTGCTGACGGCTGCTGCTCATGCGCTACTCCTCCCCTCCCCTTTGCTGCCCATAGTACAAGCCCGGAACGGTCGCTCTTCGTGAGATCCGTCGTTACCAAAAGTCGACCGAGCTTTTGATCCGCAAGTTGCCGTTCCAGCGTCTCGTTCGCGAGATCGCTCAGGACTTCAAGACGGACTTGCGCTTCCAGTCGTCGGCGATCGGTGCACTGCAGGAGGCCGCCGAGGCGTACCTCGTCTCGTTGTTCGAAGACACCAACTTGGCCGCCATCCACGCCAAGCGCGTCACGATCCAGCCCAAGGACATCCAGCTCGCTCGTCGTCTCCGAGGTGAACGCTCGTAGAGTCACAGGGTCCCTTGCTTGATTTTTTTTTTGCTTTTCGCTTTTCTTTTGTTCATTCGTTTCGAAGTTGTTTTAATACCACATCATCATTTCCTTTTCCTGCTGGCAATGTGGGCTCACATATATGGTCGGTCAATAAGACCGCTGAATATCGCTGAATCCCGATTGAGAGAGCCGATGTGTCTTAAAATTGAACAGGTCACAAGGTGGATGTGATAGCTGCTAATGAACCAGACGAGGTTCTGTTCACCGTTGGGGAAGTTGATGGGTCGATAAAAGGTCTCTACAGAAAAAATTGCAAGAGCAGGCCTGAGCAGGCAAGAGCCGCGCCGTGCAGCCCATGCGCGTCGCGTTGTCGGCATGTCTCTCTCGCCCCGCTGCCAAAACTCACGTGCTCTGAATCTACCGAACCAACTGCCCTCGGAACGCAGAGCAATGCAGGGCGTCTCCATCTTGGCTGGAAGGTGAACTCAATAACCTGGATCTCGAACGATAGTCTTTGCGATCCTGACCAACTCTTGTCACATGCTGCCTGCCGCACGTCAGCCGTCGAGTGCTGTCGACCCAGTTCACCACCTCGCCGCTTCGAGCCGCTCTCGCCATCGATGCCGCTCTAGCCAGCACTGATTCGGTCGTATGGGTCCCCAATCTCAACCCCGGTGTATCTTCGAGACGATCGAGAAAGTCATTTGCAAGAACACACGGCGATGATGCCGAGTTCGAGTCCGAGGATGACGATGACGGCGTTGTCGACGACAGTGTCGAGGACGACGAAGGTATCGAGGTTCAGCCTTGGGCAAGTACATCCAAACGGCAGGCAGTCATGGGTGGATCTGCTGTCTGTCAGATCGAGCGGAACGGTCTCAGATACATTGCGCCTATATCGAGGGAAGGTGAGTACACGCTTTCCCGGGCGTGTCGCCGCGCTGCCGCCCCTCTCGGAACTGACATCGTTGCTAATTCTCGATCCACTCCGGAATTGCACAGTCGACCCCATCATTCCGCTGCACTTCCTTCACCAGCTCCACGAGGTTCTGGAGAACTACATCGGCGGTTCGGTCACAGAGGCCAGCCTCAAAGTCAGTCTGTTCCTTCCGGGGCAGCGCAGTCATCCAGCACATGGAAAGCGCCGAGCTCATCGCACCCCTTCCGCATCCAGGATCATTTCGACATCGTCTTGGCTTTGCTCGAAGAGATGCTCACTGCGGGACGTCCTCAGTTGACCGAAACTGCCCAACTGCGCGAACTCGTCGTCCCACCATCGCAATTGCTCGCCAAGGTCGCCTCGACCGCGGCCAATGTCGCCGGCTTGACCGTGGCGACACAATCTTCGGCCAACGCGTTACTCGCTTCACCACTTCCTTGGCGAAGGGGTGGGATCAAGTACTCTTCCAATGAGATATGTGCGTGATGAGTTGTTGAGGATGTCCCAGCTCGTGCCACGCTGGAAATACTTAGTCGCATCCCTCTTTGGACAGATTTCGACGTGACCGAAGCCCTCGACTTTGTGCTCGATAAATCGGGCAAGATTGTTTCCGGTAGTATCACGGGGGATGTGGTATGCCGATCTCGACTGTCTGGCATGCCCGACTTGGTACTGTCGTTCACCGATCCGAGCCACATCGAAGACGCTGCGTTCCATTCGAGTGTTCGGTATGGTCGATGGACAAAAGACAAGGTCGTCTCGTTCGTACCTCGTGGGTCATCCTGACTGTTGATTCATTGCTTTTGATGGTGACCTGTTGTGCTGATGTAGTGGGCTTGGTATTCGGCCATTGTAGCCGACGGTTCGATCTCGCTCATGACTTTCCGAGTGGGGTCGCCCGTTCCTAAATCGAGCCTTACCTCCTCGGCGGCGACAGCCCTCGCTGTCCTGCCTATCCAGATCACGTCCTCAGTCACGCATGGATCTCAAGGAGGCGCCTTTACAATCTCGTTGATCTCGCGGGCCGCGGCGAATCGACCGCTAACGAATTTGGTCGTTCGGCTCCCGTTGGGCACGGGAGCGAGTGGCGTAACGGCGAACGTCACGGGCGGACCTTTCCATCGCGACTCGAATGGGAACATTGAAGGCGGTGGAGCGGGGAGATGGGATGTCCTTACGTCGCCAAATGGAGAGGGCTCGGTGCTGGTGTGGACCGTGGATGAGTTGGCGGCGACAGATCGTGCGGCGGTCTTACAGGGGCAGTACATGAGGTCAGTTCTCGTCACTGGTTCGGAACCGGTTTTCATCAATCACATGTGCTCACGACTCCATCGCATTGTATGTCCAGCCCGAGTGGATCAAGAGGGACCCCGGCTTTCACGGTCGAGTTCACATCGGCCGAAGCTGGATTTTCAGGGCTGCGTATCGCCGGGCTGAAGGTTCAAGGAGAAACGTACAGCATCTACAAAGGGGTGAGGGTCAGAGGAAAGGGCAAGATTGAAGTGAGATGTGTTTGAGAATTGGAACTGGAGGGCCCGAATGCCGATCTCAGTGCAGGCCTGGCCTTGGGGTGCGCCGAGGTGCAGGATATAGTCAAAAAAAGTGTTGTCTTGACATTCTGCAAAGAAGATGACTTGCTTTTGCTGGTTTCGACCGGCAAGCCAATAATTGGCATTGTCGACCAATTTTCGACCGTCGTGTGCTGTCTCGCGCGCTGCCCAGCGTAGCCAAGCGCTGCAAGTCTCTGCAAGTGACGGGATAGCCGTTGGCTGTCGGGCCTCCCCTCTCCCCTTCGCCGTTCGACCACGTACTAACTCGCCTCGATATCATGTCGGACGCTTCAAAATCGCCCTTGAAAGTCCCCGGAGCCACAGGACCCCAACTACGGTCAGTCCCGTCTCCCTCCGTGGTGTACTGTGCCAAGTCATCGAACACGTTACCCCGTGTATCTCTCGTCGGGACGTGGACGTTGACACGCACGCACCACACGCATGCACACACACACCTGTACGACGCCCGTGAGCTGACCCATCTGCGCTCTCGCTCTCGCAACCGTCTTATTCCTCTTCCTTTATGTTTAAACTTTATTCTCCAGTCGACGAGCGGCTGCGCTCTCGCCTACAAAGAAGGACGCCGATGCACCGCAATCCCTACGTGCCGCTGGTGCCGGGGGCAGTAGTTCGACCATGATGAAGCTCTACACTCAGGACGAGAACCCGGGGCTGAAAGTGTGAGTAATGCCTACAGACGCAGCCTTGTCGTTCGGTGGCTGCCGTGGAGGAAGGCTTCGCTGGGATGCATGCAGCCCTGGACGGGGTGGGGATCGCTGTGCTCGGCTAGTCGGAACAGCAGAGGAGGGTTGAATCGTGTCTCACGGCGAACCAGTCTTTGAAAGCAAGCAGCGTGGTGTTCGTAGACGACCCATTCTTCGACGCCGGCCAGCTGCTGCGTCTTCGTCCTCGGTATGAGCGGTCATGCTGACTCTGTTTCCCTCCCCACACCGATGCCCTCACTCGCCAATTTCCATGCCGTTTCCACCATCTACGGATGTGCCGGTCGTCCTCAAATCAACAGTGACCCGGTCATTGTCCTCTCGCTCGCTGTCGTCTTCATCTTCTCCGTCGTCTTCCTGCATCTCTTTACCAAATGTCGGTATCATTTCAGCTTCGAAAAATGGATGTGAGAACGGCTGAACTAACGCGGTGGCACCTTTCACGGACCCGTCCTCAGTCGTCCGGTACTTTTCCAAGTAAAGCATCAACCACAACATAAAAAAGGTCGAAGATGTGTTCGAGTCGTGCAAGATGAGGAAGGACTAGCGACTCGGATCTTTTGCTCGGGCCAGGGCGAAGGCGAAGCGAGGGAAAGAAGCGAGGAGAGGGGTGTTGGGTGCCCCGTGTACTGTTCTGTTCTTTGTGGTTTTGCTTCATCTTTCCATCTACCTATACCTTCCAACACTTTCCTTGGGAGAAATCAAAACCCAAACGTGGAATCGACTTGATCAAGAAGCCTTTTTCGTCTCTCTGCTCTGAATGAGGCATGTGTGACGTTCTCGTTGCCCGAGATGCACGTCTACAGCGGCGAGTGATTCACGGAAAATCCAAAGCCGACCGGCTCGCTCTGAGGCATGCCGCGGTCGGCCGCGGTGGCCTAGGGACATCTGCATCGACCTACTCTGAAGTTTACGCCCCGAATTCTTCAAGCACATGGAGCTGCAACACCTACCTCGGACGTGCCGACGGATTCGTCCTACTCCTTTCACCGCGGGCGCTTGCCGAGTTTCCGATATCCGATCGCGATCGGGTTCGGTCCGGCGTTCTAGCTAGCCAAAAGGCGCGCAGCGGCGTGTCTCCTTTGGCTCCTTTGCTCGTCATCCCATCTCCTCTGCCCAGCCAGTGCCAGCGCCAGTGCCAGTGCGGCGCGTCTGTGGTCTCGTCCTCCTTGCGCTCCACGTTCCCGCTCTCCGGGTCCGATTACCCTTGTCATCACTTTTTTCATATTCCTGCTGCGACTTGGCTTCTGCGTCTGCTTCACGACCCTTGTACGACTCGGCTCTCCGTCTCACACTCACTCTCACCAGTGCCCTCTCGCCCCCGACGCTCGTACGACCGACCCGTTAGACTGCTTCCTCCACTGCACCTTCGGCAGGTTTGCACCTCACTGCCCACCCTCTAGGCGGAACAACCGTCTGCACCGACACGTTCGTCGTACACCAATCAACCTCAAGCACGCTTGAGCGTGGCAGCGCGTCGACGCTGCTGGCGGGATGATGCGCTCGAGTCCACCGTTGCTCAACTCGTCGTTCGATCACCTCGACGGCCGCACCTCCTCCCCCGCCTCGCCACCATCTTCCTCGTCCTACGCCACCCCAGCCGCCACCTCGCCTCGGATCGGGTCAGGCCGAGCTCGTGGTCCCCCCGCTCGATCGCAGACGTACGACGACCACTACTACCTCGGCCCAGGCGCTCCCTCGGCCCAGACGAGGGGATACGGCCCCGCCTCGCCCTTGTCCTCGATCGTATCAGGCTCCGAAAGTCTGACCACATCGACCCACTCGAGTCGAACATTCGATGCCGGCACCATAGGCGGCGGTTGGCCCTCGCAGTCACGGCGCAACGTCGACGTCGATTCGGGTGCATACCTCGAGCTCAGCCCCGGTGCCAGCGCTAGTGCCAGTACCGGTACAGGTGGAGCAGGGGCAGGCGGCGCCCCGACCCCGTCCTCGTCGTCCTCTCTAGCCCTATTGACCGACCCTCTCTCCCTGGGCTCGTACTCTCAACGCCAGCAACCGCTATGGGGTCAGGCCCAGATCCCGCCTCTGCATTACGCCTCGTCGCTGCACTCGACCCATGATTACGCCCGTGAGTTGTCGTGTGCTCCTTTCCCCGTCCGTTTCAACCCCGTCGTCCACGTTCCAGTCTTCGTCCACGTCCACGTCTTGCTTGCTGGCCCGCATCGACACTGGTCCCGGTCTCATGCTCGGCCCTTTTGCGCTCTTACTCTCATCCACTTTGACTGCCCTCTGATTTTGTAATGGGCTGCATGGGTCCCTTGGTCTGTCGCTAACTCCCCGTCTTTCACACCGTGGGCGTGGCCTCCCGTTGCCCCTGTTCTCCTGTCCAACCATCGCAGAACTTCCACCTCCACGAAGCATAGGTCTCTACAATCAACAGAATCACTCGTCTCCTGCTCTCGCCGTCAACTCGCGTTTGTCGGCGGGCAGCGAACCCCCTGCACCGTCCCTTGACGACATCAATCTCGGCCTCGAAAACATGTCTTTCGAGCAACGCGAGCAGCGCAACTCAGCAGGTGGAAACAGTCTGACGTATCGAATGGACCCAGGGCGATCTCACACCCCCGGTCAGGACGGAGCGATGGAAATTAGGGGAAGACAAGGGACAGCGAGCGTCTACTCGGTCGACTCGATGTACTCGATCGGCTCCGGTCAGGTCGGGCCTGGCGGTGCTGCGCTCTCACACAACCGTCGAACGTCCAACAACTCGATGCGGCAAAGTTTCGGCGCTGTTGGGGCCGAGCATTTGCGTGGAACGCAGCCCTCGAGTGCGCCCCTTGAAGACGAGTTGGGTGCGCTTCCCTTTGACGACCACTACCGCGAGATTCCCCAACACTTGCAGCACCCATCGCAGACCTCGCCCCATCCTGGCTCACCGTATTCGGACTTTTATTCTTCTGGTGGTGCACCACCTGCGTCGCCGTACGCCGATGGCTCAGCCTACGGGCACATGCCTCAGCTGCAGCATCAAGGATCGTACGCCTCGAGCACGTATGGATCCGAAGCCTCGTACCAGCATGGTGCGCCTCACTTCTCCCCTCAGCCTCCGCATGGCTCGTGGGGCTACGACCAAGCCGGCGCGGTGGCGGCGCAGAACCCTTACTATGCCGCTCAGTTCGGTGGAGGTTATCAGCAGCAGAATGGTTCGTCCGTCTGGGGCCAACACCCCTCGCTTCACAGGCAGGCCTCGACAATGTCGACTGCGTCGATGATGATGTATGGAAACCCTGGTGGTCCGCCGTTGGGTCGAGCTGGTTCGTCGCTCTGTGTTCCATCAGCTCAGCCTCGCATGGCACGCAAGGGTACAGGGTCGTCGACGGGCAGTGGCGCGTCGAACAAGTTGGGGCCGCCGATCACGAAGGCCTCGGTCGACGAGTACCGACAGCGCATCAAGGCCGATCCGGATCCGGAAGCGCAGTTCAACTTTGCCAAATACTTGATCGAAGCGGCCAAGAAGATCAACTCGTCGGCCCATGGCGACGAGAAGTCGGCGAAGAAGTACCGCGACGCTCTGCTCGCCGAATCGCTCAAACTGATCAAGCGCTTGGCGACTCAAGGGTCGGGGGTGGGCAAGCCTGCATACGCGGACGCCCAGTTCTTCCTTGCAAATTGCCTGGGCAATGGATCGTTGGGCCTGCAAGTCGACCACGAAAAGGCGTACAACCTCTACGTTCAAGCCTCGAAGCAGAACCACTCATCGGCGACGTATCGCACGGCGGTCTGCAACGAGGTCGGCGCAGGCACTCGTAGGGACCATGCGCGCGCCGTCCTCTTCTACCGCAAGGCCTCGGCTCTTGGCGATACGGCGGGGATGTACAAACTCGGCATGATCTTGCTCAATGGTTTGCTGGGTCAGCAACGCAACCCCAAAGAAGCCGTCAACTGGCTCAAACGAGCGGCATCGCAAGCCGACGAGGACAACCCGCATGCGTTGCACGAGCTCGGTTTGCTGTACGAGAAGCCGCCACCGCCGGTGCAGCCGACCGGACCGAATGGAGGACCACCGACTGCGGTCATTCCACACGATCCAGCGCAGGCCAGAGAACTATTCACCCAGGCCGGTCAGCTCGGATACCCGCCTTCGCAGTTCAAATTGGGCAGTTGCTACGAGTACGGCTCGTTGACATGCCCCGTCGACCCGAGACGATCGATCGCGTGGTACACCCGCGCCGCCGAACGAGGCGACGCCGAATCAGAGCTGGCGCTGTCGGGATGGTATTTGACCGGATCCGAAGGCGTGTTGAAGCAGAGCGATTCCGAGGCGTACCTGTGGGCGAGAAGAGCGGCGAACAAGGGGTTGCCCAAGGCCGAATACGCGGTCGGGTTCTACTCCGAAGTTGGCATTGGCGTCAAGCAGGACCTTGAAGAGGCCAAGAGGTGGTACATGCGGTCCGCAGGTGAGTTTCCGTGTTCTCCTTGGGTTGAACTAGGTCCAAAGAATCGATCTGAATCTGATTGACTTTTGCCTGCTGTCATCCACGCAGCTCAAGGCAACAAGCGAGCGATGCAACGCTTGACGGAACTGAAGAAGCTTGGTGCGACGCGAGCCGGGGTGAAAGGCGGCAAGGGCCAAGCTCGCCCGACTCGCCAAGAAGCGGCAACGGAATGCATCGTCATGTAGTCGTTCTCTGATCTTTTGCTTTCGTTGTACTACTTTCCCCTATTCGTTTCTTTTATATCTTCTGTGCTGTGTGTATGTGTCCAGCCATGCCCTCCACCCCTTTCCTTCTTTCCCCCTCGGCATCCGCCCTCGCATCTCTAATATTCTCGCCCCACACTTCCTTTTTACACTCGGTAGCTAGCTGGCTTCCGTTTAATTTCTTTTGCCTCTTTGTTTCTACGCATGCTTTTTTTCTACGCATGATAACAAGTGTGATCAAGAATGACTACTCTCCTCACTTGCGATATCTCGTGATCGGCATGACTATCGAGCACGCGCGGCCTAAATTCTCATGCTAGCGTGCGCAAAGTGCGACAACCGAGAGTTGAGGCGAACATGCGATTAGAGCGAAGCGGGCGAGAACAATTCTTGTTCGTCTCTGCACCTTTTCGCATTTTGCTCGAACGGAATTGTTTCTGGCAAATTATTTTCCTTTCCCACCCACCGCCCTTGAGTAAGGCTGAGAAAAATTTCCTAGTTCCTTTCTGGTTTGTCTCCTTTTGCGTAGAACAGACTGACATCCCATAACCGCGATCCCTATGGAATACGTGGGGGTACGCCGCGTATTCCTTAAAGGCAGAAACCCGCCTGGAGAGAAAAGAGAAAACTATTAATTACCCTTCAAAGCCAATCGAGGCAGCGAAGGGGAGAAGCGCCGCGGACGTTACTACGCTACGTCGCTCGTCGCTCGTCGCTCGCCCGCGACCAACTGTCCGCAGCGCGGTACCACGGGTGCAGGGTAGCGATCACATCTTCTTTCGCCCGTCTTTTCCCTTGTGCTCCTCGTTCCTTGTCTGTTCGTGTCTTCTTCTTCAGCAACTCTCGTCCTCGCTGTCCCACGCGCCCACGCGTCTACGCGTCCACGACGCGAGAGGACACAAGTCTGTCGCACTCGTCGACGCCACGTCCGACAGTCGAGTTGGTTCACCCCGGCCGTGAACGGTGGTCAACCGCGGCGTACCTCCGACCTCCGCATATCCAAGCCGGGGACGCAACAAGCGCATCGCACCCGCAATCTACAAAGGACCGATTCAAAAAGATCCAAGCTCGTTCTCTAACATGAATTTCTTCAAGTCTTCGTCGTCCAAGATCAAGACGCCTTCGGAGCTGGTCAGGTCCACGCGCGAGGCGATCCATCGCCTCGATTCGGCGTCGACGTCAGCCGAGGGGAAACGCAAGGTGGGTCACAAAAACAGCACAATGGAGTGTGATGACGATTTTTCGAGGGAGCTGTGATCAGGAGTGAACATGGGCTCGGGGGGTGGACAGAACGAGCTGGATAAGGCAACAATCAATCGATGACGACGAGGAGCGCGGATGCAGAGTGGTCTCCGAAGCGTGAGCATGCGGGAGATGGAACTGATGTGAAAATCCTATCCGAGCAGGCAAGCGAGGACATGTCCAAGAACCTGTTCCAGATGAAGCTACTGCTGTATGGCGATGGAGGTACGCTCTTCCGCTCACCTCTCTCCTCTTCGTGACCCCCACCTGCTTCGCTGCTCAAGCGCTTCGCCGATGATGCTGACACGGATATGGTGTGAGCGAGCAGAGAATGAACCGCAACCCGAGTTAATTGCACAACTGGCCCAAGAGGTGTACGCGAAGGACATACTGCAACTGCTCGTGCTGCACATCTGGCGGTTCGAATTCGAGGTCCGTGGTCTCTCCTGGTCTGAGCCAGGGAGCATCATCCTCCAGGAACCCAAGTGGCTCACCCTTCCTGTACAAAACCATCAGGCACGGAAGGACGTCTCGCAAATCTTCAACAATCTCCTACGGAGGCAGATCGGGTCAAGGTGGCCGACGGTCGAATACCTCTCCGCCAAGGAGGAAACCATCTTTGCCGCTCTCAAAGGGTGCGTGCGACGATTTTGCCTC
Organism: Microbotryum intermedium; assembly: GCA_022702645.1. Lineage (NCBI taxonomy): Eukaryota > Fungi > Basidiomycota > Microbotryomycetes > Microbotryales > Microbotryaceae > Microbotryum > Microbotryum intermedium. The sequence continues at coordinate 2,013,538 of JAHWDX010000004.1, read as the reverse complement.
CACGTGGCTTCGAAAGAACTGAGACACTGATCTAACTACGTGAAACCAACCTCGACTCAGATACGAGAATGCAGAGGTCGCACTCAACACGGGCATGATCCTGCGTGAGATGCTGCGGCACGAACCGTTGGCGAGGACACTACTCTACTCCGACAGGTTGAGTTCGAATACGTGCACCGCATCTTCAGTCTCATTCAGAGCATTCCTCACATAATAAACCTTGTTCTCGTAGGTTCTACGACTTTATCGACTACATTGAGCAAACGACGTTCGGGATTGCATGTGACGCTCAGGCCAACTTCAAAGTCAGCACAGCACAGCTTGCCCGACTAAACCACTTTTGACGGATCGCTCATTCCTGGGAGATATTCTGATCACAGGAAACTTTGACACGGCACAAATCTATGGTTGCTGAATACCTCGAAGAGAACTATGACCGAGTGAGTTGTGAACGAAGTCTGAAATGGCGTTGTGTCACCAATGTGTCCATGCTTATGTTCCAAACTCGCAACTATTTTATCAAACCCGTCAGTTCTTCTCATCCTACGCCCTCCTTGTCCAATCCACAAATTACGTCACCAAGCGCCAATCGCTCAAGCTGCTCGGCGAGATCTTGCTCGACCGAACAAACTTCAAAGTCATGACACGGTACATCGCCAACGAAGAGAACCTCAAAATGATGATGAATCTGCTGAAGGATCGGAGCAAGAATATCCAGTTCGAGGCGTTCCATGTCTTCAAGGTTCGTTTGTCTTGCAGGGGATGGGAGAGGATCCTTCGAGCTCATCCGTGATCTTGTTCCTCCTTTAGGTTTTTGTCGCCAATCCCAAGAAGCCGCCGCAGATCGAGGCAATCCTAAAGCGGAACCGAATGAAACTCGTCACGTTCTTGCAAGGTTTCCATAATGACCGAGAGGGTGAGTGCTCGTTTAGCTGGGATGCACTGTAGGCGTGAAGCTGATCCACGAGTGTGTCGCTCCGCGTTTTGTCGAAATCCCACAGATGAGCAATTCACAGTGAGTGCTTCGTGATCATTACGAAGGTTTTCTCCAATCCGGGAAGGTGTGAATTGACTAGCCGCGTGTCTCTCCAATCCTCGCAGGACGAAAAAGCTTTCCTCATTCAACAACTGCAGCAGCTGTGAAACCAGGGTCTGAGCCCCTCTGTCCCCTCGTCCCGGCGTCTCCCTCTTGCACTTTTCCTTGCATATTATTAGTTCTCTCGTCCCCAATGTTCATAATGATCGCTTTCTCTTCTATTTCACTTCTTTGCATCATCGGACATTCGCATTGTTACTCCATCCGTCTCGGTCGTTCATTTTCACGACTAGCGGGGACAGCTACCTACTACGTCTGGGATATTGAAGCGCCGTTTTCCTGCCGCTACAGGTCGGATGAGTCTCGCTACAACATATCGGTCTAAGTTCTTTGCTTGCCACTCGCATCAGACCCTGCTCAGAATGCACACGTTCTGGATCGAAAGTAGTTTTGGTAGAAATGGATCGACCCGCGACAAAGGATTGCGGGGCCCCGCGGCTGCAATGTAGAAATCGGGGATCTCATCGACCAGTAGTCCAGCTCGACGTCATCGCACACCGAACCTGTTCCACTTCTCCGCTTTCGCCCCTTGACCTCATTCCACACGACTCACGAAGTTCAATAGCAAAGAGACGCAGATATGACGACCAACGCACCGACCCACTCTGATGAAAACGTCTTGATCTCGCCTTCTGTCGGAGGGACCGGACCGACTCACGGCGTTCCGACGACGGAATCGAGTAGCACCGATCGAACGAGGGAGACGGCGGGGGAGAAGACAAAGTGAGTGCATGGCGACAGTCACTGGGACGTTCGATTCCTGGAATTTAGTATCAAGAAGGAGAGAACATGCTGAAGGAATCCATATGCTGTTGATTGAATTCCACGACTTGATAGGGGCTTGATGGGAACCATTCACGGTGCGGGGGAAGCGATCCGAGGCACGATTAACAGCGCTTTGGACGGAGCAGGTGACGCGTGAGTGGCAAACCCAATACAGCGAGCTACCTTTGAGATGAGGAAGATCACCAAAACCTGGGTGAGGAGCTGACGAGAGCCGTTATATTTCTTGGGAAAAAAGTGTCGCCGGTCGTGAATCGGGGTCGGTCACCGCTTCAAACGACGGCGTCAAGGACGGCGACAATGTCGCGCGCAAGGGCGTGGAGGAACTCAAGGAGGGTTACGCTAAGTTGACCAAGTAGGGAAAGGGACAAATGACGGGGTGTGATGTCTTTATGAGCGCTGTACATTGGGTGCAACATGATATCTCGATTGTTGATATGAGGTGGATTTTGAGAGAGGGTCAGCGGTTTCCAACGTCTTGTGACTACTTAGGATGAGAGTGTTCATCGTACTTAGGATGAGAGTGTCTATCGTACAGCTCACAACAGTGTCAACTACACTCGAACACCCAGCGCCGCAAGCTGTCTCCAAGAGCTCAACGTTCACCTTTGCGGGCAACAAACCCAAGCGAGTTCGAAAGATAGGGGCGAAAAATCAGATAATTTTCAAGCGATTCTTAGATCAGGGTGCGTCGTCTCAGAAAGCGAGTGCGGTACAAGGTTCCTAGTAAGTATTGTCCAGTCAAGCGCATGCGGTAGCATGCAGATATGCAGATGACGAGGCGAAATCGATGTTCAACGTTCGATGTTCAACGCGCACATCCGACGTTCTCAGAGCTGCAGTTGACTCTTGACTTCCAGCCACCACGACCCACTGCAGCGGCTGCAGCCATCACAATGAAGACTCGCAGCATAGCAAGAGTTAAGCTTGAGGGGGGGGGGTTCGTTGAGGAACCTGCTCCTCAACCCTGCACCAGTGCGACCGTCAATGGGTCTGCAGCGGCAGTCGTTCACATGTCGGCTGTGGATCAAGCGCCTGTGAAGACGAGCGAACCTGTCACGGCCACTGAGAAGTAGCAGAGGCGAATTGTGACGACGCGACAGCGAATCAGAAAAGGCAAACTTCAAGCGTTTCAGGACATGCCTATAGACATATTGTTGGCGGTGAGTATTTCCCATCTCTGCTGTCGACTTCTACCACGCGCCGCCCCCACGGCGACGCGCATTGTGCACTTGAAATGTCAAATCCGCAGTCGACATCGCATGTTTTCGACCGCACACTTGTTTCGCCGCACTTGCCCCACTCTCCTTTGAGGTTACCACTTGAACTGATGCGATGCGTTATGCTTCCCACGATAGATTGTGGCGCAAGCAGATCCGCCGACCTTGCTCTCTCTCGCTCGGGTGTCGCGAATCTTTGCAGAGCTCCTACTGAGCAAGCACCGCCGCTTCATCTGGGACGACGCCATGGCTCGAGACGGCTTTCCCGATCTGGAAGCGCAAACCACCGAGACAAAAGCTCATTCTGTTACTTACATCGCAAAGACCGTATACGATCACCATTGCCGTGAGTCCCGCTCCCTGCCTCCTCCTCCCTCTCTCCCTCTCCGACCCATGCCACATTACGACTGGTCGCTGCTTCTTCGTGAAGAGATTGCCTTAACGCGAGCTACAGCTTCAACTGACAGTGATATATCTGGTAAACCCCCTTGCTTCCATACCATCAAACCTACCATTTAGAGTATCGCGGGGTCCACTCCGCATTTCTCGATCGTGCCTTGCTGCTCCGCAGCTGCAAATCTTGTCGACGACATCGCGTCGTGTCGTCGAGTGGTTCTTGGTGGAGTATGGGAGACCGTGTGTCAAAATAAAATTTGATACCTTCAACCCTTGTCACGCGTTGGGACTCGAGCCGCACAAACTACACTCCATACTTTCACGATGCCGAGCTGAGATCGGTCATGAACATGTTGATAAGTCTGGACGCTGCACGGCAGGTGGCCCAAGCGACCCACCCTGCTAGTACTAATATCTCCGACAGCGACCGTTCTCATTCGGTTCCGCCTCTTTAACCGTCCCCGATATGAACGGGAGCCAGGTAGATTCAGTGCCAACGCACCCGAGCGAGGCCCCATACCACAAGTATCTCAATGATCGTCGGACCTACGTGAACGCGGTGGCCCGCGATGCCTTCAAGCTCCGAGTGTTTGAAGATCAACTCAAGGCGCGCAGGGAGAATGCAATCGACGAACAAGCGGTTTCCAAGGCTCAAATCCGTGCACAACGGCTCGAATGTATTTTCAAGCGGTGTGCAGAGGCCAAGCTCGACCCCGACGATCTTCCCACCGAGCACAAACTTGTGAAAGTCGCGCTTCCACTCTCTGACTCCTCATGGCAGCGCATGAAGGACACGATTTTTCAGATTGTCGAGTGAGTGGCTATCGATCCCGAATGTATACTCAGGACACTCGAACCTTTGTTACTAAAGGCTGGATCGCCTTGACCCTGCGTAGAGAGAACTAGCAGGTCCGTCTTCGTCAAGAGCGCTACAAGAGCTTGCACGAGGGTGTGACAAGGCTGTCTGCAACCGAACTGAGGGCCAAGACCTTGAGCCTTCCGGCGGCAAAAACATTCCTCGAGGATCCTCGCATCAAGGCTATGTTGGAGCCGGAGGACTCTCTCGATATCGATCCGACGTGGCAGGGGCACAGATCGACGATCATGGCGCTTGTGGATGATCTCTGCGCGGCTCAGCGTCTCTCCCTCTTCTGTATGCTTGCCGAAGGTCTCGAGCACGCGGGATTCGAGCTCGACAAGAATACAGTGACCCAGGCCGGAGTTTCGTAGCCTCTCCATCGTTTTCGTCGAATTTCCGAGGCTGACAACTACCCTCAGATCCCCCCGCTGTCGCATGAACAAATTCGGCTCGTCGATGAGGTGCTGGCCGACGCTCGTAACCAGTTTGTCTGCTCCGGGCAATCGCTCACTTACAGCGAGCTCGAGTTGCATCACGCTTCCAATGACACGCCCCACACGAAACCCCATCCGTTCCATTGTTGGCTCTGCGATTTATCCGACACCCGCGCCACGATCGTCGTCTCGATGGACATTTTGCGCATGCTTCGAGAAATTGAGGAACGGACAGGCATCACACACCCAACGTCGAGCGGGTTTGAAGGACTCGTCAACGTGTTTGTATGCAAGTCCTACTTCAAGTTCTACCGCAGATCCGATTTCGGCGTCTCGCAAGAAAGCCAACCGGAAAGCTGGAGCTGGATGCTTGCGCATTTTCTGCGCATCATTGGAGCCGCGACCACCACCTGACCTGCGAAAATCCTTGGCACCGTCCGAACGAGCGCCTAAGACCCCGCGATGGCAACACTGAGTTACACGGCGCTCAGTATGACTATATCAGGCTTGTACTAGACCACGGCCAAGAGAGCCAGTGAACAGCAGCATCAGCGCAGCGATCTGGCGGAAGAAGTGTTGGCTCAAGTCCAGTCGCTGAAAGCTTGGGCCTCCCAAAACTGCATCACAAATTGTAACGCGCGACACTCAAGTTGTCAGGTACTGGCGCTCATTTTGATAGTTTTTGCACTGATCAATTCCTTGCCTGGCGTGACTTCGTGGGCGTCGAGCCAGGAGTAGGTTTCACCTGCATTAGGAGCCGGGGTGAAAATTCGGGCTTTGACGAAAAGGTGCAAGCAAATTACTTCCTCGTCGTATACTCGGGCTAATTTGGATTGCCAGGAACGCGCTCAGGCAACGCTCTCTGGTGCTTCTTCACGTACTTGATGACAAACTCGGCTTATATGCACCGATTGAATGCAATGACCTCAAAAACAGAAATTCGAAGTTCGCGTCTACGATTTGTTCCCGTCCGTACTACCACTGCGAAGCCTCGACGACAAGAAGCAGTTCAGGCCGCGAAGTGGCTTCGACACCGCGGATCTGACCAAGGTTTGCGAAGACGTTCGTAGTAGCTGTGGCAGTGCTTGACAATGCACGCTGAGCCTGGTTGTTGTCGTGGCCTGCTTCCCCGTCCTAGATTGCATGCAATGCTTGAATGCTAATATTCTTAATTTGGAAAAAAGGAAGCCTGCAGTGCGCAGATGTTGTGTATGTTCGAAAGATGGCGCAATAGCATCCAGATCTGTTCGGAACTGTCTGAATGAGGCACGGCGTGATGCTCTTGAAGCCTTTCTCTGAGGTCCGCCTTTGACCTTAAGTCCTTTGCAATTGAAAGCCCGACCGCGCCCGATGAAGTCTCGCAATCAACACAGACAGCACAATGAGGCGCATACAAGCTTCACGGTACACCCGCCACTTGGGCCTAATTCTGGTCCTGTCGAGCATGTTATGGTCAACACAGCACGCGAATTGTCATCCGTCTCGCCCTCATCGTCGTCAGGGGTTGCGCCCGCCGAATATGGCAGTACTGCCTCCAAAAGACGCAAGACCATCCACATGCCGACACAGCGACAAAGTCGAAAGGGCAAACTCCGAGCATTTCAGAGCATGCCGATTGACATCCTCATCGAGGTAAGTCCACTAAAGCTCACTGTCGTCAGAGGCCCGAACGCCAACTGTTGAAGGCGCGTCGGCGCGTGTCACTGCTCCTGATGTCAATTCCCGCCTCCGAATGTCAAGCCACTCAACTGTGCCACCTTTTTGAAGTCACTCGCAGTCCTCACCCTTCCCGTACTGATCTGGGATGACTATAAACACACAGATCGTTGGGCTGGCTGATCCGGCAACTCTCGTCTCGCTTGCTCAAGTTTCGCGGGTCTTTGCGAGCCTTCTTTTGAGCGAGCGCTACCGCTTCATCTGGATCGCTGCGATGGATCGAGCCGGTTTCCCCGCTCTTGAAGCTCAAGCCAACCGAGCAAACTCACGCCCCATAACATACATGGCCAGGATTGTGTTTGATCATCATTGTCGTTAGTCTCTCGCTCCCTATATCTCTCTATACTTGGCTTTGTTCCGGGAGCTGTTGCACCATGCGGCGTCCTATCTAGTCGCAACAATCTCGACCGACTGGGGACATTCACCGCGCTCGTTTTGTGTTTGACCCACAGAATTCTGTGGGCGCCATTCTGCCGAGCTAGATCCGCAACTGCTTCTTCGCATTTGCAAACTCTGCCGATAGAAACAAGTCGTTCGCTGCAGCAATTCGTTCCATTCCAAGGCGCGAGATTGTGCCCCTGTCATCACCGTGGATCCCCTAGGCAGCGTACCCACGTGGTGCTCGCGCCGTGAGCATTTTTACAGTCTCGACGAGCTCTTGTTGGTCAATGCTACGCTGCGAAGGCTTCAATTTGCGGCGCCATCTCGATCCGTGCTCGACCGGGAATGCTCAGAGTCTGTAGACTTATACAGCAAGTACCTCAAGGATCGAGCTCCTTACGTTCTTGCCGTAGCGCGGGACGTTGCGAAGTTAATAAGCTTTGAGGCGCAACTGAAAGCGTGCCAGAAAGCCTGCAACAAGGAGCGACAGAACGAGAAAAAGCAAATCAGAGTCGCACGGATCGAGGAGATCAAAAAGCGCTGCTTGGAATTGGGCATCGATCCTGAACATTTCCCTTCGCAGCATCCTTTCGTCAAGGTTGCCGTTCCGTTTTCCGACGCCACCTGGATGCGCAGCAAAGACTTGGTCCTGCAAGCTGCGGAGTGAGTAAAACATGAATGATGTATCGAACAGAACCTGAGCGTGAGCTCATGATTTCCTGCCTCGGACACAGGGAAGCCAAGCAGACTCGGCTCCGGAATGCGCGTCACGAGGACTGGCGAGGGCGTTTGGATTGTTTGTTGGGCATCGAAATGGGAGCGGAAGCTCTGACTCTTCCTGATGTGGAGCAAGTTCTCCAAAACCCTCAAATCAAATCATTGTGGTATGATCCCTGCGACTTCATCTTCGACGATGCAACCTTTGAGTCCCACAAGGATACATTCGTCGCCGTTGTGAATCGATTCAGCGCAGCCCAGCGCCTCACTTTTTTCTGCATAGTCGCCGAAGCTCTGGAGCTTATTGGGCTTGGGCTCGATCAGTCTGTCCTCGAGCGAGCGGGGGTATTGTAACCACTCCTTCGTTTCCGATCGGGGACGGAGCACAATCATCCTCAGCCTCCACCTTTAACAGCCGAGCAAGATCGACTCGTCGACGAGGTGCTCGCGGACCCGCTCAATCAGTTCTACTGCTGCGGCGAGTTGCGTACGTACGACGAGCTGGTGGTGCACTGGGCTGTCGCCGATGTTCATGACAGATCCGGGCAGGCGACTTCCTCTGGCCGCAAAAGTGTTGAAGGTCAACACGCTGCGATCCTGGTCTCTTTCGACGTCTTGCGCTGCCTCCGAAACATTGCGGACACGACTGGGATCCGCCGCCCCACATTCGCCGCAGTTAACGATCTCGGACCCAAGTTTCGCTGCTACTCGTGCCGCGCTTGGAAACCGGCGGGGGAGATGTGGGCCTACATGACGGCGCACCATGTCAAGAAGCATTGCGACCGATGGTTCTGCGAAAACCCTTGGGAGGTTACGGTCGAGCGTCCCGCAGTCTCTCCCGAAGATATCGCTTCGAGGAAAAATTATGCGCACATTGACTTTTCACCAAAGGGGTTCAAGCGGCGACAATGACCGAAAGTGTATAGCGAGCTAAGCATAAGGCCGTTCGCGTATCATTACGCTGCGCACTAGGCTCTGGTACCTATGCTCTAGAGCATGTGCACTCATGCCAACGAACTCGGCAAAGGGCTGCAAATGGCGTCGCGGTGAGTCGAACAAGGCGTGGCAACGAACCCCATGGAGCGAGTAGATCCAGTGTGCAAGGCGCTTTGCGGGGTATTCGATACGAAAGAGACTTGTTTACAACATTCAACTACTCTTTGATCACCACGTGTCCGATGATAGAACCCTTCCCGAATTTCACTCGGCATCCATCCCATCGAGCTCCGGCCCGGGCTCGTACTGAGACGACTTTAATTCGGAGCGGTCCTTGTATTTGTTCTTTTTATTAAGCTTGGTTACTGCCACTTGAGATTCGGCGTATTTTGATCCTATGCTCTTCCGAACGAAGGCGAGGACTGCCTGGCAGGCCTTTTGGGCTACTTCTTGGGCTTCGAATAACTGTGCCGGGGAGAGCGCGGAGGGGTGTGTGCTTGGTCAGTTGTTATGGCATTCCCACATTGTCTTCGCTAAATTCTATAGCGGAAACTTACCTCGTCTTGATCGAAATTGCCTTTGGATTCTATCCCCGTGCATTCGCCTACTTCTTCGCCTACTCCAGCACCGAAAGAAAAGGCAAAGACGTGGGTCGACGCCGCGATCGATTCTTCCATCGGCGTCGGGTCCAGCCGTATCTCGTTACTCCGCTTCTTGGTCCCAGCTTGACCCTGCTCGGGATCGGGGAGGAAAGCAACGGCGATGGAGAAGAGCATGCCTTTAAGATTGATGCCCGCATCGAGCAAGGCGCAGGTCGAAGCATTGATCAAGGTCGACAATTCGCTCGCTCCGATCAGAGTCGACGAGGACAACGACGAGGACGAAGAGGAGGGTGTGGAGGGATCGATCGTCGACTGGAACGAAGTGGAGGGGGCCGAGAGGGTTTGCAGAGTCAACTGGATGAGGGAGCGTGGGTATTGGTGTAGTTGGATCAGCGGCGACAGCAAGGAGCGCAGCATCGCTTCGTGCGACTTGGATGCGGGGCCTGGCAGAGTAAGCGATCATGAGCGTGAGCACGAGCGTGCAGTGTAACCAACAAGACGATTCTTCGTTGGGTGCAAGGACTGCTGACCTGGCAAAGCGTTGCACGGTCGTACGTGGATCTCGAGGTAGGCTCGATCGACGAGCTCGTCTCGCAGCCGAACCTCGGTCGGGCCAGTGATGGATGCAAGTGCGGACAGATCACCTGTTCTCGAGTGGAAACGATGAAATGGTGATGCTGATTAGCTCGGAACAGGTTCCCCGCCCATAGCGCCGTGGGACCGACTTTCGACTTACCGAAAGCGAAGCGACTGGATCCATCGGCTCGCGAGAGCGGCGACTGGCTCAACGATAGAGCGCGCAGAGCGTTGGTCGATCGATCATGGCGAGGGAGTAGGAGATGAGTGTGGGAAGACATGGCAACCAGGGGTGAGAGTGAGAGCGGAGCGCCCAATCGAAGCGAGAAGCAGCAGCAAGGCGACCAAATCGAGGGCAGGTGGATGTGGGTGTGGGGGGCTGCGAAGCTGACCGCAATGACCCGCAGTCGCGCAGTCAGTCGGCGTAGACCTTCTTGCCTCGACCGGGCTCGCGGCGGCTGACCGAGCACGGATGGAACAAATTAGTACACTGATCACTTTCGTAGGCGTGGTCATGTATTGAAGGGGTTAAGTCCATGACACGTCTCCTTGCAATGGTGAATAGAGAATTAGGAAAAAACAACCGAGGATCTTCCGAACTTGCCGGCTCGCTTGATCCACGCACACTCACAAGCCGACTGTGGACCGCCATTTGGGTCTGCTCTGCGCTGCCCACATTCATATCATGTTTTCAAACCAAACGCAAGGGGCGCGGCCTGGCTCGACGACTGCGGCCGATCTGGCCCGCAAAATCTTTCTCATCAAGTACAACTTGCAGCTCGCCGTCGGCGCGATCGAGTGGCTGCAGGCGTTCCTCGACGAGTGCGAGATCGACGACGAGCCGACCATACTCGATGTCTACGAGAGGCTCGTCGCGGGCATGCAAGGCGGAGGCAATGGTCTAGGTCAGTCGCACGATCCCCTCAACTGGATCTAGACTTGGATCTGCTGCATCACTCTTACGGCTTGGCTGGTAGCCTGTGCGGAGCGGCTTGACGACGCGGACCGTCTGACGCGTCGCGGCGCGTGCGATGTCATCGAGCTCGAGCTCAAAGCCCAGCCCCTAAACGGCAGAGACTGATCCTCTCAAATCGTCTTGGCTTCCGTACCTCGCACATAGATGGGCCGTCCAAAGTCACGCCGAGCCTTCTGGAAGCCACTCGCGAGAAGTTGTCTGTGCAAGCCGATCAGCCTGTGCACGAGCATGGCCAACATCTCGAATCGAGCCACTACCTCAAGATCGTCGACGCGTTCGAGATGCCCGCCTGGAGATGGGGCGAGGAGAGGAAAGGGTTCGAAAAGTGGGTCCAATACGCGCGAACTATCCTTCTGGACGTACAGGTCTGACTGGGGTATGTGCGTGTGGGTGTGTGATGCCGTACAGATCCGAGCACTTGCCCTCGCTCACTCCGGGACCGAAAGCCAAGGCGCAATACCTTCGCGATCGATTCAACATCATCAAGCAGACGATTCTACGCAACGACCACTTCTCTCCGCCAGCGGTCGCCGGGATCCAACGAGCCGAGTACAACCAGCTGACCTCAATCAAAAACCTGCTCGGGAGGCAAGGAGGGCATTTCCTTATCTTTGGCCTTTTGACGAGGATGGAGGACGGCGCGTTCTACCTCGAGGATCTCGACGACAAGGTGGAATTGGATCTTTCTGAAGCTGTAAGCGGTCAAACCTCCTGTAGTGCATCACTGGCTCCTCTCCGAGTGGAGCCCGTGACTGATCAGAGTGTTTTTGTTTCCAACTCCTGCCTAGACCCCCGAAACCGGCCTCTTTACTGAAGGATCGTTCGTTCTCCTCGACGGCGACTACACTTTGGAGTCAACGTTCAAAGTCAGCGAGATGGGGCATCCGCCGTGTGAACGTCGCGAGGAGGCCATGTGAGTGCGCAACTCACCGCCGGTCACCTGAGGCCCATCTCACACCGGATCGGCAAAACCTCACAGGAAGCTCTATGGCCACCACGATTTCCTTGGACTGGGCGCCATTTCAAAAGAAGAGGAGGTCAGTGCTACGGCCCTCCGCTTCCTCAACGAATGTCTCAAACAGCCGCTGACTCACAGTGATGACTCCGAGACAGGCCGATTTTGTCAAATCTGAACAATCGCCTCAGCACGAAACATCGTTCATCGTACTTTCGGATCTGCACCTTGACAACGTCAAGATCATGAATGCCTTCAAGACCGTGCTGGTTGCGTATGAAGATATGGATGACGCCGACAAGCCCAGCCTGTTCATCCTCTGCGGCAACTTTCGCAGTCGGCCTTTCTTGTTTGACGGCGAGGCGACAAGAGACTACCAAGGTTTGTGGAGCCCTCCATCATGCTCGCCCATGGAAGATCACAGAAATGACTGATCTCTACCACAACACCGCAGAACTCTTCTCGAATCTGGCAAACGTACTCGCTTCCTTCCCAACCTTGATCGCCCATGCTCAATTCTTGCTTGTTCCGGGCCCCACCGATCCTTGGTCCGCGAACCTCTTGCCTCGACCAGCCCTACCCGAATCATTGGTTAAGAGTCTCATTGCCAAAGTGCCCAACATCACTTTCGGCAGCAACCCTTGTCGCATCCGGTACTTTTCGCAAGAGATCGTCGTCTTCAGGGAGGATTTGATGGGGAGGATGATGAGGAATGCCGTTCGGTTCGGCGGTCATCGGAGAGAGGAGGATATGGCCAGCTCGAGAAAAGCTGTGAGTGCTTGAAATGAGCTTTTTGGTCATCATGTGCTCAAAGCTCAAAGTTGTGCACGCTGGACAGTTGGTGCAAACGGTGATCGATCAAGCCCACTTGACGCCGCTACCGCTCAACGTGCGGCCCGTTCTGTGGGACTACGATCATGCGATGCGTTTGTATCCGATGCCAACTACGGTCAGTTTCCAGCCCATGCCATTGCTCTCGTTCCGGCTTCCGTGTTGGGAAGGCTTAACGAAATCGACGCCATGCGATCCCTTCGTTTGTCAGCTCATTCTCGCGGACAAGTTTGACCCTTACAAACTGGTGTATGAAGGCTGTCTTGCCTTCAATCCCGGTAGCTTCATGCGCCAACGGTTTACTTGGTCGACATACCATCCGCACATGGCTCGGCCTACGGAGCGTATGGAAGAAAGGTACGTCTTGAGTTGAAGCATGGTGCCTGTCTGTCGGTCTTCGCTAGAAGGTTGATTTGGCTGACGTTCATGCCCGGTGTGAACAGTGAATTACCGCCGCCATAATCTCAATAAGTGGTTGGGCCTTGTTAGATCGAACTCGTGTTGTATGGCATTTGAAATGGCCACGTCTGATATTGCCGCCGTGGCCGACGAGAGCTTGAGAACCAGGGTCCTCCAGATCATGTCGAGACTTTCCATGCCATCAGATGTATGATTGCATAGATATAATTTCGTGCGTTCACTCAGTCAGATCGTTGCTGATTTTGCGGCGACGTAAGCGTGGATATCGCCCTGGTCCGATTCGCCCTGGTCCGAGGCCCTTTAGGAAAGGGGTCGAGGCGCGGGTCTCAAAGTCGAAACAACTTTGTCAAGACTAGCTGGAACTTATACTTGAAACTTAAAACTTCTCCGCATGATTCGGACACGGCCCTTTGAATGACTCTCTCCTTTTTTTCTTTTCTTTTTTTTATAATCTGATTTTCAGAGCCTGTTCATGTTTTATATGGGCATGATTTGCTCAATTCGAGGTCCACCGCCCTGTAAGGGTTGTCTCTTTTTGTATAATAGCTGGAATTTAAAACTCTCATTCTCATTCCATGCCTTGCTGCCATTTTGAACATCACAGGAACTTGGCGGTGCAGACCGCCCGGCAGCCCTTCAAGGCACATTGGAATGCAAGGAAGACGGCGATGAGCGGCTGCGAAGGCTGCGACGACTATCGCAGGTCGCGCGCGACAGCTCGCCAAGCCGAACAGAGCCGAACAGGGCGTGCAGGCAGTCGCGTCGCGTGTCGGCGTGGAGCACATCATTGATCGTTTGGCTGCCACCTATTGACTGACGAGGATGACGTGTGTGTAGGAGCTTGACACTGCACCAAACGCTGTCACCTCTCGTGTCTCGCCTCTACTCGCGCTGCACACTCTCGCTCTGTACCGTCACGTATCGCGTGCGACGTGACTGTTTCACCGACCCACCTCGACCCCACGCGCCGCCGCCGCCGTCACGGTTCCACCAGGCGCGCCTCCCAGCCAGAGCATCCGGTCGCGCCGGCCTTAGACTACGAAAGCACTTAACCGCGCGCAGTCGTACCCGGTCATCCTCTTGTAGCAATCATTCAATCTCCGAATCGACCGTTCGATACGTGCTCGATTACTCGACCCTCTAGGAAGCTCCACCACGTCCACGACGCGAGCATTCATCCACGTTGAGCGCCGCACCGTCCGCGCGCTCTGTCTCAGCTGTTTGGGAGCCCCTTTCACCCGCCTCGTCGATCCTTTCGGTCCGACCAAACCTGCCTATCCCTATTTCATCCAACAGCCGACTCCACACCCAAACGATCAGGCAAACCTGGTTCACCCCTAGGTCCTTCGGCGCCTTCAAACTGGGCCACCACTGTGCTTGGTCGATCCGACCCCAAACCTCCCTTCATTCCTCGAGAGCGATTCTGCATAGCTTTCAAAACAGATTGTCACGTTCCGAATCGACAGGCGTGCCGTAATGTCGGGCCTCGGCATGCAAGACCCGCGGAGATCATTGACAAATGGTGCCGCAAACGGCACCAAGCCTCGAGAGGGTTCACTGAGCCGGCGGCGACGTGAATCTTCTTCATCGATCTCGCTGTCCCGGCGTCTGACGGGGAAAACACTCCTGCCCTCGACGCGGAGGGTAAGCTACATTCTCATGCGAGTCGCCGCTGCGCTCGTCATTGTGCTGCTCATCTACTGGATCTTCGCGGATCGGCAACCCCTGAGCAAGTCCGAGACACTCAAGACCAAGTGGTGGGAATCAGACAGTTTAGGTAAGCGGAAGGTTCGAGTGAAATGATTGAAGGACAAGAGACTGATGCATCACCTCCTTTGGACCTAATCACGAGCACAGATAGAAATCAACTGCTGCCCAAACCAGCGATGCTGCCGAAACCCCCGCGGCCAAAGCCCGTCCCCGAAATGTCGCACTCGCTCGCTCAAATCACACGAATGTCGTCTACGTTCAAACAGATCTCCCCTTCGGACTGGACCGCAGTCGTGCACATCTCGACCGCGGCGCAATACCCGTTACTGTCGACCCTCATACCCTCACTACTCAGGCAGGCGGTGGCACCGAATCGCATCATCCTCTTCGCCGTCAAGGGCCTCGCACCACCCATAGCGAAATTCGGTCCCTCCGTGTCGGTGCAAGCATATCCACCCGGGCGCCCACCGATCGTCGCATTCCTTGAAGCGGTTGTGCCAGCCGTAACGACCGAATCCATCCTCTTCGTCGATGGTCACCTCGATCACATCGACACCAACTACGTCCCGCGCTTGTTGCATGCCTCAGGGACCAAAGAATACAGAGCGTCACTGCTGGCGTCGGGTGGGTTGCTATTACCAACGTCGCTCGATGCACCACCGACCCAGTGTCATGGCGCCGGTTCCAGCTCGCGCCGCGACGTTGACGAGCAACTGCATCACCAGCGATCGAAGCGTATCCATATCCCTACGAGCCCGTTCCTCTTCCAAGCAAGCTGGATGAAGGCAATCTCGAACGGCGTCCGAACAGATATCGAGATCGAGGCCGCGATTCCTCTTGGGTTGTGGACGAAAGCGGGCATTCCAGCTTATGCGCTACCCGTCCCGTTATTTACCTCCCTGGGACCGCATGTGGTGCCTAAGCTCGCCAGCTCGACGTTCGGATGCGAGCGGCTCAAGCGGGCACTACAGGGCGTCGGCACCGATCGTCGAATTGGTCCTTTGTTCCGGGCCGAAGCTGTGGGAGGAGGTGGACTGGGTTTTGCCTCCAGCCAAGCGTATGGTTCGAAGGCGATTGACGACCCCTTCGTCGCGGGCAAACTTTTTGCCCGCGATCTCGGTGCGATCGTCATCCTCCTGAGTGGGGAAGAGGAACTCGCAGACGCGAGCGTACTGGCGTGTGGCCTGGCGCAGGAAAACGATGTGCGAGTTTACGTCGCCGACTTGCCAAGGGGGAAACGCGCGGGTGGTAAAAGGGTGCTCTTTGACGATGCCGATACGGGCGCGCATTGCCATATGGACGTGCATCCCCTTGGATCGGGGAAGGAAGGAGATTCGGTGTCGCTGGCCGTATTGGACGAGCTGGATAGCGTTGGCCGTGTAGCCGTCGCCATCTATCTCTCTGATGGTCATCGTGGACGCGAGTTCGAAGAGGTTCTGAAGTGGAACCGTGGTATTCTAGGCAAGGGACGCGGGGGGAGGCGACGGGCCAAGAAGGAGATGGAGGCTGAGAAGGCCACCGTCATCATTTCGCTCGACAAGCACGAGATGCAGCTCGCCGATTGGATTGCAGCCCTTCCTTTGGACGCCTTGAGACGTAAGTCAGATACAGTTTTGACGTGCGTTGCTGCCATGGGACTTGGGTCGCTGATGCCGGATACTTGTTCGAACCGCACAGATTGGCACACACCAAGAATAGACATCTCAGTCGTAACGAACAACCGTCCGGCGTCGCTGCATCGACTTTTGTCGTCGCTGCAGAGCGCCCACTACTTTGGGGACGAGGTGCCGCTGTACCTCAATTTGGAACAAACCGCGGATGCCGTCACGCAAAGGCTTGCGAGCGATTTGGATTGGCCTTACGGTACCGTTACTGTTCGACATCGTATCGTTCTCGGAGGGCTGATGCAGGCTATCGTTGAAAGCTGGTATCCGGCCTCGAATGACACGTATGGTGTATTCCTCGAGGATGATGTCGAGGTATCGCCCATGTTTTACGGATGGCTCAAGATGACGATTCTGTACTATCGCTATTCCATGGCCATGCGCGATCGGTCGACGCGCCTTTTTGGTGTCAGCTTGTACCAGCAGAAGTTCTTCGAGCTGCGACCGGAAGGTCGACAACCCTTCGATGCGCACCTCCTGTTCGAATCCCTCGCACTGGATCCGACACTACCCTACTTGTCGCAGATCCCGTGCAGTTGGGGTGCCGTCTACTTCCCCGAGGTTTGGCGCGAGTTCCACCTTTATCTGGCGCTCCGACTCTCGGAAATGGCGCTGCCAATTGCGGATCAAATCGTCCCCGAGATCCGATCGAACAAATGGCCGCAAAGTTGGAAGAAGTACATCATCGAGCTCGTCTACTTGCGAGGATACGTGATGCTTTACCCCAATTACGCCAACTACTCATCGCTGTCGACCAATCACGTCGAGAAGGGCACACACATCAAAGAGGCTCTCGCTGTTGGGTCGAAGACCCGAGCGCAGTACGAGGTCCCATTGATGACGCGCCAGGAGTCGCTGCTCGCCTTACCCTCTGGGCGTCTTCCGTCGTACGAGACTCTTCCCATCATCGACTTGTGGGGAATGGTCGCAACGGACGATGACATCATTGAGCGGGGATGGCAGTCGGCAGCCCTTCTCGACTCCTGCCCCGTTCCCTTCCGGCTCGATGTGCCTCCAAGCCACAATGCGCGGGAACTGCTGTGCGCCAAGGACTACGAACGTGTCAATCGATACGTCGAGGCGCAGCCATTGGCAGGCAGCATGAAGGATATGAAGGCGCGGCGGGAGAAGGAGGCTCAACAGATTCTGCGTGATCGCGAGGCTCAAGCCAATGACCGCATTGCTGCGGCTCTGGCCAAGGCGGACGCAGTCGCGCAGGGTACCGTGCGAGAACGCCCAATGATGGTTCCCCATCCCGACCATGGATTGGAACGTGTCGAAGATCCACCACGAGCACCCGTTTTGCGACAGCCCGGCGAAACGGTCGAGGCACATCGTGAGGAGCAAGAGGAGCTCGCTCGAACCGCCGACGCCGACGCCGAGTACCGTCAAAGCCCTCCTATCTTCGAGAAGTATACCCCTCGTCGACCGCCACAGGTGGAAGACTTGGATCAAGGCGAGAGTGATGGTGAAGAAATTCAAGACGTCGTCGACGTCGACCGGCCAGAGGAGGATGAAGCCCCTTCGTCGGACTCGCATTCGGTCTCGGAGCAGGAGGTCATACCCGACATCTTCGAAACGCCCCGACCGCCAGCAGTGTATCCAGATGTCGAGGAAGATCCGGATGTTTCGGACAGCACTGAAGAAGGGCAAGATGATGAGGCCGGGACGGACAACACGGGCGATGCGGATGAAGAAGTCGTGCACTTCGTCCCAAGGGACCGTCCGAAAACGCCGGATTGGGAATTGGAAGGAGATGCGGCCAACCAGGAGTAATGATTTGTTTGGGGTTCCGATCTTGGTTCGGCTCGTTTAGTTACAGCACTTTCGCATGGTCAGGTTGGAATGTTTTATTTAGTTTGTTTCGCCCGGGGGGCGCCACAGCATCAGGTCGTGTCGACCGTTTCGTTTTTCTTACCTTATTTCTCCCCTTATCATCGCAAATATCAGACAAGATTCAAAGGCTTACGTGCACGTCTCGACCCTTGCAGACATAATGCGAACGGATCTATCAATTGACCCCGATGTCTGTGGAATCAGCGCTCGCTTCGAAGCGCCAAGTTCCGAACTAATGGGTGATGGCTGCATGAGGGTGGCCGCAAAAGCATAGTTCCGAAGCTCGATTTCAAATCAGAGACAGTTATTGAAAAGCAACACCACACACACACACACCAAGCAGGTTTTCAATCGGTCTCAGGTACCAGAGCTACACCAGATCTGCCACGACCTGCGCACCCGTCTTCTCCATTTCGTGCATTTTTTCGCGCAGCGCATTCCTGCGGACGAGGGTGAAGTCATGGACTCTTTCGACAGCATAGGCGATGCGATGCCTGTCAAAGTTTCGGTGTGAAGATGTTAGCCGTGGCATTATCTCCGTGCATGGGCGGTTGGCTCACGTGTTCTGCAAAATGGGGAGGGAGCATTCCCATCCGTAGACCTTGATGGCTTCTTGCGCGGCGGTCAATCGCTCTAGCTGGAACTCACAGCGATTTTTATGAGTTTCGAGAATGACCTAAATTGGGGTTCGAATTTGTCAGCTTCAGTCACCCGAGACACCCAAGAGCGCGTTGAGCGCACCTCGACGACGCCGTGAAGTTGGTCATGAATGACTGAGGAGCGTTGCTGATCGGCCGACGTACGCTTGGAGGCATTCCCAGGGGCTGCAGCGGGTTCATGTCGAATCTTTTTGGATCTGCCGTCTTTCGAGATCTCAGGTAGCGGACTGCTCGACTCGGGAGGAGCACTGGAAGCTCGAACGTTTCGCGCTGCCGCTCGCGGACCAGCTATGCTCTTGCTCGTCGGAATTGTTGGCTTGTTGCCTCGAACCGCGACTTTCTTGGCACGCTTTCGATGATCAAAGGGCTTGATTCGGCTCGAGGCACCAGTAACCGAGAAGAACGGATCGTGAGACGGAGTTTTCCACGTTCTCTCGAGTTTACGGTGGCGATCACGTTCCGATTGCGCAGCCTTGGCAGACCGAGTAAAGTTGGTGCGGTCGACGCTAGGCGGACCGAAGCGAAATTGCGGAAGGGTCGCCACCGTCACTGCAGCGAAAAGTTATAAAGTATCCGTATCAAATCCATACACTAGAAAAATATACAGACGACGCTCTTCACTTACGAGGCGAGGGGACGCGATGTTGGATCTTCTCATCGTTCGGTTCTCCAGACAATGCAAAGTGATCCGGTTGGCACAATGACTCGGCGCCATCTTCCTGATCGCTTTCCACCAGAGCGTCCGGAATTGCCATCTTCGCTTTGACTCTTTCGTCTTCGGTCAACTTGACGGAACCTGTACGCATACCGCCATCATTGTCCTGGCAAATTGCCAAATCCTCTGCAGCATCGTAGAACATGTGCTCTTGCCACGTTTGCTGAGGCGTCTGGCCGAGCACGTGATCGCCCAGCTTTAATGGCGAAGGTGAAGGTGATCCAACGTAGAGGTCCGAGCTTTCATCTTGATGAACCACCCGTTCGAGATGTGCAGCGGCGTTGCCCTGCAATCTCGACTTCGTTGACGACTCTTCATCGAGTGGAAGCTGCGCAACCGGCTCCCCTTCGTGAGGTTCACTTGCTTCGAGTATCTTGGAGGACATCCCATCTGCTGCAGAGATATCGTCAGCGAGAGCGTTGGTAACGAACTGGGAATCAACGGCTGGGTCGAGCATCGTCGATTCCGTTGAGCGCGCACGAGCAAGAGGATCCGCCTGAACACTCAAGAGGTCGGCAGTGGCTTCCCTCACAGGTGCGACTGCGATAGACTCTGTCAGTGGTGCGTGCCTGTATGACATCTCCTCCTGATCCGGTACGAGGTCATGCTCCATGCCACCCATGCCCTCACTCTCAAGCTGGTCCACTACATGCGGCACTCCGATGTCGTGTTGGCGAGCTTGGGACTTAGCGGCCACCGAACGTTCTTTCCCCGCTCCACTGCTGTGCGGATATCAGCAGTCAGCGATCGCGAAGAGCTACGACCGTTTGATGCTCGCCAGAACTCACTATTTCTCAACTTCTGTTAGACTAGAATGGTCACCTTGTTCTTCCTCTGGTACGTTCTTCGTTTTCTTGGAATTTCGAGGGCTGGCTCTCCTCAGCGCCGGCTGAGCAGTGCTCACGACGGCAGTAGAAGATCCTTTGCCTTTCGATGCTACCACGTCTGCAACAGCCTTCTTCTTCTTTGAAACAGCTTTGCTCGGTGATGGAAGCTGCATCGCCTTGAGCTGTTGAGCTTTGAGTGGTTGGCGTTTCTTGGGGCGGGCCTCCTCGTAGTCCGTGGTGTCGCTGCGGGATTAGCGAAAACGGTGAGCAGGCCACGAGAATGAAAGGCTACCCCGGCGGCGCTTACTCACTCGTCGTCGGTAGACTCATCGAGGTGGTCCTTGACTTGCTTGGTCTTGCTCGTCCTTCCCGTCTCCAATCCGACCCCGTCTTTGCCGATCTTTTGCTCCGACTGACCTTCAAACGGGCTTTTGACCCCCACACGCTTGGTCACCCCCTTGCTAGCCACCACCCGCCTCGATCCAGCTGGAGCACCCGCCTTGCGAGGTAAAGTGACAATCTGCGCAGCTACATCGTCACTATCTTCGGCAGGATCATTGAGGGGCGAGCTGAGCGAGGACGCGCTTTTCTCTGCTGAGACCAGAACCTCGATGACAGATTGCGCTTGTTCGTCTCCTTGCTGCACGATGGAAGAACCTCGATTTCGCTTCAGCGGCCGCTCCGCTTTCTCCATCACCTTGATCTTGTTTTTTGGCTGGCCGTACTGCTTCTTTGGTGTTGACTTGAGGGGGCGAGGGGGTGACAGTGTTTCGTGTTCTTCGTCTGAAACGTCGGTGGCGCCTTGGGAACCGAATCGACCGACTGGAATCTTGACCTCCACACGCTGTTTCTTCACCGGCTGACCGTCGTCGCGCTCGACCGGGCCAGGGGGGGTCTTAGCTGTCGTATCTTGTTCAGCAAATCTGTCATCCTCTTCGCTCTCATCGCCACCCTCATTGACCGGGCTCGGTGAAGGGGGCCCAGATCGTTTGGCAGCCGCGCGGGTACCACCAGCACGCGTCGAGGCAGCAATTTTCTGATCTTTCCGGACCAGACTGCCATCACTCGATCGAGTGGTAGGCTTGGTCCCCTGTAGAGTCTCTTTGGTCGTCGAGGCCTTGCGTCTCGCCACTGCTTTGTGCTCGACGAATTCTTGGCTCGACTTGCGGGTGTCTAGTGCCGGCGCCTTTCCCGAGGCATCGGTCCTGCCCTCGCCCACTTCCGTCGATGGCGCCTGGGTTTCTGGCTCGACTTGAGCGGCCTCGGCTAGTCCACCTATTCCCCCCTCATCCGGAGCTTGTTCTTCCACTGGAGCTGCTCCTGAATGCTCTTCGAACTCGTCATCCTTTTGAAGCGGTGTCGCAGGCCCCGAGTCGTTCTTCAAACCTTCATGCTCGGGCTGCGGCAATTCGGCCATCTTCCGAACTTGCTCGGCACGTGCCTGCGATCGCACTTTGCGGGAATCAAACGACTCGATCGGATCGCTTTCTTCCATCTTCGACTCGACGCCAAGGCTTTCCGGTGGATCTTCTGCTTCGGTCGCGTCACTCTTGCCCATCGGGGCTTCGATCGCGGCGGTCCTGGAGACTCGGACCGCGCTGCGAGAGGCTCGCATAGCTTTGGGCCTGTGATTCGAATCGGGAATCAGACCGGCATTGAACATCGGATAGCGACCTCCGCGATCTGCGAACGTTCTGCGGAGACGATCTACGACTTCTTGAAACCTCTTCAAACGGACAATGAGCACGTGTGAACCAAATGCCTCATCTTCCTCGGTAAATTCGGTAGGAGGCATGTCAATGTCGGGAGCGCGCGAAAGGCTGACGGTGAGCACGAGCATGCCTGCGGACCCAAAGATGATGTGTGCGCAAGATTAGTTGACTACAAATAACGTAGCAATGGTGAGTCGTTACAGACCTGGCTCTGACGTAACATCAACATCAATGGCATGGACACTTTCGAGTGAGACATAGAGTTTGCGATCCTTCGGCGCTGAGCCGGGAGATGGTTCCGCATCGTCCAAGGCAGGTTCGAATTCTGTCTCGAGAAAATCTTGAGCGATCCAGAAGAAGCGGGAGCTGTCCGGCGTCACCAGCACTTGTTCATCTAGAACGAGAGTACTGATCTCGAATGGCTGGGCCCTGTTTCGCGAGATCATCTACTCTGATCAGGGCCATCATAGCGCGAAGACCTGCAAAGCGCCGGGCGAAATGAAGTTACCGCTCGTAAGACCCAGCTGCGATGATTGGCAGCCACTTGTCACGTAGCTGAAACATTGACACAGCCAGTCAGCCCGCCTGAACTCTCTCTCTTAACGTAATGAGCTCGAGTGCCTACTTCGTAGTAGTTTCCTCCGTTGAAGTCC
Organism: Microbotryum intermedium; assembly: GCA_022702645.1. Taxonomy (NCBI): domain Eukaryota; kingdom Fungi; phylum Basidiomycota; class Microbotryomycetes; order Microbotryales; family Microbotryaceae; genus Microbotryum; species Microbotryum intermedium. Next base: position 1,990,864 of record JAHWDX010000004.1, on the reverse strand, counting down.
AGCAAATCCGCCTGCATTCCACCCTCTGGGCCGCCGAACTCCTTGCCAGATGTCAGGGTTTCGATGTATGCGAAGCGTTCCTTCTTGCCGACGGGCAGCAAGCGATATGCGAGCTCAAAGAGCGAAACCGAGCAATGCCCATCGCGACTGGCCCGTATCATCTCGGACAAGCCTTGACTGACGTGACGGTAATTTTAAGTTAGCAACCATCTCACAGCACTTCGCCGGGCTCGGAGTGTGCTTACGCTGACAACAATTTGAGCAGCGCATTCTTGTTGGGTCGATGCTTGCTGATGAGTTCACACATGGTGTCCATCCCCTGAGTTTGATGCGGTCTGGAGTCAGTGCGTTTTTCGATCTTCCATGCGCGCGCAGTTTGGAGAGCTTACCGCTGACTGTACGAGAGGGTGAAGACGGTTGGCGGGGGTACGGAGCAAATTCGCGAGAGCCCCAAGCCAGATTTCGCCAATCATCTTTCGGTCTGTAGGGGGAGCGATTACATCAGTTCCTACATGTACCCCTGGCTCTGATGTGATCGTCCTAACACGGTTGGTTGATAACCGCTTGCCCCTTTTCGTCCTTCTCGTTCGTGATGTCGAGGTGTAGCTGGGGCCAGTCCGAGACGTTATCCGCGTCAGCCATGGTCGTCCCACAAAGCGAAAGCTGCTCGGCGCAGGTCCAACCTCACCTCCAGAGCTTCGAGAATGTTCGCGACAACCAAGTTCCACTCATAATGTTGCTGCGCCATCTTGGCGGTGGGGATCTGACCGCTCTTTCCCGTCTGGTCGTCGCCAGGAACGGGCATCTCGCCCGCAAGCTTGACTTCGACGAGATGGATCATCACAGCTCGAACCGTCTCAAACATCAATCGAGCGTCGTCATCATCCTCTGGGCGATGGTCCGGATACAAGGACCTGACAAATGCAATCAATGCTTGAATGTCGAATGTTTCAGCATCCGGCGAGGATGCCTGTTAAGGGGAAAGAAAGGCGGGGGGAGTCCAACATGAGCAAGTGAGCGTGCTTCCCGAGACGTGTGGGGTAAAGCGATGGGTGCTTAGCGGAGAGGAGCTTCGAGCTTGGTCGAAGAAACCCGCCTGCGAGGCTCACGGCGGCTGGGAACAGCTCACTCCCTCGGGGTGGCGATGACAAGAGCGGAAAGTGGAAAGTAGGATACAGTCGACCTACGTCATGATGCACCAGCCTATCCAGCACAGGGCGTAAGTCGATGAGGCGTTGAACCGCAAGAGCGCGCGCGTCATTGACATCAGGCGTAGCTTGAGGCGTCGCGTCGAGGCGATGCTGTTCGAGTGCCTGCAGTCGGCGAATGATGGCTGCGAGGTCAGGCGAATCGTCCTGCATCTTGTCTGCCTGGATCAATTCGTGATGGTTGGACTAGGCAAGTTGCGTGCGTCCCAGACTAGTTGACCGGGGTCGGACGCAGCGCAAGTGGCAAGAGCACAAGCAAGAGCGGTTTGGGCGAGCGTGTGCTAGTTCCGTATCGCACGGGCCCCTTTGCCTTTCCCTGCCTTTCACGCTCGCGTCAAAGTTGGGACTCTTCATTCCCAGGTACTCTTCGTCGCTCCTCGCTCAGACGAAGGGCATGATGCATAAGATAGATGCGCGCGCGTTACAAGGATGCAATTCGTAAAAGATCTGTTCTGCTCGAAATGCTTGGCTTATACGACACGTCAGTTCCAATCAATTGTAATAGTCATTCCCCCTTTACACGGTCGCATGGTCATCTTCAAATCGTTCCAAGTATCGCGCGTACAGACTGGTCGCAAAGGCCGGCCTCTGTAAGATGATGCATCTTCTCGAGTCAGTACTGTAGGCTCAACAACGACCCACGTTCCGTCCCCTCGAACGCACCTGAATCAGTTCGTTTAGCGCCTTGATGAACTGCTTTTGATCCAGCGGCTCTTTCTCGTGCGCACCAAGGCCGATCTGCGCCTTACTGGCTGCCGCATCCACGATTTCCAAGGCTTCTGCTCGGTTCACGCGGGGTGGCGAAGCGATCAATTTCGCATTCAAACTCGAGGGATCCACGGCGGGAGAGGCGACCTTGGCGCGCGGTTGTGCGCTACCCGACGGTCTCGGCCTAGACTCAGAAGTACGCGAAATCGAAAGCGGCGAGTTCATCGCGTCGACCAATCTACCATCCGACGCTCGAGTTTGAGCTGGCTTTCCCGCGGGGGAAGCAGTTCTCGGTACAGTTGCTCGAACCGGTGCGACACCAATGAGATCAGTCGTCGCAGTCGGGTTGTCCACAGTCTTCTTCGGTCTCGACCCGATTGGAGGCAAATTGACAAACACGTCGTGACTCAACAGAGGAGCCGAGAAAATAGATTTGTTCGCAGGGTTAGGCAAGGTCGAAGAGGCTTCAGGCGCTGGCGCAGCGCTGTTGGGAAGCACCGCGGCTTGAACGGATGGCGAGCGCGAGGGCACTGGAATGGAGGCGTGAATGGCAGTTGCCGGCGCCACTGCGGGCGACGGAACTGTGGACGAGGCGGGTGTGGTCGAGGGAATTACTGAGCGCGATTTGGGTTGATAGTCAACGCCAAATGGCTTTGTAGCTGTGGGCGGCTTTGCAGAGTGACCCAGCATCGCGAGAAGATCTCGGGCGTCCTGCGGTTTTGCATGTGTCGAGCCCATTGCCGTTGGAGGAGTTGCAGTAGGCTGTAAAGGATGAGAGGTGCACCGAAACCGAAAGAATTTAGCAAATTTGGCAAGGTGAAGAGTCGCTCAGCTTACTGCAACACTTACTGGGGACGAAGCGGATTTGAACAGCGTGTCGAGCAGATTGATACCCGAGAGGGGCTGCTGACTCGCGGCTGTCGGTGACGCCGGTTTGGGAGGCGACCGAGACGCTGCCGATGCAGTTGAGGACGCGAACAGCATGTTAAGAGTTGAGGGTGTTCCTTTTGGGAGAGCAGCAGGTGCAACTTGGGGCGAGGAGGCCGGCCGAAGCGTTGAGCCGTTGGCCGAGGTCGAGGAGGGGGCTACGGAGGCAAAGAGAAAGTCAAGCGGAGAGGATTTCGCCCCCACAGTCGGAGCTTTGGCTCGAAGGCGTAACCTGTCTCGAGAGGAATCCGTTAGCACCTTTGTTCGGCCTTATCTCTGAACCGACCCAGAATGAAGGGCTCACTCTTCCATACGACGACACAGCTCGATCCGGTCTTTCTCCTCAGCGACCCAAATTCCCGTAGCGCGATCTGCTCCCATGGGGATAGAGTTTCAGTCAAGCGGGTCAAGCGAGTAATGCCAAGTCGACGTACCAGCATCAGGACGGGGCTCGTAGAGAATGAACTCGCCGTCGACCGTAACGTCGGATTCCTCGGTCAGGAACTCTCGCGTGTATTCGAGGCCCTGTCGGTTGAGCACGAAAAACCCATACAAGGGGGACTGTGATCTGAGAAAAGCATGTGAAAAAGTATCGTGAATTCAAGCTTGGACGACATGGACAATGTCTCGGCCATGGAACGGTGATGCTGGGCACGCATGGCGCACGGTGACTGACCGAGAGAAGAGGAACATGGGGCCTTCGATACCCGTTTTGATCTGTGATCATGACCATACGCAATCACGAGAGAAGTGTCAACAAGAGAAGAGTAGGAGTGTGACATTGCCCGCAACTCGCGACCCGGGCGATCCACCACAAAGCACGAAGCGCGCTAGCGAGGGGGCACGCACCCATTCGGCACCGTCATTATAGTACACCGAGACGTAGGACGTGCTGGAGATGAGTTTTTTGATGGTGGGGTCATGGCGTTGCAGGTTGCGAAGATTGATCTCGGCTTTGGTGGCCTCAATTTTGGCCAGCATCGACATTGGAATCTAGCGGACCCCTGGGTGTGGAGGAGGGGACACTGGGGGACGATCGCAAGGTTATTTTGGGGCGTGATGATTCCTAAAGTTCGACAAGTTCCGAATCGGCTTGGTCCAATCTTCTGAACAGAACCGTAGGTGTGGATGGAATAGAAGATGGGGGAGAGCGACGTTGCGCCGCAGTCTGCGACAATCGGCGATCACCCTCAATCCCCCACATCCACCGTGACGCCCGCCGGCCTATAAGCCTCCAGCTGGGACTGTGGCGAAATTTATTCAGGCCCGCTTCGACGGCTATGAGCATTTTGCGGAATGACGTCGCTCTTGCGAGCACATGCTTGATCACCTCCAAATCTTTTCATACACGAATTTTTAGCCCGGCGCTGAGATAATGGCCACGCTGCGACGAAAGCCGCCTGGCCAAGCGAAATTACGAAAGCTAGTAGTTATTAGCTACGTGCAAGGATCCGACAGCGGAGACGGGTGCGATTCTCACATGTACGTACAAAGAACGGTCCAACTTGATGAAACAGGGAGCTTGATTTGGAGCTCGACTTTACCATTTATATTCTGATCGCGTTGTTAATGTGATGAAGCTCAGCTGGCCGACAGAGAGTGCGCGCGGCCCCTGACGAGGCTGGTCACATCGGAAACTGAGAGGTGCTTCGTCAACCTGTGCGGCAATGCGCTCATTGGCGGCCTAATATTGGGCTAACGTAGCTGTGTGCCCCAATCTTCTTGGAAGGTTCTGGAGTGCGCTTCCGTAGGTGCACTTTTGTCAGCAGTAGTCTTCGGCACCTGCCTGTGCTGCCCATGTCCCGAACAGAAGTCATGTACGACCTCGGGGCCCGGTTTTGTGTTTTTGGCTCCTTTCAAACGAAGCTACAGCGGCTCCAGAATTTTTCATGCCTTTTTCAATCATGTCAAGTTGCGATTCAATATCTATGGCATTGAATGGATGGCAAGCGCGTGGGTTTGTATGACAGTCCTTCTACAACAAGGGTGGGGGAGCCCAGGTGAGGCAGCTGCCGTCCTTCGCTGATGCCCGAGTCACGTGACGTATTGTTGACACCTCGAGCCTCGAGAGCCGCGCGGTAAATAATTCCACGCCATTCCCTCGAAGTCTTTACCTTTCTTTCCCACCCTCAGCAACTTTGGTGACACTTTTCCAAGGGGAAACCCTCGCCATGCCCCGGCCGAAAGGTCGCCAGGGTAGCCCAACCCAACCTCGCCAAGTCTTGGGGGCAAGGACCGCGCCGTACCACAGCCCTGCTCGAACACCCGCTGCAGGGCGCCCCGTTGCTCAGCCCTCCACTTCGTCTCGCTCTGATCAACAGAATCGCTCCCCCGCCGAGAATGTTGACCACGCACCCAATGGTGGCATTCCAGCACTTACACAAGCCCGACGCGCAGCTGTGCAGAACGAGCAGCGTGCTCAGCGCGAAGCTGCTGCTGCTCGGGAAGCCGTCCCTTCCCCCCCCACCACCACCTCCTGCGGCCGGTCAAGGCCAAAAATGAGTGCGCAGGGCTCGAGTAGGGCTTCGACCACTCAAACCCAAGGTCTCCATCCGAGATCACCTCAGTCCCCGGAACGCTGTATGTGCCTATTGCAAGGCTCGACACTGGGAGTGCGAACGGAACAAGAAGACCCACCACTTTTAGCACATGCTGCTCGCAGGGCAAGGTGCAACTGCCTCCCCCTCCCCAGCCCACGCCCGAGTATCGACAGCTACTTGAAGGCTCCGATCGCGGTCAGTTGGCTTTCCCAGAATATGCTGCAATAGAGAAACCTGCTCGCCTATGCGGCAATCTATTCACGCGCAGAAGCTGTATCATTCCGCGAACACGCTCGATCGTACAACAACGCGCTGTCCTTCACCTCGCTCAGTGCGCATTTTGACCAGACCCGATTGCAGGCGCCAGGGCCCCCAGTCTTCCGTGTGTTTGGTCGGCTTTACCATCGGCTCGGCGCTCTGATTCCTTCCGTCACCCGGTGCCCTGCATTTGCTCAGACGTGGCTCATCGACCCGGCCGAGGCCACCGACGCTCGACTTGCGGCTCAGCTTGGATCTGACGGCACAGAGAGTCCAATGCAAAGATCTATCCTGTCAAAGCTCGAAGCCATGTTGCGTACCGGCAATCGCTTCGTGAGAGTTCGCGTCAGCCAAAGCTCGGGGAGCATGGGACACGGCCAAAGAGTGGGTCCTGCGCTTATGCCTACCACCAGGTCGAGACCGACGCACGCAAAACCTTCCTACATCGAGTACGGAGATGGCGATGCTGATCTGCGATTCCGATACCAACACGGGAGAATACGGACCGCAGGGTCTCATTCTTCAAGTGCACGGTGATCTCTGCCCGGATGGTCGGCCCAAGTACAAAGTCGTCAGCTCGCTCCACCCGTCCGCCATGCCTCTCCGTTACCCACAACTGTTCCCCGCTGGAGAGGATGGCTTCCACCCCAATATTCCTCTTCGCGGGTTTGAGGAAGCGGGACCGCCAATCGCCAGGAATCGAGAGCAGATCGACATGGGCGTCGAGTTGGGCGACATACTGGCCGCTCTTGGTCGGGACGACGACGTTGACGTTGACGAGGATGACGACGGCGATGACGACGATGACGGAGATGAGGGGAATGTCGACGATGAAGGTTAGCTCATTCCACGCCATCTCGGATTTCCCAATTCTGCCGAGAGCCGCGAAGAGACTGACTTGAAGCTTGAATTTCCACATCTACTAGGACCAAGGTCGACGAAAAGGGTTCGAGGGGGATCCACCAGGGTTTCGCGTTCCCAATTCTTCGCATACTACTTGCACGAACGCGACGACTGCTTCTCGATCCCGCACCACACCGAGCGTCTCTTCCTCGAGTTTGTGATCGATGGATTATCCCAAGATGAACCGATCGACTCAACTACATCCGATCCCATCAAGACAAGCTGCGTCTCACCACCGCACAAGACATCACTGATGCTGTTGCTCACGGCTTGACAACGGACCAAATAGGGCGCTCGGTGATTCTGGGCTCGACGTTCAAGAATGGCCCACGCGAGATCACGCAGCGTTATCAAGATGCGAGGGCGTGCGTCATCAAACATGGAAAGCCTTCGCTGTTCATCACGATGACGTGTAATCCCAATTGGCCGGAGATCAAGTCGGTTCTAGGTCCAGGTGAGAAAGCGCATAACCGACCGGACCTCATTGCCCGAGTGTTCGAAGCCCAGTTGCACCGATTATGTGACGACATCTTCGGCAACAAGAACCGTGCTGGCTGTTTCGGCGCGGTTCTGACGCATACGCACGTCATCGAGTACCAAAACCGGGGCCTGCCTCATGCGCATATACTCCTTACGCTCGCGCCGGACGACCATCCCTTGACGACGGAAGCGATTGACAAGATCATCTCGGCCGAGATACCTAATCCTACGCGCTATCCTGACCTCTACGAGACGGTCACTCAGCACATGCTCCATGGAAAGTGTGGCGGAAACTCGAATCAGCCCTGCATGGAAAAGGACAAGTACGGCCGTTCAAGGTGCAAGCGCCATTTTCCTCGCGAGCGAGCGCCTCATACCGTCATGCATCCGACGGCTATCCGTTGTACCGCCGGCGCTGTAAGCACTCCTATGTCAAGGATGGAGTCATCTACGACGATGGCGACGTTGTGCCCTACTCGCCTTATCTCTTGGCCAAGTACAATGCACATATCAATGTGGAGGCCGTGACGACCAATGGAGCGATCAAGTACCTTTTCAAGTACGTGTACAAAGGTCCGGATCGTGCCGTGGCCCGTGTCGAGCGTGCAGCGAATGGCGAAGGAGCTTCCGACGACGCACCCATTCGATACGAGATCAACGAGTTTGTCGAAGGTCGCTACATCAGTGCTCCGGAGGCCGTCCATCGCTTATTCGGATTTTCGACCGGTAAAGTGTGGACGCCCGTCAACCGACTTCCGGTCCATCTTGAGAACCAACAGACTGTGCGGATCGACCCTACCGAACCGCTGCCACTCGACGCTCCGCCTAGCCGCTCCAAATTGACCGGGTTTTTTTGACCTGGGCGCCCAAGCACCTGATGGCGAACTCACTCGCACGTTGCTCTACGCCGATGAGCCACGCTACTACTCCTGGAACAAGGAGAAATTGCGCTGGAAACGCCGAGTCCATGATCGCAATGTCATTGGACGAATCTACACCGTTTCGCTGCGCAGTGGGGAGCGCTACTATCTCAGGATGCTCCTGGAGGTAGTCAAGTGTCCGACCTCCTTTGCTGATCTGTTTGAATTCGAAGGAGTCGTTTATCCTTCGTATCGCGCCGCTTGCGCTGCTCGCGGGCTTCTCGCCGACGATGGCGAGCACCGCACGTGTCTCACTGAAGCTGCACAAATTCAGACCGGTGACCAGCTGCGGCGATTGTTTGTGTTCATGCTCATCCATGCGACTGTTGCCGACCCACCGCGCCTGTTTGAGCGTCATTTTAATTCCCTCAGCGACGATGCCCGATATCACATCGACCGCTACGAAGATGTTCCCGTCGACGAAGGAACAGTCCGCCTGTGGACGCTGAACAAGATTCGTCTCCTTCTCGCGGCGAGTGATCGATTACTCGGCGACTTCAACCTTCCCGAGCTTAGTGAGGCCGAGCTGCGGCTGTTCGACCGTCCCGAGGATCGGCTGCCTCGATTCGATTGCCAGCAATGTGCGCAGGACGCCGAGCAGGCGCGTGCACGCTTGAACCACGACCAGCGGATTGCATTCGACGAGTTCCTTCGCGCCATCAAGCTCGATGTCGTCGATCAGATGCGTGACGACGACCTCGGGCAGCAGCATGTCTTTTTCCTTCTTGCGCCTGGGGGACGGGCAAGACATTTGTGGAGAACACCCTACTGGATACTGTGCGAGCTCGAGGGGATCAAGCGATCGCGGTTGCGTCATCAGGAGTGGCGGCGTTGCTACTCAAAGGCGGACATAATGCGCATTCCACTTTTCGAATCCCACTTGATCCGTCGCCGGTGTCGACATGCCCAGTCGACAGGGAGAGTGATCTTGCGCTGCTGCTGCGTACGACCAAGCTCATATTATGGGATGAAGCTCCGATGGCGCACCGATTCGCAGTTGAAGCAGTAGATCGTTTGCTGCGTGATCTTCGAGAAAACGACGAGCTCTTCGGTGGCGTGACAACGAATTTTGCAGGCACGCGTTGCACGTTCGTCTCAGCTCCGAAGGACCGCGATCTAACATGCTTTCTATCTTGCAGGAGATTTTCGCCAATGTCTCCCTGTTGTTCCCAAAGGTACCCCCGCTCAGATTGTCGACGCGTCCCTCATCAAGGCGGACTTCTGGCGCCACGTTCGTGTCTTACGACTCACCGAGAACATGCGGCTCATCTCCAATGCGGATGCGATGGACGAGGCGCAGTTGGCTCGAACGCGCGACTTCGCGGAGTGGCTACTTAAAGTGGGCGAAGGAAGGAAGTGCAAATATGGACGGGTATGACAAGATCGCGGTAGGTTTGACACAATGACTTCGACACGCCCAACCAACACTAACACCATTTCCTATTTCCTATTTGTTTTGCAGCTGCCTGATTACCTGCTTCTTCCGGACGACCAAAGAACGGTTGAAGGTTTGATCGACTTCGTTTACCCCGGTCTTAGGACAGTGAATAGGGAGTCGCTCGACGACCTGATCCAGCCTCTTCTCCCGTCAAGCGATCCTCGCTCCTCACAACTCGACGGCCGATCGCATCAACACCAAATTGCTCGAAGAATTTGACGGCGACTTCTTCGAGTATCGCAGTGCAGACGAGGTCGTCGAGGCAAGCGAAGCTGGGGCTGGAATAGCGCCAGAGCTTATTTCACCAGAATACATCCATTCAATCAACCCGCCCAACTTCCCCGCGCATCACTTGCGCCTTAAAGAGGGAATCCCCGTCGTCCTCCTTCGCAACCTCGACCCGGACGCAGGCCTCTGCAACGGCACCCGCCTCATCGTCTCGCATGCAAGGTCCAGAGTCATTCAAGCGGTAATCTTGACTGGAGATCGAGCTGGCACGACTGTGTTCATACCTCGCGTCCGGCTCGAGACGAATGCGACCAGCAGCCACCAACTCGCTTTCACCATGCGCCGGCTTCAATTCCCACTTTGAGTCCCTAGCCATGACGATCAACAAGGCCCAAGGGCAATCACTCGATCGCGTTAGGGTCGATCTCTCCATGCATCCTGTCTTCACTCATGGGCAACTGTATGTGGCATTGTCTCGAGCCATGAGCGTTGATCGAATCAAGGTGCTTCTCCCCTCTCAAGACCCCGACGATGATGACCAAGAGCCTCTCAATCATGCGGCAGCCGCAAGTGCCATAACTCCCAACCCAGTATTTCGCAGTGTTCTCCGGGCAATGCTCGGAGAATAATGATGTTTTTTGTGTTTACCTTTGCTGCAATATTATATCTGCTACTGTTCAACATTCGGTCTTTTCAGTTTCATCTTCCCGTTAATTTTCGTTAATTTTTAACGGGTTCCCACTTGTATGATCGTAAACACCTTGCAAGGCCCAGCCAAAGCACAAGCCTAGGTCAGCACCGTGCTAGCTGGGGGACCGAGTTGACGACTTGTTATCCACTGACGGCGCCTTTACATAGGAGCTTGTTATCATCTGACCGCGCCTTCATATAACCCCTGCTGGGGCGCGCATCTGTGACGCAGGCGTGTACTGCAGGCGCGCCAGCAGCGAGAAACACCAGGGCACAGATTCTTCTTGCTCCACCCTGTACATCATTTAGTATCATCCGAAAAAATGTAGGACGAAAAATAAAATGCTCAAAAGCACATATCAGAATACCAACCACCTAGGTCGGATGGCCGGCCCTTCAACCCACGCCGCCAGCTGAGATGCCCAGTACTAGCTATCTACAACCCCTACCAGCCGGAATGAGCATGAGATTGAGAATTTGAATTCCAGCTGTTCTACAAAAAGAGACAACCTTTATCGGGCACTGGCCCCGGACACTACTGTGTGATGGTGGTGCACGTGACGCGTGACGATCGCCAAAGATAGTTGCGCCTTGTCTCATTTATTCCTGATTCGAGAGCGGAGTGCGCATGCGTCAGCACGGCCAGAGCAGTGCCGTTCAGGTATCACACTTGGTCTCACTCATACTCCTGTATACGAAATTATCAGTAGGCGACGAATCCAGATCTCCGTGCAGACGCTTCAGCAAGCCTGCAGTGCCGCCGCGCCGAACTGTTTGGAAGCCGATCGGCTGATGCGCAGCCTAGCCTGCAGGGGTGCTGAGTCCCTGCCGCTAAGGTTTTGCCGTTTAAACTACCGTGAACATGGTCGGGAAGACGATGTCATATGACTGCTACTGATATCACTGGGTTCACAATCAATACAGATCAACGAATAAAGGCAAAGATAGGGATCTAAGCAGTGAGTTGCCTACAATCTGCCATGGGGGGCCGCGCCGGTTCGAGGTCTGGGCATCTGAGTATAACTATTCTATAAAAGAAAGCTCGTTAGTATTTCATGTCCTGTTGATTAAGATCATTTCCGATTGCAAGCCATCAGTTTCAATGCAATGACTAGGTCCACAGGACCATTAACAGCCCGCACTGGTTTGAAAGAGAAAAAGGCTTGCGAGCGACGTCGGAGTTACGAGCGACCCTGCTATTTAACTCCGAGTCCGGCCAACCCGAATGAGCTATTTCTGGCAAGACTGCATGTCGCAAGTACCTACCTACATTTAAGATGTGTGGCTCACGTGTATGCTGAGTCGCCTACCTATCTGAATCTGGAGGGTTCGGGGACTGAGTACTGAGGTTCGAGTGAGGTAGAGATTCCTCCTTACCTATCGGCAATTTACGTCAGTCTTGATTCAGTGAAGGCGTCGCAGCGCGCGAGCGCCGTCTGACTCTGGAGTCTGGGGGCCTGGCGTCGAACGTCGGTCTACAGGCGGCGCTTCTGCGGCGGTGCGAGACCAGCCCTGCAGCTGCAGAGGCCAAGTGCTGTTGCGCTGCTCCTGTCGTTTGCACATCAACACAACGGCTCACCGTTTGAACCTCGAGGAGACACGGTACCTGCCAAACGCCAATCACTGATTATCTCACCGCTCGACACAGTCTTGACACATACGCGGTTGTGGCCGGTCTCTGTGTTGGTGCCAGTTGTGAGTCGCGGAGTGGACTGTTCGTCGGAGAAGCATTGCTTGGCTAACCGAGAATGGACAACGTCGACCGACCCTGACGCCTCCCCACCCGGGATCGTTGCGGCCTCAGATTCACCTTGCCCCGCCCCAGCACGGAAGACATGTCAACAGAGTAATCGCGTCAATACATCGATTTCTCCTCCACAAAACGTGACCACAATCTCGACTTCGGCCCGCCCCGTCGTGGCTCGATGATGGTTACACAGGCGCCTCAGCGTCGCACCCAGGCGCGTCGTGCAGCCCCTTCGCGCCGAGCCGCTCGGATCCCAAACGAGCTCGAGCTTGAGCCTCCGCCGCTCCCGCCGCCGCCGCATAACAACCACGAGCTCAGGCCATCATCGTCGCCGTCGCCTTCTTCGTCGACTTCAACCTCGAGCTCCAGCTCAAAGTCATTCATTTCGTTGCCATCGCCGCCAACAACTGCCATGATTGTCACCATTGTCTTGCTGGTGTCTACGGGGGCTGTGCTGTACGTGTCGCTGCACACGCGCCTAAGACATCCTAGCGCGTGGCGCCGCAGTTCCAAAATGGGCCGACGGAAACAGCAGAATCTGGTCAAGGCCGTCGCTGCTGCTCAGCATGCGACAAGAACCAAATCGGGCACCCCTACAAGCCAAGATATCTCGGCCCATAGTGACAACCTCGGAGGCCCGCTGCTAAACGCCTCAACTTCTGCGACGACGACGACGACGACGACGACGATATTGACGGAGAATTTCGCTGCTGGAGGTCCGAGCCACGTTCGGGATCCGACGCGGAACCGAAACTTTGACGGATCGAGAATTGCGCATTCGGATGCAAAGACCGAACGCTGGCTCCCGTCGAGTGTAGTAGCCGCCTTCGTTTTGATCACATCGTCATTGCCCTGGAAACGGATATCGAGAGTCTCGGCACCCTTCCCGGCCGACACGATCGTCCTGAGCTCACGCCAAGCCACGATCTCGCGACCCGACGATCTCGCATCCCCATCAGCAGCTCGAGAGTCCTTGTCGACGCCGAAGCAGAGACCGTCTCTAGGGTCTCCAGGGCGAAAATCGCCTAGCCGAAAGGGGAAAGGCATTCTCACTCTTCCTTCGTTGCCCAGCACGACCGCTTCATCACCAAGCCCATCACCGCATCGCTTGACCTTTCCTTCACTGCCTCAGTTGTCGGCATCCGAGGACGCAGATGCCGTCGCTGCTTCTAATCCAGGTAAGGAAGAGAGAGCAGAACTACCAACCATCACGATTGCCGCCAGCTCCCCTCATGATGCCGAGGAAACAGCTTCGAGCTCGACCCGACAGCGGTGGCCAACGACGCGGCCTACGTTGTGCGATGCTGTCGTGCAAACTTCTCCGATACTTGGCGCTATTCCGGCGTCTAAGGCGTCTGACAGTCCCAATTTCGAGGGTCTGGACGCATTGACGGAATGCACGCCACTGCAACTTTATGCTCCCAACGGCCTTGACCTACATACTTCATTCGAGCACAGCATGCATCTCGGTCAGAGCCAATTCGCCCCCGCCCCGACCTCGGACAGGTCCTCTTCTCCAGTCGACGCCGGCGTCGCCTCTCGTGCGGATTCTTTTAATTTTGGGACAGCCCCTCCTTCCCCTTCAACTGCTCCCACCACCCCAGCGACAACCAATTCGCAGCTTCGTCGTCCGAAGCACGGCGCGCCGCGGAGCGTAGCGACGGAGAGCGCAAGCACAGTGAGTCACGACCCCAGGCTTCCACAACGCTCGTACTTGCTCTCTAGTCAACTGATCGATATCAGATCATCCCAATTGTGACCTCATAGACAGAATATAGCGGAAGTAGCCAAGGTGCCGAGAGTAGCAATGGCGCTGGGAGCGCACCGTTGAGTCCTGTGCATGCAGGCCCTGCCAGTGTTCTCGATCTCGGCGCTCAATGGAGCCGAGGTCGAGATGGCGCGAACGACGTTTCACTGTCGGGTTCATACAAAAATTCGGATGGCTTTGCGGGCTCCACACACGCCACAATGTCCTCCTCTCCTAATGAACGACGACCTCCACCGCTGTCTCGGTCCATCTCTTCACCGATCACACCCTCGTCGGAAACGCGCCGATCCGCCGGAAGCAGCAAGTCATCGTCCCATCGCAAGTCCCCCTCGAATGGCGTCAACGGCGCCGGTCGACAGTTGCGACTTGATGACTCGTACTGGAAAACTGGGCAGATAGGTCTTGCTATCGATGGCAGTCCCGCTGCCACAGCGACACGAGGCCCTCTGTTCCGTTCGCCCTCGCAGATGGTGCATCGCGGCTCGCCGAAGCTGGCTCGTGAGGACGCGGGCTCGGGTTCTGGAGGGTATTTCGGCCTCCACACATCCACGAGTCGCCTCGACTACGGTTCGTCTTCCGAGTGGGCAAGTCCACGCTCTTCTCCAGCTCCGAATCGCTCGCAGCCCTCCAGCTCGGGTCAGCACCAAGGCGCTGCTCCCGACAATAAGGATGCTGCAGATGGTCCATGGCCACCGCCTGCGATCACATCAGCCTTCGCCTCAAGTAGCGGTCATGCCCCAGCGCCTCTGGGCCAAACCCTGCCCTTTGGAATCAATGGCGGTGCGACGCAGCTGGAATCACAGGTTGCTGCATCACGACAGCCTTCAAGCTCGTTTGGTTTTACTCCGATCATCCCTTCCCAAGCTACGACGTGGTCATACCCGCATGGCTACCATCTCATGTCTGGACACAATTATGCGGTGCCTGTTCCTCCTTCACCACTTCCCTCGCCGAGCATGGTACAATCGATGACTCAGCAACAGCAGCAGCAGCAGCAACAGATGCAGCAGCAACAGATGCAGCAGCAACAGATGCAGCAGCAACAGATGCAGCAGCAACAGATGCAGCAGCAGATGCAGCAACAGATGCAGCAACTCCACGTTCAGCAAACGTTCCAGCAAGCGCAGGCGCAAGCGCAGCACGTATTGGCACTGGAATCGCAAGTTCATCGACTCAGTTTGCGACACCAGCAGCTCTCACATATCGAGCGGGCACGACTAGAAGCGGAGCAGCACCAGCAGCATCGTTCAATCCTTCTGGCCCAAGCAATGGGCGAGGGGGGGCTCGGCACAGCCACAGCCGCAGCCGCCATGCCTGCTGAGCAGATGCTCGCCCCGCCGCCGCATTCAGGGGCCGGTGCCGCACCGAAGACGCCCTCGGACGCCCTCGTCTACCCGATCTCGAGCTCGTCGAACGGTTCCAACTGGACACCGCCTTCGATCGGATCGTCAACGCCCACCGCGTTCCCTAGCTCGTCCCTGCTCCTGTCTCTGACTTCGACGTTCCCATCGTCGTCGATCGGAGCGTACCCGACTTCTTTGAGTGCTGCACCTTCCTTCACCAACAGCCTTGCCTACAGAATGCCGCAGCTGTACAGTTCGCAAACGATCGCGAGTATGAGCGTGTTGTCAGCCTCGATACAGCATCAGCAGCTGCGCAGTGTCCTGCCGCCGCCATCGATTCCTCAGCGGCCAAACACGCAGCGTCGCATTTCTTCGGGCCGTAATGGGCACGAGCGCAATCGCTCCATGTCTAACGCGGCAGGACTTTCTGCTTTCGCCTTTTCGAATACCGACCGCTCCTCGCTCGAGTGGCAAAACGCGTTGAAGTCCAAAGTCAAGGCTGTTGAGATGGATGCAGAGAGGGCCGCCAAGGAGCTCGAGATTGCTCGCTGGCGGTTGATCGTGCTCGAGGAGGAGCAACACAACCTGGAGGTCGAGGTGGGTCCCCTTTCACAGCATATCGTTCTCCAAGATATTGCTTTTCACTCAATCTGTGCCGTTTTTTACTCTCGCTTGAGCAGAACCAAGAAGCGCTACGAGCACTGGCGAACCGCGCAATGCGAGCAGAGGCAAGACTCAAGGCCATCGAAGACAGTCGACTCGAAGGCTCCTCGACGTCGGAATCGGGGTCTCCCAAGGCTCGAGCATGTGGCTCTACGGTGGCTGAAAGTGCTGCCAGTGTGAGTTGCCGCAAGTACAGCGGGGATTCCGCAGGTGACGGCCAGGTAAGATGGCAAAGCAAGCACACTCTCTGATCGCGTGTCGGAAGCTTCGTGCTAACCCTCATGCACCTCGACCCGGTAATAGACGCACCCCTTGAGTTACATCGATCTTGACTCGGTTTCCTTCGGAGTCACCCCGCTTCCTTCGACCCACTTGAGCCGCCCGCCGCTCTCGAACGACCGTCGCCGCAGCAGTCGCCGAACATCGGATCCCTCTGTCCCTGGGAAGCAGCGACGAAGCAGCCAAAACAGTCGTCGCCGCTCCACGGCTGCTACGCAGCTTTCCAACACTCAACAAGCTGATGTCGCCGACGACCCTGACGACTATGACGACCTCGTGATCGTGCTCGACACGCCGACCAGGTCGCACAGGCCAGTGCCACGATCTGACTATGCGATGTACCCTGCCGCGCTTACTTCATCATCGTCGAAGGGGGGCACCGAAACCTTTCGCGAAGGGAACTCTTTGACGCTAATCGACGAAGATCAAATCTCCAGCATCGACGTCGACGACTTCGGGGGACCGCGCACTCGAGCCAGCAGCATCGTCGAGACCATCTCCGGCCCTGGCTACATTGGCTCGCTCCCAACCTTCCTCTCGCCGCGATTGACGCCTCCAAGAGGGAATTTCTCTCTGGTTGCTAGCCCCGGTGGCTTAGGCACTGAATCGCCCTACTTCGGCTCCAGTAGTGACTCTGGCTTCGACAGCAGTCCGAGGCGTCACATTGAGGCCCTTCCCGAGGAGCCAAGCCTTCCTCAGGTGGACCGCCAGCAGTCGACAACGAACCCGCCGCCGCCGCTTCACACCCTTGACGCATCCGAATTTGAGCCATCAGTGTCTGACGTTACGGGCGGTGATGCGAAGGACCAGTTGGCGGCTCGAGTTGCGCATCCCCGCGCCATCATCCAGCGACACGACTCGAACGAGCGCACACCACGCGTCGGAGCAGGCGAGCCTGCTTTCCCGCCCGGGCCGGACGCTATCGGCGAAGCTCGACCGACAGACCCTTGACAAGTACTCGCTACAAGCTTCAAACAGGCAGGCTTACCCGCATTTCCCAAGCCAACTATCTCTTTGGCCTTGCTTTCGGCCACAACTGTGGCATTTGCGGACCCATGATAGCCATAGTTTTGCACCCTTTCCCTTCGACGCTCCCCAGCTGTGCTCGTGTTGTATACTTGTCCTTTCCCGCAGTACGACCCAAGTATAATATGCAAGCGCAATAGACACTTTTTCAGCTGAAAGTTTTACAACCTAACATCGCACAAGGGGTGGTTTTCGATCTTGTGCTTGCCTGAAACATCGGCGGACTCTCCTGTCGTGTCGGATGAGAATGAGAATTTGGAATTCCATCTGGTTTACAAGACAAAACACTGTGCCCTCCACCTTTTTTGACACACTTTCCTACGCTCGCAAAGACGCTGCGAGTGCATGCAGTCGTGAGGCGAAGCAAAGACAACGAGATTTCAAATCACAAGGACAACATAGAAGATCTAAAGGCGAACAAAGCAGCACAGGCATCGAGACGACGGAGGATGGACTCTACGAGCGTTCACCTCGGAGACGACGAGCGAGCTGGATGTCCTTGGGCTGGATCGTGACGCGCTTGGCGTGGATGGCGGCCAAGTTGGTGTCTTCGAACAACGAGACGAGGTACGCCTCGGCGGCCTCCTGCAGTGCACCGATCGCCGACGACTGGAAGCGCAAGTCCGTCTTGAAGTCCTGAGCGATCTCGCGAACGAGACGCTGGAACGGCAACTTGCGGATCAAAAGCTCGGTCGACTTTTGGTAACGACGGATCTCACGAAGAGCGACCGTTCCGGGCTTGTACTATGGGCAGCAAAGGGGAGGGGAGGAGTAGCGCATGAGCAGCAGCCGTCAGCAACAGTGGCACCAAGATAAATGACCCATAAAGCAGTCCGTGCGCAGCGGCGGGCACGCCCCAGATTTGACATGTCACTCCACCGCGTTCGCATCCATCATCGATCACCACGTGGGTGGTGGCGATGTCGACAATGAATGGGGGTGGAATGCTGAACCGAGTAGAGATCAACTCACACGATGAGGCTTCTTGACACCACCGGCGGCGGGCGCTGACTTGCGAGCGGCCTTGGCGGCGAGTTGCTTGCGGGGCGCTTTGCCACCGGTCGACTTGCGAGCGGTTTGCTATTGGAGCGAAGATGTGCAAGAGGACCAAGTCAGCTTCTCATGTCGTAATAGCTCGTGTACAATCGTGAGGCAGGGCGAGGGCTCTGTGGCGGTGGAGTGTTCGCTCAACCTCGATCGGCCGGCCGAACTGAAACACCCCTGCGCGCGCGCCCATGCTCACGCCGAGTCAGAGCCGAGTCGCTCGACCCCGAATCACAACAAGTCATCCGCTCCCACCGAGCAGAGCAGCCGCAGCGCCACCAGCCCCCTGCTGCAGCGACCACAGCCTCAATGAGTGTAGTGCACCATCATGTAGTGTCCCAAAGTCACTATCTCGTGTAGTGGGTGCAGCATGACTCGCGGTGCAAGTTCGGGGTCGGGGGGAAGGGATGATGTTGCAAGCGGTACGACATACCTTTGTACGAGCCATTGTGCGGGCGGAACAGAGGGATGTGAGGGGGAGGAAGGAAAGAGTCGTACAGGCGGAGACAGCGAGGACAAACGTGGTGGCAGAATGAAAAAAAAAAAGTGCTAGCGGACAGGCGTGGCCGGTTTCAGGCGAGACGTTTTGAGCGTTCGTAAGCCCTGTTCATCGCCGTTCGGGCGGCGGAAGGAGGTCGCACCTAACTCGAGGCAAGTTAGCGGCGGCCCTCCTTCGGTTTCGAGAGCTGGTCGTCGTTGTCGAAAGGCGACGGAGGGTGAGCGCGCGAGCAAAACGTCTAGTCGGTCGCGCGCGTAAGATGATTGAAGCCGCGAGGCGGTCCTGCTGCAGGCTGGCGGCCGCAGGCGGGTGCGCGCACGGCCAGGCGCATGCACAGGCCAACTCGGAGCTTTTCATCGGCGAGCACGTGGCTTCCTAGGGCTAGATCCAAGGTCAGCCAACGGTAAGATAATGCATTACCCAATCCTTGCTTGAGAAAAATCTGAGATCCAGCAATGTTCTTGCCTGTGTCCAGTGCGGGCAACCCGGCTAAATTGGTCGGACTTTGGCAGAGGCGATCTGGTCGACGTTCCTCGTCTTCGACCTAAACCTAAGTCGATGCTCCTCGTCGGATGTGACTTTGCTCGAGCTGTAGTCTCGGTAAGCGCCTTCGAAATAGTTCTGGGCACTGTTGAGAAGAATAGCTATTGATGGGAGCTCTGATGATAGCCACCACACCCTTCGTCGTAGCCCATGCTCTGGTCGAAATCGGGCATGCGCTGGAAGCTGGCCAGTGCAAACCCGTTTAGCGGAAGTCAGTCCACTGGCCGGGTGATCTCCAGCGCTGGCGCCTCGACGTCTTCGCCGACAGCTCGATTTTTTAACGCGATAACTCGACAGATCGTGCCTGCCAAGTATTCGCGCGAAAGAAAACTCTGGTCAAAACGCAGTTGGTCCACTCGTTTTCGGGCACTGCAATCGCTGTTGCCATCTTGCAGGCGAATCCGACCGAAGTCGGCGGACCGGAGTTGAAACGGATCGATGCAGGTCGACCGGCAGCTGGGAGAAAGGGCTCGCGTCGAAAGGAAGCGCGGAGAAGCGCGGTCGATCGCTGGCCGGGAAGCTCAGCTGATCTGCTCGCGACTTCTCTTAGTCTCTGCTCAATCCCATCACCCATTGGGTTGTTCGGACCCTTCCCTCTTTGTGTGTGTGGAAGTTTAATCAGCTTCCTGATCGTAGTCTCGTCTCGGCTGCCATCATCATGGTCTTCGCTACATCGCCGTCGTCGTTCTCGTCGCTTCGCCCGCCGCTGCTCCGACTCGCACGACTCGGTGCGACATTTCCGATCGAGGTGATCGTCACCGTCTTCTGCGCCGTCACGCTCGTCTACTTCCAGCTGTTAAAGGTGAGCCCGGTTCCTTTTCTTCCATGCTTGCGTATCACCGTCAAAAGTCCTAGTCATCTCAGCCGGGCACGATCAAGCGTGCGCTGGGGCCAAGCGAGGGGTCGGGAGCGCCATGAGCGTGTCGACCCTCTCTGGTGGTGCGGAGGCGGATGCCAATGCGAACGCGAACGCGAACGCGAATGCGAATGCGGACGCGATACCTCGACTATGCGCAGTATGAGCTAGCTTGTTCAGCTTCGACCGTGTCCACGCGTTTCTGCAGTACCGTTGTTCCAGGTCGAGTTGGCCAGCTGTGTCCGAGCTGGAGCGATCGCGTCCAGCTGCGCCCGTGGTCCCGCTTTGACACGGCGCTGTTGGTGTTGGGTCCCCTTTCTCATTGAGGGACCGTGCACAGTGTGCGATCAGACGTCTTGAGCCTTCAAACAGGTAATCGAATGTAAAAGTCATCGCCTGAGTGGTCGAGTTCCCATGGACCAGCTTTGATGCGGATCTCAGGGCGGCTTCGCTCGTACAAGATCTTCCTCGTCCGCTCTGAGCGATTGACGGGGCACAGATGTCACAGGCTCCTAGACCCCGCTCAAATCGTTCCGACAGAATGCACATCTTCTCTCGTGTCCAAGCGCTGACCAGGCCTATGGCTTATGGCTACATGACCCTTTCATCGCTGGCCCGCTCAGGTCGTTCGCACGTCAGACTTCCTCAATGATGAATTCGACCGACCCCTTGGCGACAATCAATACCCGACGATCCTCTACGACCCGGCATCGCATCTCTGGTCACCTTCAGTCGCCAACTCAGCCGCTCCCGTTGGCTCGGTTGAGCTCTACCTCAAGCAACTTGTCGTCGAGGTCCCGTTGGGGTTGGAACTCGCTCGGTCGATCGAGATCAAGGACACGCTCGACAATGCCACCCGCGTGGCCCTGAATGGCGTCGATTGCTACAAGATTGGCAACGGTGAATGCTGGATGGTCGAGACCCAGCCCAGCTTGAACCGTACCGCCCGATCACTCGCCTTCGCCACGGCCGCGGCGTCGCGAGAGTTCTCGTTGAATTTCGTCAAGTTGCCTCTGTCTTCGCCGACATTCGATGTCGAAGCCCGCAAGACCCGCAAAGCTCGCACCTACACCAGTTTCCTCAGTCGCGGAGGGTCCAAGGAGGATAGTATTCAGCCCGAGGAGCTGCTGGTGGAGGAGAGGAGCGAACGAAGCCTCGAGGAGATGCAGAGCGTCAAGTGGATGATCTTTGCTGTTCGAGCATTCGTCATGCGTTTCTATGGTCTCGCCAAGGTACCTTCCATGAGCTGTGCTCCCGAAGTTTCGGTGTCGAGCTCCTGAGCTAACCCTACTTTACCTCGCCTGGCCGTGCAGAAAGCGGACTCGGCCGACATCTTCGTCATGCTCGTCGCTTACCTGCTGATGCACTCGACATTCGTATCTCTCTTCCTGAACATGCGTCGATTGACGCTGTCGCTCCGACCTCAATCTCGATCCATGGGGATGTGGCTCGCCAGTTGCGCTCTCGTCTCGTCGTGCCTCGCTTTCATGTTCTCCCTCCTTCTCGCTTCTTATCTCGAGATCACCGTCAATCCCGTACTATTGGGAGAAGCCTTGCCGTTCCTCGTTATCACTGTAGGATTCGAGAAGCCGTTTGTGCTCACCCGTGCCGTCTTTTCGAACCCCGCAATCGGCCCCGGCGGCGGCGGCGGCGTCTCTGGAAGCGCCCGAGGCAGTGTCCCACCGTCTCGCGATCCTCTCGGCCCCTCGCAAGGTAGCGACTCGACCTTTTTAAACGGCTTCACCGGGCCCTCACGCTTTGGTCTTCGATTCGCTCCTCCAATCCCCGCTCGCGAGATTGTCCTCGCGGCTGTCTCGAAGCACGGCATCGCCATAGTCCGAGATTATGCGATCGAATGCGCGGTGCTCGTCATTGGCGCTATGAGCGGAGTCGCTGGTCTCAAAGAGTTCTGCCAACTCGCGGCATTAATCCTCGTCTTTGATTGCATCACCCTCATGTGCTTCTACGTCGCCATCCTCACCATCATGGTCGAAGTGCACCGCATCAAGGTCATGCGCCTGTTGCAAAGGACGGACTCGTCGGCTGATTTGGCTCGCTTGCTCGACGATCCGACGACCGGGTTGGAAGAAGATGCCCCGGGCTCGGGATCCGAGGATGATGAGCCTACAGTACAACTCACGCTGCGAGAGAGGGTCGTGAAGCTCGCAACCGGCACCGCACCCGGCCAGAAGGCGAAGGCGAATAGCCCGACTGCTCGTTTGAAGGTTCTTCTTATCGCCGCCTTCCTCATCCTCCATTCGTTGAACCTGGTCACAACCCTCACGACCCAGACTGCTTTCAAACGCCACACCGACAACAATTCGCTTCCCAGCGTGGCCCTTGCCGTCGATACGAGCTCGCCCTCGCTCAGTGCCGCCCTCGCCCAACTCGTCAATGCCCACAACCGGCAGACGGCTTTGCTCATCCATCTCGCGCCTCCTCTTCAGTACCGAGCGATCGATCCCTCTGCATCAACTGCAAAATCGTTCAAACCCGTCGACGCTACCGTTACGGGCCATCTCGCGAGCTTTGACAAGTTAATGTCTCGCTGGACCAAGCTCGTCGGGGACCCCATCCTCTCGAAGTGGATCGTCATCGCCCTCGGTATTTCCGTCTTTCTCAACGGCTATCTCCTCAAAGGCATTGCTAGCGGCTCCGATAGCGCCTTCGCTTCTGGTTCCGCTGCCGAAGCAGCGGCTCGCATTCTGTTGGCTGGCGTGAGCGGCGGTGCTACTGACGAAGACGAGTCGGGATCGATGAGTACGACGGAGGCCAAGCTACGACGCAGCATCAATCAACTTGCGGTTGAGCTGCAGACCGAATGGACACCGACTGATGCCGCTGCCATGACCCGCCAGCATGTTCGATCCGAGCAATACGCCGAGGCTCAGGCTGAGCAGTCACCGCCTTCTGTCATCAAGGTGTCGTTCAAGAAGGCTCAGAACGACAACGACGGCTCGGACAGTTCTGAAGGCTCTCCTCCTCCTTCGCCCATCTTTGTGAGGACCAAGAGCCGCAAAACCCCCAAAAGCTCGGGCATCGCTTCGTTGTCGGTCGAAACCGGTGCGACGTCCGTCATGGCTGACAAGGCCGATGAATCCCTTGCCGCTCCCTCTCTCAACGACTCGACGCGCACAATCCGCCTATCGCCTTCGACTGTCGCTCTCGTCAAGCAGGGCTCGGTCCCTGACACGCCCCGTGACCTCGAGAAATGCGCCAAAATCTTCGACAACGGAGCAGGCGCACTGCTGCTCAACGACGAGGAAATCATCATGCTCGTCCAAAAGGGCAAGGTGCCCGCCTACGCGTTGGAGAAGTTATTGAAGGACTACGAGCGCTCGGTCGCGATTCGTCGAGCTCTCATCTCCCGCGCTTCAGCTCGCAAGACGCTCGAGAGTTCCGATTTGCCTTACACCAACTTCGACTACTCCCGAGTCATGGGACAGTGCTGTGAGAACGTGGTTGGTTTCATGCCGATCCCTGTTGGTATCGCAGGCCCTCTACGAGTTGATGGTGTCGCCATCCCCATCCCCATGGCCACGACTGAGGGTGCACTCGTTGCTTCGACATCTCGTGGATGCAAAGCCTTAAACGTCAACGGCGGTGTCACGACGGTCGTCACGCAAGACGCAATGACTCGTGGCCCGGCATTGACATTCCCCTCCGTGACGATGTGCGCCTCTGCAAAGCTGTGGATCGACTCGGACGAAGGGTCGAAGATCATGAAATCTTCGTTCAACTCGACTTCGCGTTTTGCGCGCCTTATCTCGCTCAAGACGGCGATGGCCGGTCGAACGCTCTTTGTTCGCTTCGCGACGCAGACTGGTGACGCGATGGGCATGAACATGATTTCCAAGGGGACGGAACGAGCACTCGACACGATGCAGATCGACTACTTCCCCGAGATGCGCATCGCTTCCTTGTCGGGCAACTACTGCACGGACAAGAAGCCCGCAGCGATCAACTGGATCGAAGGACGAGGCAAGTCCGTTGTGGCTGAGGGTGTCATTCCGGGAGAGGCTGTCAAGTCGATCCTCAAGACGACCGTCAAGGACCTCGTCTCGCTCAACATCACCAAGAACCTGATCGGAAGTGCCATGGCCGGTTCGATCGGTGGCAACAACGCCCATGCGGCCAACATCTTGACAGCGATCTACCTCGCCACGGGTCAAGACCCGGCTCAGAACGTTGAGAGTTCTAACTGCATGACTCTAATGGAGGCGATCAACGATGGTGAGGACCTGTTGGTCTCGTGTAGCATGCCTTCGATCGAGGTCGGCACCGTTGGAGGTGGAACGAGTGAGTTACGAAATGCTGTCTTCTCGTCGCTGTCTCGACTCAATACTGATCCGGGCTTGCTTCATGTTCTCGCTTCAGTCTTATTACCGCAGGGAGCGATGCTGGACTTGCTTGGCGTGCGAGGACCGCACCCGACAAACCCTGGCGAGAACGCGCAGCGACTGGCGCGAATCATCTGCGCCTCGGTGCTCGCGGGAGAAATCTCGCTCATGGCCGCCTTGGCCGCTGGCTCGCTTGTCAAGTCACATCTGGCGTTGAACCGTTCCGTTCCTGGAACACCGGCCATTCAGTCGAGAAGCTCGACACCTCTGCCGAATCTGAAACCGCCAGCAATTGTCAACGCTGTTGGTAGATCGACCTTGTCCCCGAGTACAGTGAGTCCTTTGCCCTCAGCGTGACGGTCACGAGCAAGAGATCACTGACGGAACAACATTTCTTCCAGCCAATCCACTCAACCCCCAAGAGCTAGTTTTCTTCTTTGTTACGGAAGCCTGTGCCTGTCTCTTCTTCGTCCTCGCTCTTGATCCTCGGTCTGTTTCGACTCTGTCCACAACCTCGCACGCAAATCTACTCTCTATCATTCTCTTTAAAACCCCGACTTTGATCAGCATCTCTTTTCACCTCGTTGCTGCCTTATCTAACTCTCGTACAATGTTAGGCCCTTTGGTTGGAACATAAGGTCATGTTTGTTGGCGGGGGCTCTCTCTTTGTCCTCCCCCTTTCTTCTCTCTTCTTGTCCTAGTGTTGAAGAAATTGAACGACTTGTGCTCTCACGACTTTCCTTTTCTCAATGACTCCGCTTTTGTTCGGAACGCAATTAAGAGATGGGCTGGCGTGCGTCGGGAGCATTTCTCTCCGACCGATCGAATATCGTCATCCTCGCTCCCCCAGTCGGCCCCCACCTCGCGAGCGACACGCGCTCCTTCTCCCGCTCTCCTGCCTTTCCCTCTCTGTTCCCACGCACACACGAGCAGCCACACGGGGCACACGTTCTCAATCTCACCGCATTGCCCACCATGTCGATCCCGATGAATGCGCTACCAGCCGAATTCGAAGCCGAACATGGCTCGATCGACCTCGCCGACCCGGATTCGAACCTCGACGACGACGGCGCGGACGAGGAGGATGACTTGGACCTCAAGCAGAGCCAGAGGAGCGTGTGGTTGTGCAAGGTCAATTGAAAGAGATGCATTCAGGTGTGAGAGGGTGCTGTATGCTCGTGTACTTGCTTGCATCGGTGCCTCTCATCAGCTCAAGTCAGGCGAGTTCGATCTTCGGATGGGTCACAAAGGACTGACGCTTTCTTGCTCCACCCCCATTCTTCAACAGGTTCCAAAGTTCCTGTTGGAAAAGTGGGAACAGGTGCAGCAAGAGGGTGTCGTGTTGGGGCGAGTGAGGGTCTATGACGAGTCAGTAGCTCTTCCATCTTCCCGACCAGGCCTCACTTGTTGGCCGCCAGAGCCAGGCTGTGTCTTGACCATCGTGGCTCATCTCCACTCTACGACGGCAATCTCGCTCGTCGCCACAGGAAAGATGCCAATGGAGATCCCAAGATCGCCGTCCTCCTCGAACAGGACGAGACTCCGGCATCTCCAGCAGCCGCGCCGAGTCGGGATATCAAAGGCAAAGGACCGATCGGACGAAGGAACGGCAACGTACCAACAGAATACCACCTTCGGTTACAGAACACGAGTAGCAAGAACCTGTTCGTATTTGGCGAGAAGGAGGAAGAGGACGAATCGACGGGCGATGTGGGGTTCAGGAAAAAGAGGCGTGAGTCGTGATCGTGTGACCGGTGACATCTTGCACGAATCCGACGCTCAGCCCATAACAAACCTCGACAGGCATCACCTCGTTGGCCGGAACGATCCAACACGAATGTCAACTCACGCCTTCACTCTCGTCCATCTCCGCCTCGGATTCATACCGGACCATCATGCGCGAACGGCAGCGCCTCGCCACTGAACCCAAACGCACGATCAAAATGTTGGACGTCGACAATGCGACCGCAAACCGATTGGCCTCGGGTGTGGGCATGTCGGGTGTCAAGCATCGTGTTGCTAGCATGGTCGTGAGTGCCTCTTGCATCTAGATCGGGAGATCAACGTCGAACACGAGCCTTGACTCTCACCTCGTAATCGCTGCCCGCGACTTAGAAAACCGCCAAAGCGACGACTGTTAGTGGTGCCGGTCCCAACGGTCGCATGGTGCGCATGCCACGCAACGAACTACTCGATCTGCTCTTCCAACACTTTGACCAAGCGCCGTACTGGAACCTCAAGCTGTTGAACGAACACGTCAAGCAGCCGTTGACGTTCTTGAAGGAGGTGTTGGGAGAGGTCGGAACGTTGGTGCCGAGAGGCCCCTATGTTGGGATGTGGACGCTCAAAGAACAGTTCAAGAGCGGCAATAGGGACGAGAATGCCAGACCTGAAGCGAAGGAAGATGGGGTCGTGGCTAAGACTGAGGAAGCGGTTGAGGGATCCTCCACAACCAGTGTCACGAAGGCAGAGAATGAGAATGGCGGTGAGGACGACGATGATGGTGGCGACGAAGATGAGATGGAGGTCGTGGCTTGAGGAGGAACCCATAATAGGGCCTTTGATGTTTTGTATTTCATGGCATGCGTTTTCTCAGAGCAGCTTCAAAGTCTTCCGTCATGTTCATTTTCTATGAGGCGGCCACGAGCTTTTCGTCAGCCATCAAGGAACTCATCTTCCTTAGGCTGGGCAAAAGTTGGCCTTACCTTGAGAGCTCCATAATTGTAACAGACCATCTCACATTCGCCCGTGTTGACCGCTGTCTTTTGCTGAATACTCCAACAGACATGTTCCAGACGGAAGCGATATCGGCCTATGGATTTGATCCGATGCCCTATGAGGAGTCGATCGGGGAAGGTGACGGGTCTCTGTTGGTTCCGAGGTGTGAAAAAAAAGAAAGTTAGCACCCAATCCACGAAGCTGCGGGGATCTGGAATGGATTGGACAACACCACTGACCCGATACCTCGACGAAATACTGCCGAGAATGACGCCCAATCCGCCGGGTTTGCCCTTGATCAACGACTCTTGCGACGAAGGGGACAGGTCCGGTAGGAGGGATTGCATCAACCTCATCCGCCCAGTCTCGTAGTATCGTATGTGCATGACGTTGTTGACGTGCTGGAACGGATCGCAGTCGCCCCAGATCTGTAGGCGCAGTAGGTAGCAAGGATGGAACACGGTCACCCCGCAGTGACTTCGGTTGAGAGGCAGTTATATGACGTACGACGGGCTGCTCAATCAATGAATCGATATCGTAACCATTTTCCCTGATGAAGGCTTCGCCTTGTGCGAGGTTGACCGCATAGTTGTCGGGGTCATACGCTCCGTGTGGGGCCCTGATTTGAGAAGCTGGGCCAGCCGAGATCGTATACCGCGTCGAGGTTGTGAAGGCTCGGCTCGCTGGCCAGAGCAACGTTTGGAGTGTCCTCGCCGGTGCTGCACAGTTCATCGCGGCAAGGCATGGATGGATGGGTAGAGACAGACCCGGAGCCGCCGAGTAGTCCTAGACGACTCTCAAAGTGACGATTCAAATCGATCCTTCGCGATTCACCTCCGCCGCTGATGCCTCGCACATCCATTTTCGGCGAAACCCCTGTCTAATTTTGATTGGATCGGCTCATCTGTGTCGGTGCCCTTGGTGAACTCACCCTGATTGAGGTAGATTTAGGTTCGACAGTAGCACTTTCGTCCTCTCCGATCGCTGCTCTTTCACGCTCGTCGCTCGGAAGGGCGATCACGATACCCAACTCGGTTTTCGTCGAGTCGCCGAAATCCCTGGTACCGCACCGCCGAGCGCTCGGCCGTCACTTGCTCTTCGCGCCGTCAAGCTTCCAACGCATCACTCCATCCTCCTCCTCCACCCACCTCCGAACTAGACACAACTTTCAATCATGTCGTCAGCTCCCTCATTCTCAGTCAAGGGCAAGGTCGTGCTCGTCACCGGCGGTGCCAAGGGCATCGGCAAGATGGTAAGTCTCTCACGGGACCCCAGTCGATCATCGATCATCGATCATGATCGAGCATCCTTCGCGAGTGTTCCGACTGTATCGGCTGACCAGGCTCACGGCCACCCCTGTGACGCTGTGAACAAACACTCTCAGATCTCAACCGGTTTCGTCGCGGCTGGAGCCAAGGTGTACATCTCGTCGAGGGACAAGAAGTCGTGCGACGCTGTAGCGCAAGAGTTGACCAAGCTCGGCCCCGGATCGGCTCATTCGCTTCCCGCAGTGCGTTCCACGTTCGGCGCAAGTTCGACAGCGCTTTCGCCAAGGCATGCTGACATCCCCATATTTTCGTGTCTCTTCCAGGATCTCGCCTCGTACGAAGGCGTTGAAGCTCTCGTCGCCGAGCTGAGCAAGAGGGAGAAACGTGAGCTACTCTAGTATTCTTGCACGTCTTTGGCAATCAGCTTGCTCACCCAAAGTCAGCTGTCGTTTCGTTCAGATCTCAACGTTCTCGTCAACAACGCCGGCAACAATTGGGGTGCTCCTCTCGAAGGTAAGTCCCATCCGAAGTGATTCGCTTGGTCCCGAGAGAAATTCTGATCCCGAAGCTACTACGACGCGTCTAGAATACCCCGATGCCGCATGGGACCGCGTCTTGACCCTCAACCTCAAGCGAGTTTTCACTCTCACTCAAAAATGTGTACCACTGCTCTTGGCAAGTCTGCCCAAGGATGCTCCTGAGGAGGGCCCTTGGAACGACCCTGGTGAGTTCTCGATGAAACGGCCCGCAAGACTTGTTCCCTCATTTCAAGCTGCTGACCAACCCCACCCGAGTTCGAACACAGCTCGCATTATCAACATCGGCTCGGTCGACGGTATACGTGTCCCCAGCCTCGAGACGTACGCCTACTCGAGTTCGAAGGCGGCCTTGCATCAGCTGTCGAGGGTGTTCGCGGCGCAGTTGGGTCGAAGGGGTGTGACGAGCAACACGATCGCGTGTGGGCCATTCGAGTCCAAGAGTGAGTTCTCACACCCATGAGAGTATATCGGAAGCATTAGCAGACCCCTACCTGATCATTCTTCTTTTCGTCTCCGCCTCCAGTGATGGCCGCGACGCTCGAAGCCGGACGAGACCTCATCGTCGCCGGTGTTCCCCTCGGTCGAATCGGTGCACCTCAAGATGTGGCGGGGACGTGCATCTTCTTGAGTAGCCCTGCGGGTGCGTGGGTCAACGGTGCGACGATCGCTTTGGATGGTGGGGCTTTGGTCGGTGGCAAGCTGTAAAGGAGTTTCAGAAGACGGCCTCTTTGCTCGCTCAGCCCTTTGTATGGACCAGAGATGGACGCGAGGTGGTATCCTTTTCTTTCATTCCGAGATGCGTACACAGCGGGAGCTCAGTCTCAGGAAATGCACCCATACGAGGTGCTCTTTAGATTCGGTAGCTCACAACACCAACACAACACCGAACCAACGCAGCGCAACCCTTTCGCGCAAGCTTGCTCAACCAGATCCTACATGAAGTGTTTCACAAACTCATGCCACGAATTATAGCCTGGATCAGCCTCCAAGCAGTCGTGCGGCGTCTTGACCAACGACCCCGAGGCCACCTCGAGCGTGAACTCGTTCAGTGAGATCCCACGACTGTGCAAAAGCTGTTTGGTCTCGTCTCGGATCGCGATCGCTTGAGCTTTCTCATCTGGGCTCATTCTCATAGTAGGTATGGGAGTTTGAGGTATCCAGACGATTTGTAGTTGCGGGAGGTGGTCCAGGATCGAGAGCGGATTGAGACCAGGGCCAGACTGTGTGCGCATCGAGGTCGACGTGGCTCCTCGCACAGATACCCTCCCCTGTCCCTTGACCTGGAAGGACGGATCGTGAAACACTACCGGTTCAAAGTGGTGGATCCAAAACGAGGCAATCCTCAGCGTAACAAGAAATTCCGCTCCCTGTAGGACCTTCATGAGAGTCGAGACATCACGTTGCAGGATCCCACTGCCAAACACGTCGATCGCGAGATGGCGCAACTTGGGCATCGGACCGAGCTCGGGCAAGAGGGGCCATTGTGTTGATCGCGGACGGACTTGCATGGGCGTACGAGTTATCCACAGGGACTCGAGTTGCGAAGAGAAGAGATGAAGCTCGAGCGGTGTTTGCGTAGGTACTATTGATAGGGCGAGGTGGACCAGTGCCGGTACCGAAGAGGGGTTGAAGAGGATGCGATCCGCCTCTCGGTTGGAGTGTGGCGGTTGAGCGACTGAGGACGAGCTCGCCGGG
Organism: Microbotryum intermedium; assembly: GCA_022702645.1. NCBI lineage: Eukaryota > Fungi > Basidiomycota > Microbotryomycetes > Microbotryales > Microbotryaceae > Microbotryum > Microbotryum intermedium. The sequence goes on along the minus strand of JAHWDX010000004.1, from coordinate 1,960,236 downwards.
TCGGGGTCTTTACTCCACAAGTAGCAGTGATGGAGCTCCAAAGAGCGCAATCGAGGGAGATGCCAAGCGAGGACGTCACTGCAAAGCACGGAGACTGGTTTGCTCTCTTGATTCACTCCACCGAGCACCATCTCACCGTTCGAGCAAATCAACGTGGTCAACTCGACGGCGAGCGAAAGGTCGGATGGATCGAAGCGACAGTTGTACAGCCATGCCCGACGTAATGAAGGCGTGAATTTGACGATGCGAGCGATGAGGTGGTCGGTATCGTCCTGTTCAATCCAACTCGACACGATGCGCACCAGGTGATGGGCGCCAGTGCAAGAGTCGACATCACCGTCAGGGGTACCCAAGGTAACGGCCACTGTGCCGAATCTCCAGGATCTCTTGACGGGATCGGTACTTTCGACGACCTCGATCCAGCGCTCAGCATGTACAGGTGTTTTGAGCACGACATGTCGATGCAGTTCGAGCTGTGCGACGTGGTACCACGCCTTGGACAGGCGGCCGTAGACGCGGGTCAAGAGCTGGTACCGGGGGAGGTACGTCTCGGGCGAGCACGGGGGCAGGTTGTGGCGCACGATGGCGAGGATGATCTCGGGGGGCAAAGTTCGAGGTAGGAGCGACATGCCAGATGGTCGAGGTGTCAACGATTGACTGGTAGCTACTGTCGATGTTGGGGCTGAAGCCGAAGGGGAGCTGATGAGTTGGACACGACGTGGCAAGGACGATGCCGATGTGGGGGGTGGGGCGTCGGCGCTGGGAGGCAAAGGTCCGGGTGGCATGGTCGAGGGTGGACGACGTGCAGATGCAGAGCTTCGGCTTTCGCCTCCGTCATCATCTTGATCGGTGGTCAAGTCCAAGCTGAAATCGGGGATGGGCACTGCAGTGAGTCAGTCGATCGGTCGATCAAGCGCGGTCTCGCGATTAGGAGGTCGGATCGAATCTTCTGACACGATGAGATGAGACGAATGATACTGACCGTTGCATGATGGATGTGAGAGGTCGAATGGTGGACAGCGCTGAGAGGATCGAGGTCTGAGAGGAGATGATGAGATGAACCCGCCCGGCGCGCGGTGTGAGCGAGGTGCTGAGCTTCGGGTGGAGAAGAGGTGCGCGACCAGGCCGAGATGATCGAAATCTCGAAAGGGGAGCCTTATCTAATCGTTTTCTACTCATCGACCATCCGATTTTTTCTCCCTCTTGTGTCTAATCTGATGAGATTTCACATATTCGGATTGTTTACGCAAGATCACTGTTTCTTGAAGAGGGGAGTTGGACTTTTATACGGTCAAAGTCACTAGCTCCATGCAACCCTCACCCTCACAGAACCACCAACGATGTGGGTCCAAAAAGGTAACTATCAACTACCCTGTTAGATCCAGCGCCCTGTAAGGGTCGTCTCCTGTAGACTAGCTGGAATTTTAAAATTCTCATTCTCATCCTATTCCTTGCGCGCATTCTAGCGCTTCTAGCCCCGGCCCGTGCACCCGTGTGCACTCCTGCCGGCTGCTCGCTGATCGCTGAACGACCCCCACCACCAATCACCCCCCAATCACCCACCACTCGTCGCTGCGGTCGTCCAGGGGCAGACGAGTACCCAGCAGTAGCGGGGGCAGGACTAGGAGCGGTGTACGAGGCATAATTGCATGCCTGTGGGGCGCATCTTCCCCCCCTCCGTGATCAATCACCCGCTGTACTCGCTCGGTCGCCGGTGCCGACTGTCCTCAACGTCACCCTTGCCTTTGAGACTCAGACTGCGTCGCCCGATCCCGCCACCGACATCCACCAACATCCCCATCGGTTCGACGCGATCCTTTTCATCCGACATGCCACCCAGAAATCGATCCAGAGGAAAGGGCAAAGCGGCCGATCAGTCTCGGTCTCAGTCTCAGCCTCCGCAGTCGGATCATTATCACTCGACAGTCGCCGCGTCGCCGTCAACCTCGAGACCAATCAAGCCACTACCGACGAGATCACTTTCAAGGGCCAACAACACGCTTGTCCACGCTCATCATGACGCTTCGACACCGGTACCCGCACCGCCGACACGAGAATCGGCACCCTCGATCGTAACCGACACCGCGGCGCCTTCGAGGCCGGAACCGCACCTCGCCGTCGCTTCCTCTTCAGCATCAACTGCTGCTGGTGCTGCTGCTTCCAATGAACCTACATCGGAGCATCGCAAGAACGTTCGAACCCCAGAAGGTCGCAAGGCCAAACAACGGGCAGCGAGGCTGTTCGACTCGAACCCAGCAAACACGCTCCCCCACCACGATCATCAACGAACGGCGCCCGCCCCCACAACCCTTTCCAGTACCTCCCAGGATGGCGGCGATTCGTCAGTGCCACGCTCGGCGCCCGGGTCAGCCTCCAGCGATCAAGCACCTATTCGTGATTACGATGATGGCTTGTTGCAAGATCCAGATGCCGGCTCATTCGATCGAGATCTTGGCAAACTCTACGTGCCTAACGACCAGCATTCACTGGAGTCGCCACAAGCCTCAAGACAACCGATATCAGGCCACGATGGGCACGATGGGCAAGTTGACGAGGCTGATAACGATCCTTTCAACGAAGGCTTCTATGAGCATCAGCACGGTCCGCAATCATCGCAATCATCGCACGGCTCGTACACCGATGACCCTGCGAGCCATGACGAGCGCCCTCTGGATTCCGCCAAGCACTGTGCCACATCGGGCAAGAACATCGCTTTGGAGTGTACCGGGGCCGTCAAGCTTCTATCTAACTTTGATGAAGAAGTCTGGACTTTTTTCATCGCAAGTCTCGCCTTCTCCCTGATGCTCGAGGCCATCTCGGTCAGAAGCAGGACTGACCTACTTGCTCACTTCGTTGCCGCGCTCCATTCACCGGCCAGACCCGGTTACCCCGGGAGGAGGTGCTGTTAGCTCGAAACAAGTTGATCACAATGCTCGAAGACTTCATGAACGCCCAGCGATTCAACTGGGGTCATTCGCACAACCCTTTTTTCATGCCGATCCATATCGAGCCCTTTGGTTCCGTCCGGTTCGGCCTGGCGACTGAAGTTTCGGACCTGGATATGTGTCTCTTTGACCCGGTAAGGTTTTGCGCCAGCCTTCAATCCTGCGCAGGACTGTGCTGTTGAGTCTAATCCTTTTTTTCATCCTTTACTGTATTATAACAGTACCGCCCCGAAGGCTTCACAGACAAATTCTTCAGCAGTTCCGACTTGACAAACAAGTCACTTCCGCAGATCTACAATCCACGGTCATTGGCGACCAAGCTTCAAAGTCTACCCTATATCAGACAAGCGATCCCGATCCCTTTTGCGACCGTGCCCATCGTCAAAATCGAGGCCGTCGTCGATGGATACGTGATCCAAGGCGATATCAACACGAACGAACGGCTGGGTGAGGCCACGGTGACTCCATCAATCGTGCCAAGCCTCATTGCTGACGGATTTCGGTACAAGTAATTCGCAGGCGTCCTGAATTCGAGATTGATCACGGCATATTGCGAGCTCCACCCGATGTTTCGTCTCTTCTGCGTCTTTCTTAAGCATTGGGCGCGAAGCCGGGAACTCAACGACCCTTCCGGGAGCAAAGGACCGATCACGATGTCTTCCTACACCGTCATTCTCCTCGCGATTAACTACCTGCAACAAATCGACCATCTCCCCAACCTACAGGACAAGGACTTGATTGAGCGCACCTCGACTCCACAAACCCGATTCTTCTCCACTCCGAGGGTGCGCAAAACGCATGGCAAAAGCAGCATCCAGGGCTCGACAGGGTGGGACACGACGTTCGTGGAAGACTACCCCGGTCAGTGGTACGATGGACCCGTGACTACTAAGACAGGCCTGTTGAAGGAATGGGTGTTGGGCTTCTTTACCTACTATTCGGGCGAGGATCCGACGTCGTTCGACTCCGAACGACATGTTGTGGCGATCAAATTGGGGCGAGCGATGGCTCGGGAGAGGCGCTATCTATCGTCGCTCAGTGTTTTGGACGGTGGCATCGAAGGATTCGCTCCCGTCGCGACGGGCCGGGACCCCGCTTCTGCACTTGCCGATGGAACGATGAGTGGCGAACGAACAGACCCAGACCTGATCGATGGCCTACGTCATCTCAACATCGAACCGATCGACGTCCGTCTCGCCTCGCGGAGCTCATCCCCGATCGAATACGACGACTTTGAGGAGCCTCGCGCATGGCAGACCCACGCCTTGGTCGTCCAGGATCCATTCTACGTCGAGCGCAATACGGCGAGCAATATTCGCCCTGAGGTTGTCGACATGATCAAGGGGGAGATGAAGCGGGCGAGGACGATGGTCGAGATGGGGCTTGGGATCGAGCAGATCTGCGAACGCCTTCGGCCGGGCGAAGGCGCGAGAAAGTTAAGACGACGTTACAGAGCGAAGGACCACAAAGTATCTCCTGGAGAATTTTTACCAACTCAATGGACGCCTGAGCTGGCACGCGGCTCAAATGGAAACGCTGAAGTTGGGACCAAGGATGGTCGCGCTGGGGGCAAGAGTGGTCGTGCAGGTCGCAGTGGCGGCCAAGGTCGACGAAGGGGGAGAAGTGGTGCGCCACCTTCGAGCGACGGTGCTCGACCACCATTGCAGAGATATGCCACAAGCTCTAGTGAAGGTCACATCGTTTACGAACCCCCCAGGAGATGGTGATGAAATGAATTTTTTTGTTTACTCGACGTGTTGCAGGCCCTGATGCCAGATACATACTACGCAATTGCAAGTCGATGGGCGAAATCGACAGGCTGCGGTGTGCACTGGGACCCTGCACGTCGACGAGTCCCCGGAATGAACAGAGCAACTTCTCGCCGAGCTGATAAAAATCCAAGAATTCGTTCCCTATTGTGGTGACCAATTTCCTGGCAGACGATGAAACCATCTAGAAAAAAGGTGTGACACCGTACGTACCTAGTACTACTTCTAGGTGCCAGTCAATGCTCACTTTCCAGCGAGCGAGGCTCTCTATGACGTGCCCCCGCGGCGCCATCGCCGATTCGATCGCAAGGTGGCGCTCCGCTTCCCAAACTCGCTTCAGCTTCCTTGGGGTTTGCGTCCTTCCTCTCCTTCTTTCCAGTTGCTCATTATTCGAATGCTCCTCAGCCGCACGTCTCTCCTCGTTCCATTCATCCTCTCCCCTCGATCGACTCTTAGCATAGGCTCCTCTCAGGGTGTTCACTCGGCGTCCGTCCCGGCCCATCACCAGAAGTTCAGAATGTCGTCATCCTCATCGGACAGCACCAAGCAGCTCGCCGTCGGAGGTGAGACGGATCACGGTATCCAATTGGAGGGGAAGAAGGCCCAGGTTGTGCAGGACGTTCTTGATGTAAGTCCAGTGGGAAAAAGATCTCAACCGAATCGGTTCTCGTCGAGACCAGCCGACTGCGTGGACCATCGCTGATTCTCGACACTTGCGGCTCCCTTCCTTAGCTGTTCTCGGCCAAGTTCAGCAAAGAGATTCTCGAGCGTTCATGGGCCAGAAGTAGGTTTCAGTTGCTTGATTTGTCACTCACCTCAGCTTGTCATACTGATTGGTCCTTGCATTGACTTAAATTTTGTCAAAACGCGCAGCAGACGCCATCTTCGCCGATCCGATCGCCTACGCTGAAGGCTACGATCAATACAGTGCGCAATGGGCCGGAATGAGCATCTTTGAATCCTCCGAGACGCTCGCATGGAAAGTGACTAAGAACGAGCCTCCCATCCTCGAATACGAGCTGCGACAACGCTATGTCCTCCCCGTGACCGGCCAAGAGAAGATCATGACTTCGCTCGTCCACATCGAGCTCGATCGCAACGACAAGATCGTCAAGCTCGAGGATCGTTGGGATGGCAAGCCGTTGCCGCAAGGCAGGGTCGCCAAAGCAATGAGCGATTTCAGTGCGACGTACATTGTGCCGGCGCTGGTCAATGTCGACAAGGTTGACAAGGAGAACAAGGCCAAGCAGTGAACAAACCTGAAGCCCAACCCACGGTGAAGACCTTGTTGTCAAACCCATGTAATGCAATTTTTCTCCATGAGACAATTTTTTGGGATTGCAAATGATCAATGACGGATAAGGCGAATATGTGCGCGGCGAAATGGATCCAGGAGTATGGCAAGAGACGGTGAGGAAGAGGATTATATGGACACGTGACATGGAGGCTTGGAGCTAGTCCAAAAACGCGAACGGCTTCGAGAGCCACGACTCCCAGCTGTCTTCGCACATGGAATCGGCGCCGAGTTTAAGGACCCTGCGTGTAAAGGCGGGTGAGCAAGCGTGCGATCTCGAAAACTAACACGTGAGACGAGAGAATGAGCGTGGTCAAGACCGCGTTAACACTGACCTCAGCAGGACTTTGTACGGGGTGTGCGCGGGAACAGGAGTCTTAGTCTTTTCGTTATCGGGGTGCAACGTTTTCGAGATCAAACCGTCGAAAATGATGGCTTGACTCGTTACATCTCCATTGTCACTTGCCGGCAAGTCTCGCGGTTCGTTGGCGATCTCCGCAAATCGGCCGACCACTTGGGCGTTCGATAGGGGAGGGCACGAAAGAGAACCCGGCTCTTCGTCGTCTTCGTCAGGGTCATCATCGAAGTGCATGGTCGTCGGGTTCAAATCGTCGAGAACGAGGCCTGCTTGCTGAGTCTTACGAACGCGGCGAGGAATGTTGGCCTTAAAGGTGGTGTTGGCGTGTACGATATCCAAGGTCAGCATCCTCGTCGGTGCTGGCATGTTGTGTCAAAAGGATGAGCTTGGTCAGCATTCTATCAATCTCTGGAGCATTACTAGGAGGGGACTTTGATGCAATCTACACTCACCTGCTAGTCGGAATCGCACAGCCACACCCTGCGCACGGTGGTACATGACCACCGCGCCTGGGTCTGTCTGGGGAACTTGGACCTTCAGTTTGTCGTCCATTGTCGATAAAAGCGGGAGTGCAACAGACGAGTAGTCGTGTCCCGTAGAACCATCGTCGCCGAGGACGATATCGGTGAAGGTCGAGGTGGTGTCCAAGATCGGGAGCTTGACCATCCTCGAGCCCATTCCGAAGTAAGGGATCGAGTAGTTGATCTGCGCGCACTCGTCACTCTTGATCATGACGAAGCCGCTGTAGAACGGCACTCGAGCTTGGTCTTGCTTTGAGAAGATCGGGGGCTTGAAGGTCACAACCATCTTGCCCGACTGTCCTGCGCGGACACGGAGGACGGGCACGGCGAACATAACCTCCGCTGACCCATGTACTACGACCGTGTGGCGTGCGGGTAGGATATCGTCAATTGCGCTCTACACCGATGAATGAAGTATGATTAGAGATTGACGAATCATGGCCACATGAATTCAGCAGGCAAGTCGGGCACTCACATTGTTGTACGCGGCCAAGGATTGTGCTGCGCGCGAGCTAAAAGTGTAGGTGACATCGAACTCGTTCGTGTTGGTGATCTGGATCTCGTGCGTAAGTTGCGGGTGGTCCGTGTCGTTGAGGCTGAGCGCGATAGGGCTGATGAAAGTCTTTGCTTCGAACGCCTGGTCCACTTGGATCAAACCGGCACCTTGCCGCAACGTACTGACCAACTCGGTACCGTTGCGAGAGACCGTAAGTGGCTTCGCAGTGGTCGCGAGCAATGTCCGAATTTGCTCCGGCTTTAGATCTGCGAGAAGCTGGGTCGTCCGCAAACGAAGCATCAGTCCCGCCATGACTCGAGTGGTAGAATTGTTGCGATACATAATGCCCCAGTCAACGAGTACTGTTGAGATAGCGGAAGATACGCTTGACTCGCAGCCCAGATCGTCGACTGTCGGACAGGAGTTCTTTTGAGCGACTGCACGAACAGCAACCCGATATCGGGACGGCATCGAGTAGAGGCGTATTTGAGAGCCGACCGCGGACTGATACATCGACACATCAGGAAAGGGTGTATTGTCGTCCGCAGCGAGGGACGATCGTCCATCGGTGTAAACGCACGGCGCTTGGACGGTGAAGCGAAATCAAACTTCTCGAGCATTGTGCGGATGTACTTGCTTTGATGAACAAGAATGTAGTCCGCAGTGCGATGGATCTCGAATCCCAGGAAGTATGAGACCGGTCCGAGACGCTTGAGTTTGAAAACCTCGTGAAGCGAAGAGAGCTCGGCGTCCAAGAACGATTGGTCGTTCGAGGCAATGAGACCATCATCAACGTAGAGAGTAATGATCGCAAACGAACTTCCCGAATGCTTAATGTAGAGACAGGCATCTGCGGTTGCCCTCATGTAACCCCGAGCCACCATGAGATCATTGATGGCTCGGTACCACTCACGAGGGGCCTGCTTGGTGCCGTACATGGAGCCAACGAGCATTAGATATTTGCAAGGGGTTTGAGGACCAGTCCAACCTTTAGGGTAACGAACGTAGACATCCTCGGTCATCTTGCCATTGAGGAATGCGCAGTCAAAGTCGAACTGTTCGAGGTGAAGACTCTGAGCAGCAGCCAGAGCAATCAAGAACAGGATAGTCGACGAGCGAGCGACAGGAGCGTAGGTGTCATGATAGTCGATCCAGGACGCTGTGCAAAGCCTTGAGCAACAAGACGAGCTTTGAACCGAATAATCTTGCCGGTAGCGTCGCGCTTGATACTGTAGACCCAGATGGTACCCAGAACTCGAATCCCTTCGTGCCAAGTTTCTTCCTGGAAGACGCCATGATGATCGAACTGTAGAAGCTCTGATGCCATTGCTGCGACCCAGTGGTTGCGATATGGCGACTTCATAGCTTCCTGGAAGCACCGCATGCAGCCGTGCTCCAGAATCGATAGACAGGATCAAAGTGGTAGTAATTCACGTCTAGAGCCTCGGGTCAGTGACCTCTACAAAGAATACACATACTAGTGAAGGTTACCCACCTAGAACCTCGGGTCAGTGACCTGGCGGAAGCCAAGAGGTTCCAGGCGCGCGCGAGCTATATGTTCTAAGTCCCACATTCCATGGACTTCCATAATCTCCTAACGGGCAAAGGCCTTATGGGCAGAGGCCCGGCCTTGCACTTCCTCGAACTTCTTGGGAATCTCGATATCTTCATCGTTGAACACGGCGGCGCAGTAGATATCATACGACAGCTTGTCCTCGAACATCGGTGGCGAGTCGAGCACGAAAGCCATGATTGCAGCAACCACAGGTGGAACCTCAGTAGGGGGAGGACGACGACGTGAGCCTTCAGGAAGAACGTTGGCGGCGTCGACGTTTTCATATCGACCAGGATTGGGACCAACTCGAACAACTGCATAGCCTTCTCGAGGAACGATCGCCTCGCTGTTGTGCGCTGGAGGATTATCGTCGTCGCTGGGTCCATTTTCGTCATCTCGCGGAACATCACCAACATCCCCCCCCCTGTTGCCCAACTCCATCGTCAGGCGCTGGAAAAGGAGGCGGAAGTGGGCCAGGCAAGGCTGGTGCCACGACTGGTGAAACCGGATGCAATGGAGCTTGAAGCAACATATTTTGAGAGCCGGGAATAGACTCATCGAGGATTGGACCAGTCGAGGCGAACGCCGGAGGTGGCGGCGTAGACGCAAATGCCGAAGGTAACGGCGAAGGAGAGCCAGTGACGAGAGATTGTTCAGGAGCATCGACGCATGTGATGTGACGCGAGGTGGAGACCTTCTTCTCGGATGCGACCCATACACGGTAGTTGTATTCGCTGGCATAACCAATGAACACTCCTTGAGTGGCGCGAGGGGCAAGCTTGGTACGACGTTCGTTAGGCACGTGCACGAACGCGATCTAACCGAACGCTTGAAGATGAGTGAGCGACGGTATCTTGCCAGTAACGAGTTCGAATGCCGTTTTGTTTGGGATGCGAGGATGAGGACGCCGATTCAGGACAAAAGTCGCGACAGACAGAGCGTCAGACCAGAAGCTCGATGGAAGACCAGAGTCAAAGAGCATTGCGCGGACGAGGCCCATGAGCGATCCATTGAGACGCTCGACTTGACCATTCTGCTCCGGAGTATAAAGCGCAGTAATCTCGACAATGATACCTTGCTTTTGGAGGTACGCCCGAAACCAAGCATTGTCGAACTCCTTCCCATTATCGGAACGGACGCGCTTGATTTTTTTGACCCGTCTGTCGTTCGGCCTCAACTTGGAATGTCACCCAGGTAGCGATGATCGTTTCCGCCTTCTTGTCCTTTAACACCTGTGTCCACTTGCAAGTCGAATACTGATCGACGATGGCCAGGTAAATGGTATTGCCTTGACGATCAGGAGTCTCGACGAACCCGAGCTCGATGAACACGCGATAGAGAGTATGAGGTGCTTCGGCACTGATCATTGAGAAGGGAGATCGCTTTGACTTGGCACGAATGCACGAAAAACAGGGAAGTACCTTCTCATCCTTCAGTGTGAGACCTGTCACCGCACCCGATTTGACCATTTGAAGGATTGACTCAGTCGATTGATGTCCCAACTTGCGATGCGCCGCCATCAAAGTACACGATCCATGTTCCCGAGTAGCAGCGACCATGGTTACTGGAGCGCCAGGGACTTTGTGGATGGCATCCAGGAGGAACCCTGGTCCAGGACGAGTGCGTAGAACAGGTGTCGAAGCAATACTGAAGATGAGCTCGTTCTTGGGACCAACAACGTACTTCATTCCCTCCAAAAGACGATCAACGGATAAAAACCCACACTCTCCGCCCGGCATGAGGTAGACTTTGCCGATCTCGACCCTGCATCCAAATGAGGTGAAGGAGGTGACGGAGCCATGGCCAGAACTCAAGACTTTGGATTCATTGGCGGTGGAGATTCGCAGTGGCGCCTCGATGAAGTTCGAGAGGACAGACTTGTCGCCAACACAATGAACATGTGCTCCAGAATCGACAATCCATGGAAATTGTGGCGGGGCGCCCGGATAGATCAAACGGAAGCCTGGCAATGCAGATTCATCTACACCAACGGCAGCAACGTTTGCGGAGGAGTCGCTAGGTTCCTTTTTCTTGTTCCTTAATGGACAACCTCGGAAGCCCCTGGAATGACCTATGACTTTGCAACGAGTACAGAGAACTTGGGAGTAGTCCCTGGGACCCGTGCCAGTGATGCGAGCGACGAGGGGATTGTCATCCACTTCCATGCGAGCAGCAAGCGAGTGATTCGCGTTGCGAGTCTGTGCCATTTCGATGCTCATGAGTAGTTTGGGAAGGAACTCCTCCCAATCCATGACTACATTGACTTCGGTGGCCAGAGACGCGACGATCGAGTCGTATTGGCTGGGCAGCGAGCGAACGAGCATTCCGGCGAAGAGCCATTGTGGAAGAGGAGCACCGAGAGTTCTGAACTCGACCATGGCAATCTTGATCTTGTTGACAAAGACCTTGAAGGGAATGTCACCGGTGAAGGGAGCCGTGAGAATGCTCAACAGCTCCATCGTCCGACTGGAGCGACCTTTGGTGTGGATAGCTTTCGACGTGTCCCACATGTCTTTGGCGGACGTCAGATGATCGCAGTGCGCCATTTGCTCCTCGGATATCGAGTTCGCAGTGAATTTGCAGGCGATGGCATTCTTGGTTTCGACACGTTCGCGGGACGTGAACACGAGATCGGCGATTTGCACCGCAGACAGAGACGTGGAGGAAGCGCGCGTCGAGGGAGATTCATCACTCAACCCAGATAAGCCAGAGGTGGCTGGCAACGTGGAAGACGCAGAGGCCGGTTGTGCAGATTGGGAAACGAGACTAGCCTTGTAGGAAGTGACAAGGCAATCGACGGATTGGAGAATGACTTCCCATGATCCATCGGCTCGGAGGTTCATAAATGCACGTGACGCCTAACTGTTGTACCCTGACGAGTCCTTGAGGAACAGACGGTGGCTCGACCCGTGGGGGGAGTCGAGGTCGCCCATTGAGCTCATAACCTTTTGCAGAAAGGACTAAGTGGTACTCCACGACTCAGCTTTGAGATACACGAGTGAGAACTTGAGAATAGCGTGGAGAAGAGAACCAAGAGGCAAAAACTAGCAAAGACAGAGGTAGGCGCGCGCGTAATAATAAACAATACTGAAAACCAACTAGGCTCTTAGACCCTACTTCTAACAGGCGCAGACTATTTCAGACCGAGGGTCAGGCGAATCACAATTGTAGGTACTACTTCGGACTCAAAGCCGTGCACCGCAGGGTGTCATGCGAAACAGAGGTAGGTTCGGGCCAGCCACTAGCAGTCTAAGTTTCTGTCGAGGTCGTGGGAACACAGTGCCATTACGCATCCAATCGACACCCAATGTCACCCATGTCTCCATTGACTCGGGAAGAGTTCAAGAGCGTGCCGTCCCGGGTGGGGGCAGACTCGGGCACTTCCGTCACTCGCTTCAGTTCGTCATACTGATTGGTGTTGTTTACATTTAAAATTATGCCCCCTTGGCCCCCGCATTGACTTAAGTTTTGTCAAAACGCGCAGCAGACGCCATCTTCGCCGATCCGATCGCCTACGCTGAAGGCTACGATCAATACAGTGCGCAATGGGCCGGAATGAGCATCTTTGAATCCTCCGAGACGCTCGCATGGAAAGTGACTAAGAACGAGCCTCCCATCCTCGAATACGAGCTGCGACAACGCTATGTCCTCCCCGTGACCGGCCAAGAGAAGATCATGACTTCGCTCGTCCACATCGAGCTCGATCGCAACGACAAGATCGTCAAGCTCGAGGATCGTTGGGATGGCAAGCCGTTGCCGCAAGGCAGGGTCGCCAAAGCAATGAGCGATTTCAGTGCGACGTACATTGTGCCGGCGCTGGTCAATGTCGACAAGGTTGACAAGGAGAACAAGGCCAAGCAGTGAACAAACCTGAAGCCCAACCCACGGTGAAGACCTTGTTGTCAAACCCATGTAATGCAATTTTTCTCCATGAGACAATTTTTTGGGATTGCAAATGATCAATGACGGATAAGGCGAATATGTGCGCGGCGAAATGGATCCAGGAGTATGGCAAGAGACGGTGAGGAAGAGGATTCTATGGACACGTGACATGGAGGCTTGGAGCTAGTCCAAAAACGCGAACGGCTTCGAGAGCCACGACTCCCAGCTGTCTTCGCACATGGAATCGGCGCCGAGTTTAAGGACCCTGCGTGTAAAGGCGGGTGAGCAAGCGTGCGATCTCGAAAACTAACACGTGAGACGAGAGAATGAGCGTGGTCAAGACCGCGTTAACACTGACCTCAGCAGGACTTTGTACGGGGTGTGCGCGGGAACAGGAGTCTTAGTCTTTTCGTTATCGGGGTGCAACGTTTTCGAGATCAAACCGTCGAAAATGATGGCTTGACTCGTTACATCTCCATTGTCACTTGCCGGCAAGTCTCGCGGTTCGTTGGCGATCTCCGCAAATCGGCCGACCACTTGGGCGTTCGATAGGGGAGGGCACGAAAGAGAACCCGGCTCTTCGTCGTCTTCGTCAGGGTCATCATCGAAGTGCATGGTCGTCGGGTTCAAATCGTCGAGAACGAGGCCTGCTTGCTGAGTCTTACGAACGCGGCGAGGAATGTTGGCCTTAAAGGTGGTGTTGGCGTGTACGATATCCAAGGTCAGCATCCTCGTCGGTGCTGGCATGTTGTGTCAAAAGGATGAGCTTGGTCAGCATTCTATCAATCTCTGGAGCATTACTAGGAGGGGACTTTGATGCAATCTACACTCACCTGCTAGTCGGAATCGCACAGCCACACCCTGCGCACGGTGGTACATGACCACCGCGCCTGGGTCTGTCTGGGGAACTTGGACCTTCAGTTTGTCGTCCATTGTCGATAAAAGCGGGAGTGCAACAGACGAGTAGTCGTGTCCCGTAGAACCATCGTCGCCGAGGACGATATCGGTGAAGGTCGAGGTGGTGTCCAAGATCGGGAGCTTGACCATCCTCGAGCCCATTCCGAAGTAAGGGATCGAGTAGTTGATCTGCGCGCACTCGTCACTCTTGATCATGACGAAGCCGCTGTAGAACGGCACTCGAGCTTGGTCTTGCTTTGAGAAGATCGGGGGCTTGAAGGTCACAACCATCTTGCCCGACTGTCCTGCGCGGACACGGAGGACGGGCACGGCGAACATAACCTCCGCTGACCCATGTACTACGACCGTGTGGCGTGCGGGTAGGATATCGTCAATTGCGCTCTACACCGATGAATGAAGTATGATTAGAGATTGACGAATCATGGCCACATGAATTCAGCAGGCAAGTCGGGCACTCACATTGTTGTACGCGGCCAAGGATTGTGCTGCGCGCGAGCTAAAAGTGTAGGTGACATCGAACTCGTTCGTGTTGGTGATCTGGATCTCGTGCGTAAGTTGCGGGTGGTCCGTGTCGTTGAGGCTGAGCGCGATAGGGCTGATGAAAGTCTTTGCTTCGAACGCCTGGTCCACTTGGATCAAACCGGCACCTTGCCGCAACGTACTGACCAACTCGGTACCGTTGCGAGAGACCGTAAGTGGCTTCGCAGTGGTCGCGAGCAATGTCCGAATTTGCTCCGGCTTTAGATTTTCGGAACGGCGCCCGGAAAGAAGCAAGGCTGCTGCACCCGCTGCAAATGGTGCGGCCATAGACGTCCCGCTCATGACGGCGAGATCGCCGTAAATCGAAGGCGCGGTCGACACGATGTTGCCTCCAGGTGCGCAGAACGATCCTTGGTGCAGCAGGTCGCCGGAGGGGCCTTTCGCAGAGAATCTCGAGACGAGACCTCCACTGGCGGTGTCGACGATGACCTGGTCCTGGATTATCTCCCCAGAAAGTGAAGCCTTCATGTTTGGGTTTGCTTTGAGCGCACTCAAAAGTGGGATGGTGGTGGCCACAGTCAAGCTGACCGTGAACACCGTCAGGTCATCCGTCTCGAAGATGTCCAATGGTATCGTCGGGTCTGCATGGTAAATCGCCATCACTTTTGCGCCTGCTGCGGCGACGTTCTGCAATTTGTCCACCAGCGAACATCCACCGAGTTGCGTGATCACAATCTTGTCTTTGCAGTCGATCGACGCCGGGATAGGCACACATGCCGCTCCAATGGGATCGAAGTTCGTCGAGTACGATAGTGCCACCACTGGCAAGGGCGCCGTTGAGTTGCGAGCGGAAGCGAGGTAGCTAGTGGACTTGAGAGAGCCGCCGCCCTCGAGATCGAGTCGGAACGCCGGAAGACGCTCGACATCGACGGATCCAACACTCATCGCTCCACTAGCTATCGCCGGTGAGGACGTAGTGAATAAACCTGCCCTTCCGCCGTTGCCTGCAGAGATCATGACCGTAACACCTCGTTCGGCCAGACGGTTCACAACGAGCTCGACAGGGTTGTCGCCGGCGAATGCCCCACCGCCTCCGATCGACATGTTGATGATATCGCAGTTGCTCTTGGCCGCGGCGATCAATCCAGCGATTATGAGGTCGTGGGTCGTGGGTCCTTCGCAAGAAAAGATTCTAAGAATCGACGTGGCCGAGGTGGTTAGTTTCCCGCAAGGGCGTGGCCGAGATGTGCATAGGAGCCGACGGGGCAAACGCAGTATATGAGTAGGGAGACTAACCTGAAGTGCCCCAGGGTTGCTTCAGGTGCCACACCGATAAAGCCATGTTCGTTGGGAAGAGCGCCAATAATACCAGTAACGCTGTTCGAATAAAGGCACTTGGAAATGGGTCAGACAGGGAGGTTCGGCCGAGGGGAGCTAGAACTTACTGCGTCCCGTGACTCTCGCATTCACCGAAAGGAGTACTGCCACGGTGTTTCCCATCGTCGCCTGCGAGATCTAAACCGACTGCGACGTGGCATCCGGAACCGAAGCACCCTCCGAGAGCGGCGAGCTTGAAGTCGACTCCTGTGTCGAGAACGCATACCAGAGCTCCAGCGCCAATAATGCCCTTGGCATGTAGCTTGTCGACCCCGGTCATCATGTGAGGCGAGAAGACATCCTTGGCGTAGTCGCTAGGCCCGCTGGGGCTCGCCGCGTGGCCATGCCCGTGATGAGGGGGGGGGTGGAAATGGTGTTGTCTAGCGAGGGTGGGCTGGTCGCCGTTGATGGCATCGTACCACATGACAGGGTGAACTTTCTGTATACCGGTATAACAAGTTCAGTATCGATTCTCGAATGCACTTTTCGATAATGCTCGGAGAAGCTCACGACGACGTGGTCGAGCGCCTTCAAATGATGGTGGGTGGTGTTGCCGGCGAGCTGAACAGAAAATCCGGTGAAAATGTCGTGGTCAAACTTGTGATGAATGCGCTCGATGTTCAAGTGCGACTCGACGTGAGAGACGACCTTGTGCAGAATCTGTAGCACCGCAACAAAGGCTGAGGATGAGCGGCCGACGTCAAGGGACACGGAAGACACTGTTGCGGAAGTTGTTGGGAAAGCCCCCCTGTCTTTGCGCGCGCGGTCGCACTGAAACGCCGTGGTGGTCGGGCCATATGACACGAAAACGACTGGACTCACGGAGGAAAAGGTGTGGTTTGAATCGGGCGGCGGTGGCGCGGTCTCGACGATATAACGGCCCTGAACGTAGCGTGATCGGTCACCAGAACGGCGGGTTTGAGCAATCGCGAGCGCGAGGCCGAACTGCGTCAGGACAAGTAGCGACCACGCGCCATGCTGCGGTTTCAGTCGCAAAAGCATCGGCGATGATGCTGGCGGCTCGAGCGATCAAAGCGTCAGCAAGAGGATGGGAGTAAGGATATTCGTTGACAGGCTATTGGGTGGGTGGGGAGCGGTGGAAGGAAGGGAGAAAGGACCAGAAGGGCTGGGGGACGGCGACTCGGGCGTTCAAGCCTCGCCTGGACGCAGCTAGTCGCCTAATCTACCGAGATAGGAGACACCGCGGGTAATAGCACCGCCTTGTTCGGTGCCGAACTCGACGCCATACAGCCTAGGCGCTTTTACAAAAGGACTAAGTGGTACTCCACGACTCAGCTTTGAGATACACGAGTGAGAACTTGAGAATAGCGTGGAGAAGAGAACCAAGAGGCAAAAACTAGCAAAGACAGAGGTAGGCGCGCGCGTAATAATAAACAATACTGAAAACCAACTAGGCTCTTAGACCCTACTTCTAACACTCCCACCGGTCAAAGAGACTAACGAGACCATTCCAAGAAGCGCACGAAGTTGATCAAAACGTTGAGGTTCGAGGCCCTTGGTCATTAGATCCGCGGCGTTGACGTGAGTCGGGCAGTACTCGAGCTCGACCTCGCCAGAAGCAACACGTTCACGAACGAAGAGATGAGCGATATCGAAGTGCTTGGTACGCACGTGATCGACTGGATCCTTGGCAATCTGAATGCATGCGGCGTTGTCCTCCTGGATGACGGTGGGACCCGACTGCGGAATTCCAACGTCACCAACCAAGCGACGAAGCCAGATCGCTTCACGAGTCGCTGAGGAGGCGGACAAAATCTCGGCCTCAGTAGTCGAAGTGGCGACCAACGACTGCTGCTTCGACTGCCAAGATACTACACCCCCCGCGAGCATTGACGCATATGCTCCCACCGATCTGCGAGATTCTGGGTCGTCCGCAAACGAAGCATCAGAGTAGACCATTACTCGAGTGGTAGAATTGTTGCGATACATAATGCCCCAGTCAACAGTACTGTTGAGATAGCGGAAGATACGCTTGACTGCAGCCCAATCGTCGACTGTCGGACAGGAGTTCTTTTGAGCGACTGCACGAACAGCAACCGCGATATCGGGACGGCATCGAGTAGAGGCGTATTTGAGAGCCGACCGCGGACTGATACATCGACACATCAGGAAAGGGTGTATTGTCGATCCGCAGCGAGGGACGATCGTCCATCGGTGTAAACGCACGGCGCTTGGACGGTGAAGCGAAATCAAACTTCTCGAGCATTGTGCGGATGTACTTGCTTTGATGAACAAGAATGTAGTCCGCAGTGCGATGGATCTCGAATCCCAGGAAGTATGAGACCGGTCCGAGACGCTTGAGTTTGAAAACCTCGTGAAGCGAAGAGAGCTCGGCGTCCAAGAACGATTGGTCGTTCGAGGCAATGAGACCATCATCAACGTAGAGAGTAATGATCGCAAACGAACTTCCCGAATGCTTAATGTAGAGACAGGCATCTGCGGTTGCCCTCATGTAACCCCGAGCCACCATGAGATCATTGATGGCTCGGTACCACTCACGAGGGGCCTGCTTGGTGCCGTACATGGAGCCAACGAGCATTAGATATTTGCAAGGGGTTTGAGGACCAGTCCAACCTTTAGGGTAACGAACGTAGACATCCTCGGTCATCTTGCCATTGAGGAATGCGCAGTCAAAGTCGAACTGTTCGAGGTGAAGACTCTGAGCAGCAGCCAGAGCAATCAAGAACAGGATAGTCGACGAGCGAGCGACAGGAGCGTAGGTGTCATGATAGTCGATCCAGGACGCTGTGCAAAGCCTTGAGCAACAAGACGAGCTTTGAACCGAATAATCTTGCCGGTAGCGTCGCGCTTGATACTGTAGACCCAGATGGTACCCAGAACTCGAATCCCTTCGTGCCAAGTTTCTTCCTGGAAGACGCCATGATGATCGAACTGTAGAAGCTCTGATGCCATTGCTGCGACCCAGTGGTTGCGATATGGCGACTTCATAGCTTCCTGGAAGCACCGCATGCAGCCGTGCTCCAGAATCGATAGACAGGATCAAAGTGGTAGTAATTCACGTCTAGAGCCTCGGGTCAGTGACCTCTACAAAGAATACACATACTAGTGAAGGTTACCCACCTAGAACCTCGGGTCAGTGACCTGGCGGAAGCCAAGAGGTTCCAGGCGCGCGCGAGCTATATGTTCTAAGTCCCACATTCCATGGACTTCCATAATCTCCTAACGGGCAAAGGCCTTATGGGCAGAGGCCCGGCCTTGCACTTCCTCGAACTTCTTGGGAATCTCGATATCTTCATCGTTGAACACGGCGGCGCAGTAGATATCATACGACAGCTTGTCCTCGAACATCGGTGGCGAGTCGAGCACGAAAGCCATGATTGCAGCAACCACAGGTGGAACCTCAGTAGGGGGAGGACGACGACGTGAGCCTTCAGGAAGAACGTTGGCGGCGTCGACGTTTTCATATCGACCAGGATTGGGACCAACTCGAACAACTGCATAGCCTTCTCGAGGAACGATCGCCTCGCTGTTGTGCGCTGGAGGATTATCGTCGTCGCTGGGTCCATTTTCGTCATCTCGCGGAACATCACCAACATCCCCCCCCCCTGTTGCCCAACTCCATCGTCAGGCGCTGGAAAAGGAGGCGGAAGTGGGCCAGGCAAGGCTGGTGCCACGACTGGTGAAACCGGATGCAATGGAGCTTGAAGCAACATATTTTGAGAGCCGGGAATAGACTCATCGAGGATTGGACCAGTCGAGGCGAACGCCGGAGGTGGCGGCGTAGACGCAAATGCCGAAGGTAACGGCGAAGGAGAGCCAGTGACGAGAGATTGTTCAGGAGCATCGACGCATGTGATGTGACGCGAGGTGGAGACCTTCTTCTCGGATGCGACCCATACACGGTAGTTGTATTCGCTGGCATAACCAATGAACACTCCTTGAGTGGCGCGAGGGGCAAGCTTGGTACGACGTTCGTTAGGCACGTGCACGAACGCGATCTAACCGAACGCTTGAAGATGAGTGAGCGACGGTATCTTGCCAGTAACGAGTTCGAATGCCGTTTTGTTTGGGATGCGAGGATGAGGACGCCGATTCAGGACAAAAGTCGCGACAGACAGAGCGTCAGACCAGAAGCTCGATGGAAGACCAGAGTCAAAGAGCATTGCGCGGACGAGGCCCATGAGCGATCCATTGAGACGCTCGACTTGACCATTCTGCTCCGGAGTATAAAGCGCAGTAATCTCGACAATGATACCTTGCTTTTGGAGGTACGCCCGAAACCAAGCATTGTCGAACTCCTTCCCATTATCGGAACGGACGCGCTTGATTTTTTTGACCCGTCTGTCGTTCGGCCTCAACTTGGAATGTCACCCAGGTAGCGATGATCGTTTCCGCCTTCTTGTCCTTTAACACCTGTGTCCACTTGCAAGTCGAATACTGATCGACGATGGCCAGGTAAATGGTATTGCCTTGACGATCAGGAGTCTCGACGAACCCGAGCTCGATGAACACGCGATAGAGAGTATGAGGTGCTTCGGCACTGATCATTGAGAAGGGAGATCGCTTTGACTTGGCACGAATGCACGAAAAACAGGGAAGTACCTTCTCATCCTTCAGTGTGAGACCTGTCACCGCACCCGATTTGACCATTTGAAGGATTGACTCAGTCGATTGATGTCCCAACTTGCGATGCGCCGCCATCAAAGTACACGATCCATGTTCCCGAGTAGCAGCGACCATGGTTACTGGAGCGCCAGGGACTTTGTGGATGGCATCCAGGAGGAACCCTGGTCCAGGACGAGTGCGTAGAACAGGTGTCGAAGCAATACTGAAGATGAGCTCGTTCTTGGGACCAACAACGTACTTCATTCCCTCCAAAAGACGATCAACGGATAAAAACCCACACTCTCCGCCCGGCATGAGGTAGACTTTGCCGATCTCGACCCTGCATCCAAATGAGGTGAAGGAGGTGACGGAGCCATGGCCAGAACTCAAGACTTTGGATTCATTGGCGGTGGAGATTCGCAGTGGCGCCTCGATGAAGTTCGAGAGGACAGACTTGTCGCCAACACAATGAACATGTGCTCCAGAATCGACAATCCATGGAAATTGTGGCGGGGCGCCCGGATAGATCAAACGGAAGCCTGGCAATGCAGATTCATCTACACCAACGGCAGCAACGTTTGCGGAGGAGTCGCTAGGTTCCTTTTTCTTGTTCCTTAATGGACAACCTCGGAAGCCCCTGGAATGACCTATGACTTTGCAACGAGTACAGAGAACTTGGGAGTAGTCCCTGGGACCCGTGCCAGTGATGCGAGCGACGAGGGGATTGTCATCCACTTCCATGCGAGCAGCAAGCGAGTGATTCGCGTTGCGAGTCTGTGCCATTTCGATGCTCATGAGTAGTTTGGGAAGGAACTCCTCCCAATCCATGACTACATTGACTTCGGTGGCCAGAGACGCGACGATCGAGTCGTATTGGCTGGGCAGCGAGCGAACGAGCATTCCGGCGAAGAGCCATTGTGGAAGAGGAGCACCGAGAGTTCTGAACTCGACCATGGCAATCTTGATCTTGTTGACAAAGACCTTGAAGGGAATGTCACCGGTGAAGGGAGCCGTGAGAATGCTCAACAGCTCCATCGTCCGACTGGAGCGACCTTTGGTGTGGATAGCTTTCGACGTGTCCCACATGTCTTTGGCGGACGTCAGATGATCGCAGTGCGCCATTTGCTCCTCGGATATCGAGTTCGCAGTGAATTTGCAGGCGATGGCATTCTTGGTTTCGACACGTTCGCGGGACGTGAACACGAGATCGGCGATTTGCACCGCAGACAGAGACGTGGAGGAAGCGCGCGTCGAGGGAGATTCATCACTCAACCCAGATAAGCCAGAGGTGGCTGGCAACGTGGAAGACGCAGAGGCCGGTTGTGCAGATTGGGAAACGAGACTAGCCTTGTAGGAAGTGACAAGGCAATCGACGGATTGGAGAATGACTTCCCATGATCCATCGGCTCGGAGGTTCATAAATGCACGTGACGCCTAACTGTTGTACCCTGACGAGTCCTTGAGGAACAGACGGTGGCTCGACCCGTGGGGGGAGTCGAGGTCGCCCATTGAGCTCATAACCTTTTGCAGAAAGGACTAAGTGGTACTCCACGACTCAGCTTTGAGATACACGAGTGAGAACTTGAGAATAGCGTGGAGAAGAGAACCAAGAGGCAAAAACTAGCAAAGACAGAGGTAGGCGCGCGCGTAATAATAAACAATACTGAAAACCAACTAGGCTCTTAGACCCTACTTCTAACAGGCGCAGACTATTTCAGACCGAGGGTCAGGCGAATCACAATTGTAGGTACTACTTCGGACTCAAAGCCGTGCACCGCAGGGTGTCATGCGAAACAGAGGTAGGTTCGGGCCAGCCACTAGCAGTCTAAGTTTCTGTCGAGGTCGTGGGAACACAGTGCCATTACGCATCCAATCGACACCCAATGTCACCCATGTCTCCATTGACTCGGGAAGAGTTCAAGAGCGTGCCGTCCCGGGTGGGGGCAGACTCGGGCACTTCCGTCACTCGCTTCAGTTCGTCATACTGATTGGTGTTGTTTACATTTAAAATTATGCCCCCTTGGCCCCCGCATTGACTTAAGTTTTGTCAAAACGCGCAGCAGACGCCATCTTCGCCGATCCGATCGCCTACGCTGAAGGCTACGATCAATACAGTGCGCAATGGGCCGGAATGAGCATCTTTGAATCCTCCGAGACGCTCGCATGGAAAGTGACTAAGAACGAGCCTCCCATCCTCGAATACGAGCTGCGACAACGCTATGTCCTCCCCGTGACCGGCCAAGAGAAGATCATGACTTCGCTCGTCCACATCGAGCTCGATCGCAACGACAAGATCGTCAAGCTCGAGGATCGTTGGGATGGCAAGCCGTTGCCGCAAGGCAGGGTCGCCAAAGCAATGAGCGATTTCAGTGCGACGTACATTGTGCCGGCGCTGGTCAATGTCGACAAGGTTGACAAGGAGAACAAGGCCAAGCAGTGAACAAACCTGAAGCCCAACCCACGGTGAAGACCTTGTTGTCAAACCCATGTAATGCAATTTTTCTCCATGAGACAATTTTTTGGGATTGCAAATGATCAATGACGGATAAGGCGAATATGTGCGCGGCGAAATGGATCCAGGAGTATGGCAAGAGACGGTGAGGAAGAGGATTCTATGGACACGTGACATGGAGGCTTGGAGCTAGTCCAAAAACGCGAACGGCTTCGAGAGCCACGACTCCCAGCTGTCTTCGCACATGGAATCGGCGCCGAGTTTAAGGACCCTGCGTGTAAAGGCGGGTGAGCAAGCGTGCGATCTCGAAAACTAACACGTGAGACGAGAGAATGAGCGTGGTCAAGACCGCGTTAACACTGACCTCAGCAGGACTTTGTACGGGGTGTGCGCGGGAACAGGAGTCTTAGTCTTTTCGTTATCGGGGTGCAACGTTTTCGAGATCAAACCGTCGAAAATGATGGCTTGACTCGTTACATCTCCATTGTCACTTGCCGGCAAGTCTCGCGGTTCGTTGGCGATCTCCGCAAATCGGCCGACCACTTGGGCGTTCGATAGGGGAGGGCACGAAAGAGAACCCGGCTCTTCGTCGTCTTCGTCAGGGTCATCATCGAAGTGCATGGTCGTCGGGTTCAAATCGTCGAGAACGAGGCCTGCTTGCTGAGTCTTACGAACGCGGCGAGGAATGTTGGCCTTAAAGGTGGTGTTGGCGTGTACGATATCCAAGGTCAGCATCCTCGTCGGTGCTGGCATGTTGTGTCAAAAGGATGAGCTTGGTCAGCATTCTATCAATCTCTGGAGCATTACTAGGAGGGGACTTTGATGCAATCTACACTCACCTGCTAGTCGGAATCGCACAGCCACACCCTGCGCACGGTGGTACATGACCACCGCGCCTGGGTCTGTCTGGGGAACTTGGACCTTCAGTTTGTCGTCCATTGTCGATAAAAGCGGGAGTGCAACAGACGAGTAGTCGTGTCCCGTAGAACCATCGTCGCCGAGGACGATATCGGTGAAGGTCGAGGTGGTGTCCAAGATCGGGAGCTTGACCATCCTCGAGCCCATTCCGAAGTAAGGGATCGAGTAGTTGATCTGCGCGCACTCGTCACTCTTGATCATGACGAAGCCGCTGTAGAACGGCACTCGAGCTTGGTCTTGCTTTGAGAAGATCGGGGGCTTGAAGGTCACAACCATCTTGCCCGACTGTCCTGCGCGGACACGGAGGACGGGCACGGCGAACATAACCTCCGCTGACCCATGTACTACGACCGTGTGGCGTGCGGGTAGGATATCGTCAATTGCGCTCTACACCGATGAATGAAGTATGATTAGAGATTGACGAATCATGGCCACATGAATTCAGCAGGCAAGTCGGGCACTCACATTGTTGTACGCGGCCAAGGATTGTGCTGCGCGCGAGCTAAAAGTGTAGGTGACATCGAACTCGTTCGTGTTGGTGATCTGGATCTCGTGCGTAAGTTGCGGGTGGTCCGTGTCGTTGAGGCTGAGCGCGATAGGGCTGATGAAAGTCTTTGCTTCGAACGCCTGGTCCACTTGGATCAAACCGGCACCTTGCCGCAACGTACTGACCAACTCGGTACCGTTGCGAGAGACCGTAAGTGGCTTCGCAGTGGTCGCGAGCAATGTCCGAATTTGCTCCGGCTTTAGATTTTCGGAACGGCGCCCGGAAAGAAGCAAGGCTGCTGCACCCGCTGCAAATGGTGCGGCCATAGACGTCCCGCTCATGACGGCGAGATCGCCGTAAATCGAAGGCGCGGTCGACACGATGTTGCCTCCAGGTGCGCAGAACGATCCTTGGTGCAGCAGGTCGCCGGAGGGGCCTTTCGCAGAGAATCTCGAGACGAGACCTCCACTGGCGGTGTCGACGATGACCTGGTCCTGGATTATCTCCCCAGAAAGTGAAGCCTTCATGTTTGGGTTTGCTTTGAGCGCACTCAAAAGTGGGATGGTGGTGGCCACAGTCAAGCTGACCGTGAACACCGTCAGGTCATCCGTCTCGAAGATGTCCAATGGTATCGTCGGGTCTGCATGGTAAATCGCCATCACTTTTGCGCCTGCTGCGGCGACGTTCTGCAATTTGTCCACCAGCGAACATCCACCGAGTTGCGTGATCACAATCTTGTCTTTGCAGTCGATCGACGCCGGGATAGGCACACATGCCGCTCCAATGGGATCGAAGTTCGTCGAGTACGATAGTGCCACCACTGGCAAGGGCGCCGTTGAGTTGCGAGCGGAAGCGAGGTAGCTAGTGGACTTGAGAGAGCCGCCGCCCTCGAGATCGAGTCGGAACGCCGGAAGACGCTCGACATCGACGGATCCAACACTCATCGCTCCACTAGCTATCGCCGGTGAGGACGTAGTGAATAAACCTGCCCTTCCGCCGTTGCCTGCAGAGATCATGACCGTAACACCTCGTTCGGCCAGACGGTTCACAACGAGCTCGACAGGGTTGTCGCCGGCGAATGCCCCACCGCCTCCGATCGACATGTTGATGATATCGCAGTTGCTCTTGGCCGCGGCGATCAATCCAGCGATTATGAGGTCGTGGGTCGTGGGTCCTTCGCAAGAAAAGATTCTAAGAATCGACGTGGCCGAGGTGGTTAGTTTCCCGCAAGGGCGTGGCCGAGATGTGCATAGGAGCCGACGGGGCAAACGCAGTATATGAGTAGGGAGACTAACCTGAAGTGCCCCAGGGTTGCTTCAGGTGCCACACCGATAAAGCCATGTTCGTTGGGAAGAGCGCCAATAATACCAGTAACGCTGTTCGAATAAAGGCACTTGGAAATGGGTCAGACAGGGAGGTTCGGCCGAGGGGAGCTAGAACTTACTGCGTCCCGTGACTCTCGCATTCACCGAAAGGAGTACTGCCACGGTGTTTCCCATCGTCGCCTGCGAGATCTAAACCGACTGCGACGTGGCATCCGGAACCGAAGCACCCTCCGAGAGCGGCGAGCTTGAAGTCGACTCCTGTGTCGAGAACGCATACCAGAGCTCCAGCGCCAATAATGCCCTTGGCATGTAGCTTGTCGACCCCGGTCATCATGTGAGGCGAGAAGACATCCTTGGCGTAGTCGCTAGGCCCGCTGGGGCTCGCCGCGTGGCCATGCCCGTGATGAGGGGGGGGGTGGAAATGGTGTTGTCTAGCGAGGGTGGGCTGGTCGCCGTTGATGGCATCGTACCACATGACAGGGTGAACTTTCTGTATACCGGTATAACAAGTTCAGTATCGATTCTCGAATGCACTTTTCGATAATGCTCGGAGAAGCTCACGACGACGTGGTCGAGCGCCTTCAAATGATGGTGGGTGGTGTTGCCGGCGAGCTGAACAGAAAATCCGGTGAAAATGTCGTGGTCAAACTTGTGATGAATGCGCTCGATGTTCAAGTGCGACTCGACGTGAGAGACGACCTTGTGCAGAATCTGTAGCACCGCAACAAAGGCTGAGGATGAGCGGCCGACGTCAAGGGACACGGAAGACACTGTTGCGGAAGTTGTTGGGAAAGCCCCCCTGTCTTTGCGCGCGCGGTCGCACTGAAACGCCGTGGTGGTCGGGCCATATGACACGAAAACGACTGGACTCACGGAGGAAAAGGTGTGGTTTGAATCGGGCGGCGGTGGCGCGGTCTCGACGATATAACGGCCCTGAACGTAGCGTGATCGGTCACCAGAACGGCGGGTTTGAGCAATCGCGAGCGCGAGGCCGAACTGCGTCAGGACAAGTAGCGACCACGCGCCATGCTGCGGTTTCAGTCGCAAAAGCATCGGCGATGATGCTGGCGGCTCGAGCGATCAAAGCGTCAGCAAGAGGATGGGAGTAAGGATATTCGTTGACAGGCTATTGGGTGGGTGGGGAGCGGTGGAAGGAAGGGAGAAAGGACCAGAAGGGCTGGGGGACGGCGACTCGGGCGTTCAAGCCTCGCCTGGACGCAGCTAGTCGCCTAATCTACCGAGATAGGAGACACCGCGGGTAATAGCACCGCCTTGTTCGGTGCCGAACTCGACGCCATACAGCCTAGGCGCTTTTACAAAAGGACTAAGTGGTACTCCACGACTCAGCTTTGAGATACACGAGTGAGAACTTGAGAATAGCGTGGAGAAGAGAACCAAGAGGCAAAAACTAGCAAAGACAGAGGTAGGCGCGCGCGTAATAATAAACAATACTGAAAACCAACTAGGCTCTTAGACCCTACTTCTAACACTCCCACCGGTCAAAGAGACTAACGAGACCATTCCAAGAAGCGCACGAAGTTGATCAAAACGTTGAGGTTCGAGGCCCTTGGTCATTAGATCCGCGGCGTTGACGTGAGTCGGGCAGTACTCGAGCTCGACCTCGCCAGAAGCAACACGTTCACGAACGAAGAGATGAGCGATATCGAAGTGCTTGGTACGCACGTGATCGACTGGATCCTTGGCAATCTGAATGCATGCGGCGTTGTCCTCCTGGATGACGGTGGGACCCGACTGCGGAATTCCAACGTCACCAACCAAGCGACGAAGCCAGATCGCTTCACGAGTCGCTGAGGAGGCGGACAAAATCTCGGCCTCAGTAGTCGAAGTGGCGACCAACGACTGCTGCTTCGACTGCCAAGATACTACACCCCCCGCGAGCATTGACGCATATGCTCCCACCGATCTGCGAGATTCTGGGTCGTCCGCAAACGAAGCATCAGAGTAGACCATTACTCGAGTGGTAGAATTGTTGCGATACATAATGCCCCAGTCAACAGTACTGTTGAGATAGCGGAAGATACGCTTGACTGCAGCCCAATCGTCGACTGTCGGACAGGAGTTCTTTTGAGCGACTGCACGAACAGCAACCGCGATATCGGGACGGCATCGAGTAGAGGCGTATTTGAGAGCCGACCGCGGACTGATACATCGACACATCAGGAAAGGGTGTATTGTCGATCCGCAGCGAGGGACGATCGTCCATCGGTGTAAACGCACGGCGCTTGGACGGTGAAGCGAAATCAAACTTCTCGAGCATTGTGCGGATGTACTTGCTTTGATGAACAAGAATGTAGTCCGCAGTGCGATGGATCTCGAATCCCAGGAAGTATGAGACCGGTCCGAGACGCTTGAGTTTGAAAACCTCGTGAAGCGAAGAGAGCTCGGCGTCCAAGAACGATTGGTCGTTCGAGGCAATGAGACCATCATCAACGTAGAGAGTAATGATCGCAAACGAACTTCCCGAATGCTTAATGTAGAGACAGGCATCTGCGGTTGCCCTCATGTAACCCCGAGCCACCATGAGATCATTGATGGCTCGGTACCACTCACGAGGGCCTGCTTGGTGCCGTACATGGAGCCAACGAGCATTAGATATTTGCAAGGGGTTTGAGGACCAGTCCAACCTTTAGGGTAACGAACGTAGACATCCTCGGTCATCTTGCCATTGAGGAATGCGCAGTCAAAGTCGAACTGTTCGAGGTGAAGACTCTGAGCAGCAGCCAGAGCAATCAAGAACAGGATAGTCGACGAGCGAGCGACAGGAGCGTAGGTGTCATGATAGTCGATCCAGGACGCTGTGCAAAGCTTGAGCAACGAGCTTTGAACCGAATAATCTTGCCGGTAGAGGAGCACCGAGAGTACTGAACTCGACCATGGCAGATCTTGATCTTGTTGACCAAGACCTTGAAGGGAATGTCACCGGTGAAGGGAGCCGTGAGAATGCTCAACAGCTCCATCGTCCGACTGGAGCGACCTTTGGTGTGGATAGCTTTCGACGTGTCCCACATGTCTTGGCGGACGTCAGATGATCGCAGTGCGCCATTTGCTCCTCGGATATCGAGTTCGCAGTGAATTTGCAGGCGATGGCATTCTTGGTTTCGACACGTTCGCCACGTGAACACGAGATCGGCGATTTGGCGGCAGACAGAGACGTGGAGGAAGCGCGCGTCGAGGGAGATTCATCACTCAACCCAGATAAGCCAGAGGTGGCTGGCAACGTGGAAGACGCAGAGGCCGGTTGTGCAGATTGGGAAACGAGACTAGCCTTGTAGGAAGTGACAAGGCAATCGACGGATTGGAGAATGACTTCCCATGATCCATCGGCTCGGAGGTTCATAAATGCACGTGACGCCTAACTGTTGTACCCTGACGAGTCCTTGAGGAACAGACGGTGGCTCGACCCGTGGGGGGAGTCGAGGTCGCCCATTGAGCTCATAACCTTTTGCAGAAAGGACTAAGTGGTACTCCACGACTCAGCTTTGAGATACACGAGTGAGAACTTGAGAATAGCGTGGAGAAGAGAACCAAGAGGCAAAAACTAGCAAAGACAGAGGTAGGCGCGCGCGTAATAATAAACAATACTGAAAACCAACTAGGCTCTTAGACCCTACTTCTAACAGGCGCAGACTATTTCAGACCGAGGGTCAGGCGAATCACAATTGTAGGTACTACTTCGGACTCAAAGCCGTGCACCGCAGGGTGTCATGCGAAACAGAGGTAGGTTCGGGCCAGCCACTAGCAGTCTAAGTTTCTGTCGAGGTCGTGGGAACACAGTGCCATTACGCATCCAATCGACACCCAATGTCACCCATGTCTCCATTGACTCGGGAAGAGTTCAAGAGCGTGCCGTCCCGGGTGGGGGCAGACTCGGGCACTTCCGTCACTCGCTTCAGTTCGTCATACTGATTGGTGTTGTTTACATTTAAAATTATGCCCCCTTGGCCCCCGCATTGACTTAAGTTTTGTCAAAACGCGCAGCAGACGCCATCTTCGCCGATCCGATCGCCTACGCTGAAGGCTACGATCAATACAGTGCGCAATGGGCCGGAATGAGCATCTTTGAATCCTCCGAGACGCTCGCATGGAAAGTGACTAAGAACGAGCCTCCCATCCTCGAATACGAGCTGCGACAACGCTATGTCCTCCCCGTGACCGGCCAAGAGAAGATCATGACTTCGCTCGTCCACATCGAGCTCGATCGCAACGACAAGATCGTCAAGCTCGAGGATCGTTGGGATGGCAAGCCGTTGCCGCAAGGCAGGGTCGCCAAAGCAATGAGCGATTTCAGTGCGACGTACATTGTGCCGGCGCTGGTCAATGTCGACAAGGTTGACAAGGAGAACAAGGCCAAGCAGTGAACAAACCTGAAGCCCAACCCACGGTGAAGACCTTGTTGTCAAACCCATGTAATGCAATTTTTCTCCATGAGACAATTTTTTGGGATTGCAAATGATCAATGACGGATAAGGCGAATATGTGCGCGGCGAAATGGATCCAGGAGTATGGCAAGAGACGGTGAGGAAGAGGATTCTATGGACACGTGACATGGAGGCTTGGAGCTAGTCCAAAAACGCGAACGGCTTCGAGAGCCACGACTCCCAGCTGTCTTCGCACATGGAATCGGCGCCGAGTTTAAGGACCCTGCGTGTAAAGGCGGGTGAGCAAGCGTGCGATCTCGAAAACTAACACGTGAGACGAGAGAATGAGCGTGGTCAAGACCGCGTTAACACTGACCTCAGCAGGACTTTGTACGGGGTGTGCGCGGGAACAGGAGTCTTAGTCTTTTCGTTATCGGGGTGCAACGTTTTCGAGATCAAACCGTCGAAAATGATGGCTTGACTCGTTACATCTCCATTGTCACTTGCCGGCAAGTCTCGCGGTTCGTTGGCGATCTCCGCAAATCGGCCGACCACTTGGGCGTTCGATAGGGGAGGGCACGAAAGAGAACCCGGCTCTTCGTCGTCTTCGTCAGGGTCATCATCGAAGTGCATGGTCGTCGGGTTCAAATCGTCGAGAACGAGGCCTGCTTGCTGAGTCTTACGAACGCGGCGAGGAATGTTGGCCTTAAAGGTGGTGTTGGCGTGTACGATATCCAAGGTCAGCATCCTCGTCGGTGCTGGCATGTTGTGTCAAAAGGATGAGCTTGGTCAGCATTCTATCAATCTCTGGAGCATTACTAGGAGGGGACTTTGATGCAATCTACACTCACCTGCTAGTCGGAATCGCACAGCCACACCCTGCGCACGGTGGTACATGACCACCGCGCCTGGGTCTGTCTGGGGAACTTGGACCTTCAGTTTGTCGTCCATTGTCGATAAAAGCGGGAGTGCAACAGACGAGTAGTCGTGTCCCGTAGAACCATCGTCGCCGAGGACGATATCGGTGAAGGTCGAGGTGGTGTCCAAGATCGGGAGCTTGACCATCCTCGAGCCCATTCCGAAGTAAGGGATCGAGTAGTTGATCTGCGCGCACTCGTCACTCTTGATCATGACGAAGCCGCTGTAGAACGGCACTCGAGCTTGGTCTTGCTTTGAGAAGATCGGGGGCTTGAAGGTCACAACCATCTTGCCCGACTGTCCTGCGCGGACACGGAGGACGGGCACGGCGAACATAACCTCCGCTGACCCATGTACTACGACCGTGTGGCGTGCGGGTAGGATATCGTCAATTGCGCTCTACACCGATGAATGAAGTATGATTAGAGATTGACGAATCATGGCCACATGAATTCAGCAGGCAAGTCGGGCACTCACATTGTTGTACGCGGCCAAGGATTGTGCTGCGCGCGAGCTAAAAGTGTAGGTGACATCGAACTCGTTCGTGTTGGTGATCTGGATCTCGTGCGTAAGTTGCGGGTGGTCCGTGTCGTTGAGGCTGAGCGCGATAGGGCTGATGAAAGTCTTTGCTTCGAACGCCTGGTCCACTTGGATCAAACCGGCACCTTGCCGCAACGTACTGACCAACTCGGTACCGTTGCGAGAGACCGTAAGTGGCTTCGCAGTGGTCGCGAGCAATGTCCGAATTTGCTCCGGCTTTAGATTTTCGGAACGGCGCCCGGAAAGAAGCAAGGCTGCTGCACCCGCTGCAAATGGTGCGGCCATAGACGTCCCGCTCATGACGGCGAGATCGCCGTAAATCGAAGGCGCGGTCGACACGATGTTGCCTCCAGGTGCGCAGAACGATCCTTGGTGCAGCAGGTCGCCGGAGGGGCCTTTCGCAGAGAATCTCGAGACGAGACCTCCACTGGCGGTGTCGACGATGACCTGGTCCTGGATTATCTCCCCAGAAAGTGAAGCCTTCATGTTTGGGTTTGCTTTGAGCGCACTCAAAAGTGGGATGGTGGTGGCCACAGTCAAGCTGACCGTGAACACCGTCAGGTCATCCGTCTCGAAGATGTCCAATGGTATCGTCGGGTCTGCATGGTAAATCGCCATCACTTTTGCGCCTGCTGCGGCGACGTTCTGCAATTTGTCCACCAGCGAACATCCACCGAGTTGCGTGATCACAATCTTGTCTTTGCAGTCGATCGACGCCGGGATAGGCACACATGCCGCTCCAATGGGATCGAAGTTCGTCGAGTACGATAGTGCCACCACTGGCAAGGGCGCCGTTGAGTTGCGAGCGGAAGCGAGGTAGCTAGTGGACTTGAGAGAGCCGCCGCCCTCGAGATCGAGTCGGAACGCCGGAAGACGCTCGACATCGACGGATCCAACACTCATCGCTCCACTAGCTATCGCCGGTGAGGACGTAGTGAATAAACCTGCCCTTCCGCCGTTGCCTGCAGAGATCATGACCGTAACACCTCGTTCGGCCAGACGGTTCACAACGAGCTCGACAGGGTTGTCGCCGGCGAATGCCCCACCGCCTCCGATCGACATGTTGATGATATCGCAGTTGCTCTTGGCCGCGGCGATCAATCCAGCGATTATGAGGTCGTGGGTCGTGGGTCCTTCGCAAGAAAAGATTCTAAGAATCGACGTGGCCGAGGTGGTTAGTTTCCCGCAAGGGCGTGGCCGAGATGTGCATAGGAGCCGACGGGGCAAACGCAGTATATGAGTAGGGAGACTAACCTGAAGTGCCCCAGGGTTGCTTCAGGTGCCACACCGATAAAGCCATGTTCGTTGGGAAGAGCGCCAATAATACCAGTAACGCTGTTCGAATAAAGGCACTTGGAAATGGGTCAGACAGGGAGGTTCGGCCGAGGGGAGCTAGAACTTACTGCGTCCCGTGACTCTCGCATTCACCGAAAGGAGTACTGCCACGGTGTTTCCCATCGTCGCCTGCGAGATCTAAACCGACTGCGACGTGGCATCCGGAACCGAAGCACCCTCCGAGAGCGGCGAGCTTGAAGTCGACTCCTGTGTCGAGAACGCATACCAGAGCTCCAGCGCCAATAATGCCCTTGGCATGTAGCTTGTCGACCCCGGTCATCATGTGAGGCGAGAAGACATCCTTGGCGTAGTCGCTAGGCCCGCTGGGGCTCGCCGCGTGGCCATGCCCGTGATGAGGGGGGGGGTGGAAATGGTGTTGTCTAGCGAGGGTGGGCTGGTCGCCGTTGATGGCATCGTACCACATGACAGGGTGAACTTTCTGTATACCGGTATAACAAGTTCAGTATCGATTCTCGAATGCACTTTTCGATAATGCTCGGAGAAGCTCACGACGACGTGGTCGAGCGCCTTCAAATGATGGTGGGTGGTGTTGCCGGCGAGCTGAACAGAAAATCCGGTGAAAATGTCGTGGTCAAACTTGTGATGAATGCGCTCGATGTTCAAGTGCGACTCGACGTGAGAGACGACCTTGTGCAGAATCTGTAGCACCGCAACAAAGGCTGAGGATGAGCGGCCGACGTCAAGGGACACGGAAGACACTGTTGCGGAAGTTGTTGGGAAAGCCCCCCTGTCTTTGCGCGCGCGGTCGCACTGAAACGCCGTGGTGGTCGGGCCATATGACACGAAAACGACTGGACTCACGGAGGAAAAGGTGTGGTTTGAATCGGGCGGCGGTGGCGCGGTCTCGACGATATAACGGCCCTGAACGTAGCGTGATCGGTCACCAGAACGGCGGGTTTGAGCAATCGCGAGCGCGAGGCCGAACTGCGTCAGGACAAGTAGCGACCACGCGCCATGCTGCGGTTTCAGTCGCAAAAGCATCGGCGATGATGCTGGCGGCTCGAGCGATCAAAGCGTCAGCAAGAGGATGGGAGTAAGGATATTCGTTGACAGGCTATTGGGTGGGTGGGGAGCGGTGGAAGGAAGGGAGAAAGGACCAGAAGGGCTCGGGGACGGCGACTCGGGCGTTCAAGCCTCGCCTGGACGCAGCTAGTCGCCTAATCTGCCGAGATAGGAGGCACCCCGGGTAACGGCACCGCTTTTGTTCGGTGCCGAGCTCGACGCCTTACAGCCTAGGCGCAGACTATTTCAGGCCGAGGGCCAGGCGAATCGCAATTGTAGGTACTACTTCGGACTCAAAGCCGTGCACCGCAGGGCGTCATGCGAAATTCAGGTGTTTTTGGGTCAGCCACTAGCAGTCTAAGTCCTAGTCGAGGTCGTGGGATCAGAGTGTCATTACGCATCCATTCGACACCCATGTCTCCATTGTCTTGAGAAGAATTCTAGAGTTTAATGTCCCGGTGGACGCCGTCTTGGGTCGTTCGAGTGTCAAACTTGGCGAAGTGTTCGTCGACTAGCGCTTTCACCTCGTTCGCGACCCCCCAGCTGACTTGATATCCTGCCGGCCCGACCCCGTAGGCGTGAATGACCGTCGCGGCGTTGCCCTCTGCACCGAGCGCATGCCTTCGATGAGGGTTCAAAGAATAGGAAGGAAGGACGACTCGTTCGGCCTCTAGCCTGGGTTCATTCGTGCCTCGTGATGGCCGCAGCCCGACATTGTGTCGAAGCACTTCGATGCCGTCAAGCGCACCATTGGATGAGATGCGGGGGTCGAGCACCAGGCATCGTTCGAGAATCAGCTTGGCCAGTTCCGTATCGGTGGAGAGATTCCATTCCCCGAGCTGCATCAACGCCGGTCAGTGAGAAAACGGGCAGTCAGCCACCTCACTCAACTCCCTCGACTGGGCGAAGAACGTACGCCGTAGCAACCACCACAAACGGCCTCGCCCCCTGGCCTCGGAATGATATAGGACGGTTTGGTGGGGTCTGACGCATCCATAGTGCACAGCTTGACGTCGGTCTTGATCAAGACGGTCTGCCCTCGGATGGGGGTGACCGTCTGATCCTCGACTCCTCCGAGTGATTTGGCGCCGAGCCCGGTGGCGTTGACGATGACCGAGCAAGAAGGTGCGAGCGACAAGGCCTCGTCGAGGGAGTTGAGCGAGCGGCGGATGATGGTGGCGTTGTGAGACAAGAGTTGAGCCTCGAGCCATTGGCAGTAGAGCGGCGCGTTAACCGAGATGGTCTCGAATTCGACGCCGACGCCGTTGTTGGGGACCTCGGACGAGGGCAAGGTCGAGTACTGCCGATACGAGCAAGGACTTGAGTATGAAGTGGCAGTTTGTGGGACGAGGTGGACGAATGGGTACTCACTCTAGGCACGACTGATTTGTACTGATGATGGGGAATGAAGCCAAGCAAGTCAGACGACCCCATGATCCAAAGATTCTTGGGGCACGGAGTTGGAGTCTGAGACGGACCCAATGCCCCAGGAGGGCTTTTTCGTTCTCGGCGTATCTCCTCGCCGGAAGCCTCATGACGAGTTTGCCATCGCCGTGTTCTCTTATGAGTTGCTGGAAGTTTGCGAACGACTGCGTCTCCCAGTCGCAGATCCTCTTGTTCTTGACCGATTCTTGCGGGTCCACAAAGGGGCACCAGTTCGCTCCGGCCCAAGGTGAGGCAAACGCTTGGGACGATACATCCGAGGGGAGATCCCGAGCGACGAGGGTGACGTTGTGGTTCGACTGCGCGAGAACGAGCGCCGACGTGAGGCCAATAACTGCGGAGTGAGCGGTAAGAAGGAGGGTTGATCCGGTACGAGGTCGGTTTCGATACGCGGAACGTCGGATCAGTCGTGTGCGTGATCCGGAACAGACTCAGCTTGAGCCAAGGTCCGGAGGCCCGGACTGACCACCAGCACCAATGACGACGACTTGCTTGTCGGATGAAGTGCTTGACGACATGCTGTTGCTTGTGCGATCGGGGAGGGAGGCCAGGCGCGATCTCGCTCTGAGAGTCCCGCGCAGGTGACGCCGATCCCACCACAGCCTGCAGGGTCCATTTTTTTTAGCGCGAGCAGCTACGGGCTGGTCCGTGCGGGAGATAACTCCACGTCTGCACCCCTGCCAGCAGGCTGCAGCTGCACCCAGCGCGTCGGCTCAAGAGTTGGGTGTGCGCTCTCACACACTCTCTGACACTGTGCTCGCTCTTCGTGCTTTGTTCGCACCTGCTCCCCCTTCTTCTTGATCGATCGCATCTCTGCTCTCTGAGAAGCAGACTTCATCCGTGGCACACCGTACCACACGCATCGCCCCTGTGTTGGTGCTACGTCGCATCGCCTCGCCTCGCCCTCCCCTCCCTCCCCACCCCACTTTCCCTTCCCGCTTCGCTTGGCTGGGATTGGCCTGAAACGAGTCGTCCTACACGATGGCGGTGGACCGACCCATCAGCTTCTCCGAGCTCCAACAGGTCAGTCAGCACTTGCTGATGGCTTGCCCGTTCAGTCGCGCGCCCGTTGACGCACCCACCAACACACACCAAACACCCACGCGCGCAACCACACACCCACCCACCCATCGGCACTGACGCTTGATGATGCACCTTGGTGATTCCTACAGCTCACCGCATTGGGTATCCAACCTGGCTCGATCGGGTTCGCGACCTTGACGTTGGAGTCGGACCGCTTCATCTGCGTTCGCGAGGAGGTCAACGGCACCAAGCAGGTCGTCATCATCGACCTCAACGACCCGGGAAATGTGATACGAAGACCCATCTCGGCCGAGAGTGCCATCATGCACCCCGAGGAAAAGGTCATTGCTCTCAGAGGTGCGTCGTCGCGAGCTCGTGTCGTCGCGTCGACCGAACCCTGCTCCCGCCGGCGCCGTGGACGAGGCACACGCGTACCCCCCGTGCACCGGAGCCTGCAACTGACCAGCGTATATGATCGCATAACTTGTCTGCAGCCCAACGACAGTTGCAAATCTTCAACATTGATCTCAAGCAAAAAGTCACGTCGCATACGATCCACGAGGACGTCGTCTTCTGGAAGTGGATCTCCAACACGACTTTGGGTATCGTCACCGAAACGGCCGTCTACCAGTGCGTCAACGCGCGTGTTCCTTGCCTCCGTTCCGAACAGACGGATCCCAGCTGACACGACAATGAATTCTCTGCCCGTTCCAGCTGGGTTGCGTATGCCCCTGCCTCCGCTCCTGGCACACAGACCGCGCCGGCACCGGTCAAGGTCTTTGATCGACACGCCTCCCTCCAGGGCAACCAAATCATCAACTACCGCGTCACGCCCGATGAAAAGTGGCTCGTGCTCGTCGGCATCTCGTCCAACATGACCAACCCCGCCGGTTTCAAGGTCAAGGGAGCGATGCAGCTCTACTCGCGCGAACGCGGCGTCAGTCAACCCATAGAAGGTCATGCCGCCAGTTTCGCAGAGTTGAGGATGGATGGTGCGAGCGATGACACGAAACTGTTTGCTTTTGCGGTCAGGACCGCAACAGGCGCAAAGGTTCGTCGGATGCACTGCGATGCTGGGGCCAAAAGTCTGAGATCCGAAAATGCTGAACACGACGATAATCTCCTCCATCTCCTTGCCACAGCTCCACGTGGTCGAGATCGATCACCAAGCCCACTTGCCCGTGTATGCCAAGAAGGCCGTCGACGTCTTCTTCCCTCCGGAAGCGACGAACGACTTCCCCGTCGCGATGCAGGTCTCGAAGCGATACGGCATCGTCTACCTTGTGACCAAATACGGCTTCATCCACCTCTATGACCTCGAGTCGGGTGCTTGCATCTACATGAATCGAATTTCGGGCGAGACGATGTTTGTCACCTGCGAGCACACCTCGACGTCGGGCATCGTCGGTGTCAACCGCAAGGGCCAGGTGTTGTCCGTCACGGTCGACGACGACACCATCATTCCGTACATTTTGCAAACGCTCAACAACACCGAGTTGGCGATCCGCCTTGCGTCTCGCGCCAACCTTCCCGGCGCCGACGATTTGTACACGCGCCAGTTCGCGCAATTGTTCCAGTCGGGTAATTACGCCGAAGCAGCCAAGGTCGCAGCCAACTCGCCCCGAGGTATCCTGCGAACGAGTCAGACGATTGAGCAGTTCAAGGGCGTTCCCGTTCCTGCGGGCCAGATGTCGCCGATCTTGCAGTACTTCGGTATTCTGCTTGAGCGCGGCAAGCTGAACAAGCACGAGTCGCTCGAGCTCGCACGCCCTGTGATTGTGCAAGGCCGCAAGCAGTTGCTGGAGAAGTGGCTCAAGGAGGACAAGATCGAATGCAGCGAGGAGTTGGGTGACATTGTTCGCGCGCACGACATGACCTTGGCCCTTTCCGTTTACCTGCGCGCCAACGTCCCCAACAAGGTCGTCGCTTGCTTCGCCGAAACGGGCCAATTTGCCAAAATCGTCGTCTACTCGAAGCGCGTCAACTACTCGCCCGACTACGCCTCGCTGCTCCAACACATCACTCGGC
This sequence comes from Microbotryum intermedium, assembly GCA_022702645.1. NCBI lineage: Eukaryota > Fungi > Basidiomycota > Microbotryomycetes > Microbotryales > Microbotryaceae > Microbotryum > Microbotryum intermedium. The sequence continues at coordinate 1,922,183 of JAHWDX010000004.1, read as the reverse complement.
TCAACCCGGACCAAGGTGCCGAATTCGCTGGCCAGCTCGTCAACGACGAGTCGGGCCCGCTAGTCGATGTCGAGCGAGTTGTCGACATCTTCATGAGTCAGAACATGATTCAGCAAGCGACGTCGTTCTTGCTCGACGCGCTCAAGGACAACAAACCTGAGCAGGCGCACTTGCAGACGCGATTGCTCGAGATGAACCTCGTCAACGCGCCCCAAGTCGCCGACGCCATTCTTGGCAACGAGATGTTCACCCACTACGACCGTCCTCGCATTGCCAACCTGTGCGAGAAGGCTGGCTTGTTGCAAAGGGTGAGCACCACGCCGTGTCCTTCTGAGATGCGAGCGGAACACTGATTTCACCGAGTGACACAGGCACTCGAGCACTACGAGGACATCAGCGACATCAAGCGCGTGGTTGTCCACACCAACTTGCTTCAGGCCGACGTGAGTGTTTACTGTTGCCATCCACTGTATTCCCCACAGCGCGGCTAATCGTGGCCCTTTGTGTCTCCGGCTTTTGACCTCCAGTGGCTCGTCAACTACTTTGGCAAGCTTACGGTCGAGCAAACGCTCGAATGCTTCAACGAGATGCTCAAGGTCAACATTCGTCAGAACCTGCAGGTCGTGGTCCAGGCCGCGACGAAGTTCTCGGACCTGATCGGCCCCGTTCGCTTGATCGAGATGTTCGAGTCCTTCAAGACGTCCGAGGGCTTGTACTACTATCTCGGCTCCGTCGTTAACCTCAGTGAGGACTCGGAGGTGCACTTCAAGTACATCCAGGCCGCGACGCGCACGGGCCAAATACGCGAGGTCGAACGAATCGTTCGCGAGTCGAACTTTTACAACCCCGAGAAGGTCAAGAACTTCCTCAAGGAAGCCAAGCTCGCCGATCAGTTGCCCCTGATCATAGTCTGCGACCGCTTCGACTTTGTTCACGATCTCGTCCTGTACCTCTACCAAAACGGGCTCACAAACTTCATCGAGGTCTACGTGCAACGGGTCAACTCGGCCCGCACCCCTCAGGTCATTGGTGGCTTGTTGGATGTCGACTGTGACGAGATGACAATCAAGGCTTTGCTTGCCTCGGTCACCGGGCCCATCCCCGTTGATGAGCTCGTCGACGAGGTCGAGAAGCGCAACCGTCTCAAGCTCATCTTGCCCTGGCTCGAGGCCAAGGTCGCCTCGGGTCAACAGGAAGCTGGCATCTACAACGCTTTGGCCAAGATTGCGATCGACAGCAACAACAACCCTGAGCAGTTCCTCAAGGAGAACAACGCGTACGACCCTCTGATTGTTGGTAAATACTGCGAACAACGCGATCCTTACCTTGCCTACATCGCATACGCCAAGGGCTTCTGCGATGACGAGCTCATCTCGATCACGAATGACAACTCCATGTTCAAGCACCAGGCGCGATACCTCGTTAAGAGGCGACGATTGGAATTGTGGCAGCAAGTCTTTTCGGACGACAACGACCACAAGCGACAGCTCGTCGACCAAGTCGTGGCTACCGCTGTGCCCGAGTCGACCGACCCCGAGGACGTCTCGGTGACCGTCAAGGCTTTCTTGTCCGCCGATCTCCCCTCCGAACTCATCGAGTTGCTTGAGAAGATCATCCTCGAACCGTCGGCGTTCAGCGACAACAGCAACTTGAAGAAGCTCTTGATGCTGACAGCGATCCGAGCCGACAAGGGCCGAGTGATGGGCTACATCGAGCGCGTTGAAGGCTTCAACGTCGACGAGATTGCTGCCATCGCTACCGAGCATGGCCTATACGAGGAAGCGTTCACCTTGTACAAGAAGAATGATCAGCACCTCGACGCGATGAACGTGCTCGTCGAGTATATCGTCTCAATCGACCGAGCATCGCAGTACGCCGCCAAGATTGACCAGCCCGCTGTGTGGTCAAGACTCGGAAAGGCCCAATTGGACGGTCTGCGCATCAAGGACGCGATTGACTCATATGTCAAGGCCGAGGACCCGAGCAACTACGCCGAGGTCATCGAAACGGCCGACCGAGCAGCCAAGTACGACGACCTCGTTCGATACCTGCAGATGGCTCGCAAGACGCTGCGTGAGCCAGCCATCGACACCCAGCTCGCATTCGCGTATGCGCGAACGGATCGTCTGCATGACATGGAGGAGTTCCTCGCCATGACCAACGTTGCCGATCAGCTCTCTGCTGGTGAGAAGGCGTTCGAGGCTGGCATGTATGAAGCCGCTCGGCTGCTGTTCACCAGCATCTCGAACTGGGCGCGCCTTGCGACGACCTTGATCTACCTCGGCGAAAACCAAGCTGCCGTTGATGCCGCTCGCAAGGCCGGTAACACACAGGTGTGGCGACAGGTCAATGCCGCGTGCATCGACAAGAAGGAATTCCGACTTGCTCAGATCTGCGGTCTCAACTTGATCGTTCATGCCGAGGAACTGCAGGCGCTTGTTCGCTTGTACGAGCACCGAGGTCACGTCGACGAGCTGATGGCTCTGCTAGAGGCTGGTCTTGGCTTGGAGCGAGCGCACATGGGCATGTTTACCGAGTTGTCGGTGCTCTATGCAAAGTACGCGCCAGAGAGGTTGATGGAGCACCTCAAGCTGTTCTGGTCCCGAATCAATATTCCCAAGGTCATCCGCGCAACCGAACAAGCCCATCTCTGGTCCGAGCTCGTCTTCCTGTACGTCAAGTATGACGAATTCGACAACGCCGCGCTGGCTATGATGGAGCGATCGGCCGATGCCTGGGACCACAACCAGTTCAAGGAGGTTGTCGTGAAGGTTGCCAACATCGAGATCTATTACAAGGTGCGTCTGCCTGAGATGCTCGTGGAGTGAATGCCGGTGAAGGAAAAAAAGCTGACCTGAGCTTTGTGATCACACACAGGCTTTGACGCATTACTTGCAAGAGCAACCGATGCTGTTGAACGACTTGTTGTCGGTGCTAGCGCCTCGCATCGACCACACCCGAGTTGTCAAGATGTTCCTCAAGGCGGACGAACTCCCTATGATCAAGTCGTACCTCATTGCTGTCCAAAAGAACAACATCCCCGCCGTCAACGAGACCTACAACGATCTCTTGATCGAGGACGAGGACTACAAGACGCTGCGGGATTCGACCGATTCGAATGACGCATTCGATGCCCTTGCTCTGGCGACACGGTTGGAGAAGCACGACCTGCTCGAGTTCCGTCGACTCGCCGCTCACCTGTACAAGAAGAACGGCAAGTGGGAGCAGTCGATCTCGTTGTCCAAGCAGGACAAGCTGTTCAAGGATGCGATCGAGACGGCCGCGACGTCGAATTCGACCGAGGTTGCTGAGGAGCTCTTAACCTACTTTGTCGATATCGGCTCGAAGGAGTGCTACACCGCGACGTTGTTCGTCTGTTACGACTTGATCCGACTCGACACGGCACAATACCTGTCCTGGAAGGCCGGCTTGAATGACTTCACAAGTGAGTACGAGTCGCCTTCAAATCGGCATTCACAGTGAGCTGACCTCGGTCTTGACATCTGTGCAGTGCCCTACCTGTTGAGCCAAGAACGACATCGGCACGAGCTGTTGACGTCGCTCGCAAAGCAAGTCAAAGACATGTCAACAAAGGAGGCCAAGAAAGAGGAACTTGAGTCTTCGGCACCGATTCTGCTCGGTCAGGGCATGCCGATGATCGGCTACGGTGGCGCATATTAGATGACTGTCTCGGGGGCATATGGGTCGATGTGTGTTTCATGTGTCCTTTCTGTGTCTACGTTATGATGACGGGGCGAAGTCTCGGCGAGGCCTCTCGTGGGCTGTATATCGTGGTGACGTTCGCTCTTTTGACTTTTCTTCGGTTACCCTCCTTCTTTTACCCCCTTTCCCTCGCTACTTTCTTCCATCTTCTCTTGTCTTCTCCTGCAAAAAAATGGAACGATGATGTCTGCTATCTCAAGTGACGGAGTGCTCGCAATAACTTGCTAGCGATGGAAGGAGAGCCGGAGAGCCGGTGCTCGCCTCACTTTGCAAGGATTCGGTCTTCGAAGTGGTGTGGTGTTGCAATAATCGGGAACATGTACAGCCTACGCTATTCAAGCGTTGGTAAAACATTTATTGGGAAGGCATGCGTCAATACCTCGACGACGACGATCTCCGCTTGTCCCTGCGATCGCCTCGGTCGTTGTCATAAGGACTCGAGGCACCTCCGTACCCGAAAGACGGTTTACTCCCGTAAGACGACTCTGAGTCGAATGATCTAGGTTTGTAGTCGCCACGAGCCGTGTTCCTCTTGTTGGCGTATTTACCAACGCTGTTGATTCGACTATCCATCGGCCTCGCGTCGCGGTTGCCCCGATAGCTATCGAACGATGAGGGCCGCCCGCCTGGACTAGCGCCACTGTCACGACTTCCACCATATCCACCGCTCGAACGCCTCCTGCTATCCCCTCGATCGCTCATTCCAATCTTGGCGAGGAACATGGATGACACGTAAGGCTCCTCCTCGAGACCCATCGATCCCGTCGCCCAGTCCTTGAGGCCTTGCACGATCTCGGACTTGGTCACTCGCAGATCCGAAGACTTGGGCGCGTAGTAACCCAACATCGACGCAAAGGTCTCTCTGATCGCCTCCTCGTCAAGCGAGGGCAGCACCGACGTCCTCAATGAGTCCTCGAGCGATTCGAGTCGAGGTGTGACGGGCGACGACATCTGAACGGCTCGTGCCGACCCGACTCGACGATCACGGATCGACTTGCTCGTCCTTCGAGCAAAGCCGCCGCGAGTATCAGCCTCAGCGGTGAGCTGGGTTTCGGCCGGGTCTTGGTCCCACTCCTCCGCGGCCTCGTTCAACGCCTTCTCGCCGTCCTCGACCGAGAGATGTTGCATCGGGATATCCCTCAACTGGCTCGAGACGTACTTGCCCTCCCAGGGCAGCAGGACGATATCACCTCGCCCCTCCTTTCCTGCTCGACCGGTCCTACCGACTCGATGGATGTAAAGATCCCTTGAGCCTGGAATACCGACCTGGATGACGCGGGTGACACCAGGATAATCGACACCACGAGCCGATACGTCGGACGTGACGAGGATCGAGTAGCCCGTCTTGTTCTTGCGGAACGAGTCCGATGCCCGCGTGCGTTGGTTCTGGTCCTTCTTGGAGTGGATCTCGACGATGTGGGTGTCTCGCGCCCACGGGAAGTGAGCCTTCATGGCTTGGAGAACGAGCGAAAACATTTGAGTCATGCGCGTCGTGGGAAGGAAGATGACGGCCTTGCCTCCGTTCTCTCCACCGTTGGCCGCGGCCGTGCGAGCATGCAAGAGTTGGTCGTGGGCGAGCAGTCGCAGGATGTGGATGAGTTGGGACTCGGGGTCGGGCAAAACGGTGTAGTATTGGGGAATGTGGAGATGGGTATCGATGTCGGAAGCCTTGACGGTGTCGACAAAGACGTGGTCCTGCTTCATGCTCTTTCGCGCGATCTCTCTAATCTGCTTCGAGACCGTCGCCGAGAAGAGGAACGTCTGTCGCTGTGAGATGTCGGGGAGATGCTCCGTAATGTCGGCAAGCGCATCTGCGAAACCCATATCGAGCAAAGTGTCGGCTTCGTCGAGAATGAGCATCCTTGCCGACGACAAGGGAGCTCGGATGTTCTCCTCAGACGAGAGGAAGTCCAGAATTCGACCAGGCGTGGCGACGACGATGTCGTTGCTCGAGCTCCTGACCCAATCGCGGTACTGCAAGCTCTTGGAAGCACCTCCGACGAACAACCGTACACCCATGTCAGGGAGATGGCTCGTCAAAGCCGAAGCTTCGGTCGCGATCTGGGTTGCGAGTTCCCTCGTCGGCGAAAGGATCAAAGCTCCGACCGAAGACTTGGCAAACTTGGTCAGGGCTCGTTCGGCCTGCGTCTTGGGCGCGTCGGGGTTGTCGAGCTTCCACTGTGCCTTGTACGCCTCGAGTTGACGCAGTCGACCTTCGAGGGCTGGGATGAGGAACGCGAGCGTCTTGCCCGTGCCGGTCTTGGCTCGGACGAGCAAATCCTGAGCTTGCTCGATCGACTCTAAGGCGCCGCCCTTGGGAGTGGTCGGTACGGGAGGGTTCGACAGCCTAGGCAAAAGAGCCAGTACGGCTTGTTGGACCTCGCTCATAGTCTCGTATTTGAAAGGCCTGTGCTCGAATGAAGCTCGAGATCAGCCAACTCGGCTCATTCTCGTTCGCTGGCTCGGTTTGGCTCCTGGCTTTGCAGCTCGGCAAATTAACTAGCTCACTCACCTCTGTGTGATGGCCTTGTAGATAGGGGCATGCAATGAATCCTTGATGGAAGCGAACGTGGCGGCGGGTCGTTGTTCTGCATCGGCGTCGACCTCGACGCTGTCGTCCTCGATCCGGGTCGTCGTATCGTCGTACACGGCTCGGGAATCGAACGTGGATGCACGACCCCCTTCCTTTCTCGACGCCAGTTTGGCATAGTGCGATGGTGTTGTTGTAGTCAACGAGCGTGCGACTGTGGGAACACGTGCAGAACGAGCGTCAGCCAACCGGGTCCGAACTCGTCTCGCAATCGTCCTATCGTGACTTCAGCCTGCGAAGCTCGCGCGCCGCACGGGTCGAAGCTAGTCGGCGACGACGATCGTCGAAACTCACACGACGCGACCACGATCGGTCGATGAAGGCACAGCACATGAGGACGGGAAAGGGCATTGACCCTCGACGGTAATGCCCGAGCCAAGCGTAACGAGGTCCCAAACATGGCGGATGGATGGGTTCTTGGACGGAGAGATACCGACGCACACACCGCTCAACGAGGGCTCTGTCCGCTTTTTTCTCTTTTTTTTTGTAACGAGTCCGATTAGATTTTACATTTTCGGCTTATCCGCGCGCTCTCGCTGCGAAGCAGAATCAGGATGGTCCGAGCGCGCGATCTGCCCGCAGTGGCGCCACATCGCCCACCGTCGCTGCGGCGCACGGGCTGCGGCCGAGGTGCAGATATGTCGCATGCCACGATGGATGTAGAGGTAAGTCGATGGAAGGGACAACGATGAAGGGGCTATCATGGAGTTGGTCGAAACTGTTCGAAAGGTGCAATTGCTATCGGTCAGCGGCGCTCTTGCAAACCAAAAAGTGAATTCTGGTCATCTGGCTCGGGTGCTACAATGCCACGGTGCAAGGATGTTTTTGGGGCAGGTGGATATGAATCGATGACTAGAGAAAAATTCAATTGCATTTTGTTGGTACAGCATCTGATGCGGGGCCACACGAGTCTCCTAACTTGTCCTAACTCTCGTTCATGACACCCTCTTGTGCGATTAGGACCGTGCCCGTTCCACTTTCAGAGGGGAGTGCCGATCGCCTCACACTTGGTAGTGCAATCCTTGAGGTACTTGGTGTTGCAACTCAGCTTCTATTGAAATCGATTCAAGTGCGAACTGATTAGCGATTGTTTGGAGGAACTTGGCGCGTAGTGGGGATAGGGGCTACGGCTTTCTCCATACAGGGAAGCCGTCCGAGCGGCGTCGGATCATAGTAAGGAGAAGCATGAAATGACCACTGAAACTCACATTCCTGGTCTGGTGGCATTGCTTGCACTTGGTCTCCTTCTCGTCCCAGCAGTAGGGCTGCTTGCCGATGTTGCCGATCGGCTGCGTCAACTCGCCGTCCTTGAAGCATCGGACCTAGGTGAGACCAACATGAACGCAAAGCGGCACCAGTCAGGATAACGCCGACAATACGCTTCGAGAGCTGCACCACAGAGTTGGGGGAAGAAAATGGGTTCGTACCTTGAGGTCGGGGCACTTGTCATCGTTCTCGTCCATGAGGCGGAGACGGAGTTGATCGGCAGCCTCCCTGACTTGGGGCGGGAAAGCGAAGGCAAGCAAGGGCGTGGCGAGCAGTACGAGCGTGGCAATGGAGAAACGCATGATTGTGGTGGAGTTGTTGAGGATGAGGTGGTGGTGTGGGTTGATGGAAGTCGCTCGAGTGAACCTGTGTTGTGTGGGCAGTGAAGGAAAGAGGGGAAGGCGACGTCGCTCGACATGGCACCGAGGCGTCGACGTCGGCTCGGCTGGGGTCGGCTGGGGTTGCAATTTGATGCCAAGCGCGGCGCGGGGTTTGATTTCCGGAAATGAGTCATAGACAGCTTGCTTTAGGCCCAGTCCTGTTTTTGTAACCAACCCTTGCGCGCCCGATCGACGCCGAGAGCGATCAAGTCACGTATGACGTAGTCGCCCCACTCCTTGGAACCCCATGACTTCTCCGAGTCCGTAGCCCATCACTGGCAGATTTGCCGCCGATCGGAGCGCTCAGCGCTGCAGATCAGCTACAGCATGCAATTAACCATTTTGACACCCTTCAGCGCTTCAGCTCCAAAGATGAAGCTTCTCCGGGAGAAGCGTGCAAAATAATTCGCTGTTTCCCTGCAAGCAGTCCCAGGTCTGCCACCTATGATAATGCCCGCTCCGAATTGAGGCACCCGATCGATGGCCGAAAGTCAATTCGGTCAAGTCGGCGCGCATCCTCTTACTCTCTGTTGACCTCAGGTGCCTGCGATAAGCCCACTGGTCACCAGAAAACTCGTAGCCTACCACCGTACAACAGCTGTGCACTATCGTACCATGGCGTCCAACGCACCTGCATGCACTGCCGCCACGTCGACCCCAGGAGAAGGAGAGCACGGCCTGACTCTGGATGAGCGACGAGCGCAGCTAGTCAAGAACGTGCGGGACCTCTTCAGCTCCAAGCCTAGGCTCGACATCTTTGAGCAGGATTGGAAGAAGGGTGAGCAGAATCTGATTTTGCTTCTCAATGCAGACTGGAATGCTGATGCAATGAGGCCTACTCTTGACAGATGCCGTCTTTGAGGATCCGATTTGCGTCGCCAAGGGAGACAGGGAATATATGGCTCAATGGTGAGGATCAGTCAGTAATGGACAGGAATGCCAAGACATACATATGCTGAGACGTACTTTGCGACTGCTCCGATCGACAGGTACGGCATGCCGAAAGCGTTCCCACAATCCGAAACTTTGTCGTGGAAGGTCGTCAAGAACGAGCCTGTCAGTGGACTGGGCTGATCCTACATCAAGTGGACCAATCACTCATCCTTACTGAATACGTTCAGAACTTGATCGAGTATGAACAGGTGCAAAAATATACCGTCGCGGGGATCCACACCGTCAAGGAGATGAAGTCGCTCGTCCACATTGAGCTCGACCCGACCGACAACAGGATCACCCGGTTTGAGGACCGATGGAATGGCAAGGAGATCAAGAGTGGATGGCTTGGGCTGAAGCTGAGGAGCTTCAACGGTCGCTTCATGCCGAATCTGATAACGGTGCCCAAGCCAGAGTCCAAGCTTTAGTTCGGCCGAGAGTGGAATTTGGGGTTAGGTAGTACAGGGTGATGTTGGCCTCGTCAGTACAATGCTATACGATTTATTTATGCTGCTCTGTGATGCTAGAGGCTTTTCGCTTTTTCATCGCGCTTCGGACAGGCATCGACGCCGAGTCCGAATCGATCACGACCATGCGTCTCCTTTTCGACCGGGGAGCCGGAACTCACACGCGTGCCGCTCGGCGCCTATCTTCTTCGCCTTCTCCCGTCTTCCGAGTCGATCGCTTCGGGCCTGGTGGCACACTTTGGTCGCACCGGAACCAGAATCGCACTTCCTGATCATGTCACGCCCAAAGGGGTCAGCAACCGCAACAGAGTTGCTCCAAGCGATCGTGGATGATGTTGGTCACGCGGATGACTTGAAAGGGGTCACGGGCTTACTCCACGGCGCCGTTCGCGACTTGCTCGCCATCGTCAGTTTGCATGCTTCATCTTCGTTCAAGTCATTTGTGCAAGGTGGTGCTGACAGATATATTGTACCGGGGCTCGACCGTGTGCGACCACAGCGTCATGACGCGTCTTCCTTGCCCAAGGCTGCAGCCTTCTTCTCCTCGCCCGAAGGTGCCGTCGGGCTTCTCGTCGCAAAACCCGCCTCGACCCTTCGACTTTTTTCGGCTCTACTGGACCATACCAACACTCAGATCAGGAAATTATTGGACCCTGAAAACAAAGACCATGGCCGGTTCGTGGAGAACAAGGTCGCACTGGGACAAGCTTGGGATTTGGTGCTCAAGTCGATCTTGCTAAGCTTCAAAGCGTTTCTTGATCCGACCGAGGCGAGGGCAAAGCCCTTCACTGCACATGGTGTGCTTCAGGGCTCGATTAGAGTGACCAATCTAGTGGTTGTGATGGCAACTGACAAGCGACGCTTATCTGCTTTGGCCAGACGAAGACCTGCTCGGCATGATCTGCTATGCGTCTCTGATCCGGGTTCTCACGGCAGATCGTATGCTACCGGAGGTCCAGCGATGCATTCTGGACATTTTTGAATATTCCACACACCTTTGCGTCGAGAACAAGAACCGTCTCATCCGACCCGAGGTCCTAGGGGCAAAGCGACTCGCGAGCTTCTTCAGTAGCGCCGAGGGTGAGTGGTGACCTCCTGATTTACCTTCTCAACATGACGGTCTTTCAACCTCAATTCTTGCGAATGCAACCGCTCTCAGATTATGGTGTGACTTCAAGAGCCCTGGAGCTCGCCTTTCGGCTGCGCAGCCATCTCGCCAGAACTTCCACCACCGCGGCGGCTTCAATCTCGAGTTGGGAAGCGGCGCTCTTCTCCTCGGCCGTATTCGGACCTGAGGAGTCGCAAAAGCTACGAGGGATGTTCCACCGGCTGAAAGCCAGAGCATGGGAAGAGGCAAGTTCGAGATCGTATCTTCAGCTTGCTCTGTGTGTCGGCTGTCGTGTACTTGCATGACTGAAGAAGCCCCGCGCCGAATAGGGGTCTCTGAACTTGCTCGAGGAGCTGAGCGCCTTCTCTGCCAGCAAGTGAGTCAAGTCAATATTTCATGAAAGAAGCTGTAAGATGTGCCCACACTGCCTCATTCTCTTTCACAGTTTCAAACTCATCTTTGCCGTCACACTTCATGCCAACCATCACCGCTTCCTCTGTACCGACCTCGACAAATTCACGGAAGATTTTCAAGACTTCGTGGCTTTCAATCAACGATTCATCACCGCCAATGTGGTCAGCTTTATTACAGACACCAAATCTGTACCTCGGATGCTCGAGGCACCTCTGTCTAGCATCAGGAGTGTCGAGTTGTTTGATCCTTCAGAAGGTAAGCTCGTGACAAGGTTCGCTCGGCGAACATCGTGGGCAAATCTAACGGGGTGCCGAGATAAAATAAACAGATTACATGACTTGCAGGATCATACTGTCGCGATCGCCGACGGTGGACTCAACGCCTCTCAAGCTCCCGCAGAACGAGGCAGACCCCAGTCTCACATTGGGCATTCGCCTTTCGGATGTGCAGCGTCTTCAGCAAATTTTGGTGATGCGGAAGATAGTGGGTTCAGCTTTTTCACTGGTTCTGTCCCTGTGGCTCCGTCCCGAACTAACACTTTCGGCCTCGTTCTAAAAAGCGCTACAATGCTCGAGCCCCTGAGCAACCCGCCGTCACGGAGCGAGACATGGCGCACGCAGAACGCAAGGTAGATGTCGAATCACCTCGTCCGGAAGAGCGGCCTCCTCAACATAATCGTTCCACCGAGGACAGTGTCTCACCCGCCCGTAGACAACTCGATTCCCCCAACTCCTCGCCGGATCGCGCCACACGACCAACCATGGTCGGGCCGAAGCGTGTCCCCCGCAAAGCAAGTGAGATGCGAGCGAGCACGACCGCGGCGGAGACCCGTCAAGCACCTCGCCACGAGAACGATTCCGACAATTCTTCGGATCTGCCGAAAGTGACTCGAGGAAAGACTCCGGCATCCCGTCAAGACGTCCCATCGCCAAGAACGAGTCGTCCCCCTCCGCGACCTCAAACCTCTTCCACGGTCGAACCGAAACGCAGATCGACGAGTCGTCAGAAGATGCCATGGGACGATGAAACACCTGAAAACATTAGGAAGATTGTACCCGAACGAAAAGACGAGTTCGCGGGACGCCGAGATGACACCGTCCCTTTTGATCGCGAAGACTCGGACATGGGCGGGATGGAGCCGGACTTTGATCCAGGATTTGGACCGGGACGTCAAGAAACGGAGATGAAAGATGATCGAGTGCACGAACAGGGACCTCCGTTTGATGATGTAATGAAGAGGGGCGACGCCGGGCCAACAACGGGGCTTGACGAGAGCAGAGAAGAACAGCGAAGAGACCAGGAGAGGGAGCAAGTGAGGGAGGAACGACCGCGAGACATCAACAAGCGTCTGATTGATGATGTAAGTTCAAAAACCGTCGGAAAAATTGAAGCATGTACTCAGAATTGCACTTCGATTTCATCTAGCCCAACAAGGAGAATCGGCCCACCGCTCCCGCGATACTGACGAGGTCGAAGGCGGCCGCTCACAGAGGGGCTTTAAAGGTGGACCCAATCAGCAGCGCGAATCGATCGCCATTGGCGCCGCGTTCTTTCGACTTTCGACGCCATAAGACCGGGATCGCAAGCCCGCCAACGACGGAACATCCACGACCCCAGAAACGACTTCGTACCGCATTGGAAATCGGACCGAGTCCTCTAGCCAAACGAGCTCGCGCAGAACCAGTTTCAGCACTGAGAAAAGGTCTACAAGCCATGCAGGACGAAGAACAAAGCAAAGACGTGCTGATGGAGCTGGCCAAGGTAAATCTCGGGACGTTAGAAATCGTTCCAAACCCACACAGAGGCCAATTCAAGTCGAAACCTACGTCACTACACAGGTCGTGTTGCGGAAGCATCATCTTCGCAAGAACGAGCAAGCTTCACATGCCTCTCGAAGCCGACCCGCCATCACTGCTGCTGCACGCCACGCCGCAGGCGAGATGCAAGAGATGACGTGAGTATCGATTCGGGCGTCGTACAGGTCGGGAAGCTGAATTGCTACTTTTTGAGCCCACAGAGTCTCGATCGCAAGCGCAGCCCATCAGCTGTCGATGGCGAGCTGTCAAAGAACCCGGAACTTCAACGCTCAGGCTCAGACAATTAGAAGCAATGCCCAACGAGCGGTGGACGCGGTCATCAAGAAACAGTTCCAAGGATGAGGTCGTGTGAAACAGCAGCTCTGGTTTCATAGGTCACCGAGGTGGCCGATTGACTAGCTCGATGAAGAGATGCATTGCTACGGACAAATCTGGTACTACTAGGTATCTTGACTTGTGAAGCGCGGCAGAGGTCGGTACAAAGGTACAGAGAGCGATTCCAGCTTTTCCAAGCTGCCGTGTTCGTGGATTACTCGATCACGAGATCGGCCGCCAGGACGAGGTCCTCACGCCCACCTTGATTCGGCGGTTGAGCCAGCGAGGTCGGGGTGTTGACGATGAAGTGCCCGTTCTTCCTCCGAGACGAGCAAAAGTAAGGCTTCCCATCGTCTTGCTCGTAGCGAAGCAACCCATCCACAACCCTGAGGTTGCGTTGGGGTCTCCCTTCGTCCTTACTGAGGACGTGGAACCTCAAGGTCGGGACGATGAGCACGTCGTAGAGCGTGATCTGGCGCGGATCTTCACTCGGCGTGTCCTGAACGGTGATACGCATGTTACCAATCTTGGTGACGGTGCGACTCGTGTTGAGCCAATCGACGAACTTGTACCCGACGGGGTTGGGGTTCGTGACCTCAAAGTCTGGTGGAGGAGTGGGGGTCGCATGGTTACTGGACGAGGTGATGTACCATTCGCGGTCTGGCTCGGTGCTCCGAATCGGACTCGGTACCGATCGAGCCACGGGGGCCGGAGCGACGCGATCGATCTGCAACCGACATGACAGAGCCAACGCAGCATCGCTGCGGAGGCGACGTTGCGCCGGCTGAGCGAGCGAGTGCGGCGTATTGAGCACGTTAAGGCCATTGAAGGTCCTTGTTGAGTTCATGAAGATCGATCCATCGGGTCCCCTGATCTCTACGCCGCCATACGCCTTGTACTCCATCGAATATCCCGGCTCGGCCCACGCCTTGATCACGCTGAAGCGACCTTGCGGGACGATCAAGAGGTCTCGCAGCTCTATACGCGTAGGCTGCGATGACTCGGTATGCTGCACGACGATGACCGCGTCTCCGATGGCGGTGACCGCATGCTTCCCGCCGAACATGTCGACGAACCAGTGGCCGACGGGGTTCGGATTGGTGATGTGAAAGTTGTCCGGCATTCGGGGCGTAGCACAGTGCGACGAAGAGGTAAAGAACCAGTCGTGCTCAAGGTTGGAGTCGTCCACAACCGTCGGCGTCGTTGACAACGGCGTCCGGCCAGCACCAGCTTCAGCACCCGAAGCCGAAGTGCTCGACCCGTGGACACGCGACATGGCACCGCTGCCGCTGGCGCCGGCAGTCAGACCTGACGCTGCATTACCGTGAGCCGAAGCACTCGCGCTCTCCGCAGCCCTCTTCTTCTTGTTCTTCTTCTTTTGCGCCTTGGTGAGTTTCTGGTTCGGAGTTCCCCCGTCGGTTTGCGGAACGGATGTGGGCTCGGTACTAACCGGCCGAGTGCCATTCGAGGCCGAAGGGGGAGGACTGGGCGAAGATCTCGATGGTGCAAAGTCGAAGCGATGCAGCGCCCTCAACGTGATGGGTTCGTCCGCTCCATGGTATTCCCTGAACTGAGTGCGCACCGATTCAGGCAACTTGTCCCACAGTTGCCGGGCGAAGATCCTGACCATCATATTCTCGATCGGGCCAGCCAGGTCGTCGTCCTGGAGGTCGACGTCGCGCATACTCTGCTCCATATACATGAAGGCAAGGCTGTAGTACTCGTCGACGAACTTGCTGATGTCGTGCGGGTCAGGCGTCAAACGGGACAGGAGGTCGAGGCTGCGCTCGGCGTCACACGGCCAGTCGTAGATCTCCTCCAGCGCTTCATAGACGAGGTAGACGCGGTATTCTTGGAAGACGAACCCGAGATGATCCAACACGGTTTGAGGCAAGTGGATGCCGATGAGATCGTTGAGCTTGCTGCCACTGATAAAGTCGGGGTCGCTGGACGCCGCCGCAGCACGTTGATGATTTGCCCAGGCCCAGCGTTAGCGGTGCAGTATGGATAGTGGGGAGGACGATGTCGAGGTATGTACGTACTCATTGTCGGGCTCGGTGGCTGGAGCCGTGTTCTGATGCAGCAGATGCGACACACCCATTTCGCGAGCATGGCGTCGCACCATATCGGACCATTCGCGCCAGTTGAACCCGCCGGCGCTCAGCTCGAACCATGCCGGTGCTTCCATGACGGGGCCAGCCGATGGATAGTGTCGAGCACCCGACCAACAGTGAAGGTTGCGCGTCTAGACCTGGGCCGGATCGACAACGCCAGCTGGGGTGAATGTGATGGGGAGGACAAAAGGAACCGAACGGCCGCGGCTGGCATCCGCGGCGCTAATTATCAGCGGACGGCAGCGGGTGGCTTTCATGTGAGTGAAGCTGGAAGCACCGAAAACCACAACGCATCACGACGAGGAGTTGCGACTCACACTACACTCAACGCATTGCACATTACGAAAGAAGAAAAGAGGAGAGGTTCAGGCAACTTTCGGCAGTACAACATGACCTTGAGCTCAGGCAGGAGACTCCTTAAACACACACATACGCACACACACACACAAGTCCGGAAATACACAGCTCGCGGTGGGGACCACCTCAAAGCCGACCCGCGTTGGCAAAGACAAGGTTGTTGACGAGGTTCAAACTTTCTCCGTCTTCTTCGATGCGCTGCTTCAACGTCGTTGGCGTGTTGAGGAGGAGGTTGCCATTCTTCTTGCAACTCGACGAGAAGTACACCGTCTTATTGTGTCTTCGGACGATGTAGTTTCCGTTCTCGGTCGCCCCTCGCCGCTGAGGCTTGCCCCCGATGTGGCTGAGGACGTTGTACGGCAGACCCGGGACGATGAGCACGTCGTAGAGCCGGATCGAGCGCGGTGGCTCGACCACCGAATCTTGGACGGTGATGCGCATCGTGCCAATCATGGCGACGGGGCGCCTGTTGCCGTACGCGTCGACGAAGAAGTGGTCGACCGGGTTGGCGGTAGTGACTTCAAAGTCGGAGGGTGGCATCGCGGTGGCGTGATGCGATGAGGTGGTGATGTACCATTCGCGATCGCTTTCAGGGCCATCGTTGGTCGTTGGGATCCGAGCAGGACCCTGTGCAAGTGCAGATGAAGGTGAAGGTGTAGGTACACGTACAGGCTCAGGTGTAGGTGTAGGCGCAGGTGCAGGTGCAGGTGCAGGTGTGGGTGCAGGCGCAGGTGTAGATGCACATGCAGGTGCAGATGTTGATGCAGATGCAGGTCCGCGGGCAGGCCCGTCGATGACGAGCTTGCATGCGAGGTCCAAGACCGCAGTGCTGACGGAGCGGCATTCGGGCTGCGCCAACGAAAACGGCGTGTTGAGAACGTTCAGGCCCTTGACCCACCTCGTCGACCGCATGATGACTTTGCCATTGCTGCGTCGGATCTCGAGCCCTTCCTTTGTCTTGACGAGCGAGATGTCCGGCGAGTCAAAGTGCGACTTGAGCAAATTGTAGCGGAAGCTCGGGACGATCAGCAGACTGATGCTGACGGAATGGGGCTGCGCGGACCGGCTGTTCTGGACGGTGACGGACGCCGTGCCGATGACGGTGACTTTGACACGGTTGCCGAGCTTGTCGATGATCCAGTGGCCAACGGGATTCGCGTTGGTAGCCTTGAAGTCGGCCGGCGGGACGGGCGAGATGTTGTGCGACGATTCGGTGAAGAACCAATCCTCCGCAAAGTCGCGCTTCGGTGTCGGAGCGGCCTTGCTGCTACTTGCTGCGGGGTTCGCGGGAGCCGCAGGAGGTTGGACGGTGCTGAACGCTTCTTCGACATTTTAGGAGGATGGCTCGGGTATGCCAGTCGGAGCGTTCGCCTGGGCAGGGGTCGAGGCGATCGTGCTCAAAGATGATGAGGCAAGGTCGCCGGGACCCGGGACACTGGAAGTGCCGTTTGCTGGGCTCGTTTCGGCTGCTTTGGTCTTGCCCTTGGGATCCTTGCTGGAGCTCTGGGTGGGAGTGTTGGCACGCGCTTGCCCAGCGGTGGCCGTGGACGTAAACGAGTCGCTTGTAGTCGCTGCCTTGGAATAGGTCGTTACTGGGACCGGCTCAGAGAGGTTGCTCGAGGTCGACGGAGCAGGAGGGGAAGGGGTCAGGGCAGGCGCCGGGGCAATGGCCGGGGCGGGAAGAGGCACCAAAGTCAAACCTGTGAAGTGCCCTCAATGTCGCGGGTTCGTTCGAAGCGTGGATCTCTCTGAACTTGTTCCTCGCATCTTCGGGTAGCTTCTCCCAAAGTTGGCGGGCGAATATCCTGAGCATGAGCCCCTCGATCTGGATCGCCTTGTCGTGGTCCTGGATGTTGATCTCGCGCATACTCTGCTCCATGTACATATACGCGAGCCGGTAGAAGCTGTCGACAGAGTCGTTGAGGGTGGTGATGGAGCGGGTCGCCTCGTCGGGTCTGAGCCGGCACAGCAGATCGAGGCTGCGCTCCGAGTCCAAGGTGCCGAAAAGGTCCTCGAGCGCTTCGAACAAGAGGTACAGCTTGGGTTCGTTGTTGAGCCATCCGAGGTGATCGCGCAGGGAGGGGGCCATGTGGGTGCCCATCATGTTGTTCATCATGCATCCCTTGAAGACGGTCACATTGGGGTCCCTGCAAAGTAGAGGAGCGAAGACAAAGCAATGCCACGAGCACCAGGTCAGCTAGGAGTGAGGGGGGGGGTGAACGGATGACGAGGACGCTCAGGGATGGGATATGAGATGGTGGGGCTACTTACTCTTGAGCATCCTGTTCAGCAGCTACGGCGATGTGACGGTAGAGCAAGTGGGGTACGTTGCACTCCTCCGCGCTCTGGCGGACCATGGCGCACCATTCCGACCAGTTGTCGCTCCCGGCGCTGAGCTCGAACCAGAGCACACCCATCACCAAAGTTGGGGCCGATCAAAGCTCGGGTTAAACCATCTACGGGCGAGGCGTCGCCTTTCGCGGAGGCGGGTTGAAGGATGGAGAGAGAGAGAGAGAAGCTGAAGGATGCTGAGTGAGCAAGCAAGACCCACGCGCAAGTGCTGTCCGGCGCGGTCGGATTTCGCAGACTCAAGCCGCTCGGACCTCGTTCTCAGCGCTTAGCGGTGCCTCCGAGACGTTCAGCATTCGCTCTCTTCCCATTTCGTCGCCCTGACGCTTGTTCAAATCAGTCCTTCCTGAAACGTGGAAAACCTCGTCAGCTCAGCGCGAATCGCTCTCCTATGTTCAACACAACCCCCACCGACGCCGGGGGGTCGACCCGCTCCCGCTCGGCTTCGGCTTCACCGCCCCCTCAACTCGACCCAGCGACATTAGCCATCCTCGCCGGATTCCTCCATGAAAAGGACGAAGCTGATCGACAGTTCCAAGAGCTGTCCGAGCGTGTGGATAAGCGCAGGAGAGCAGCGAGAACCGGCGGCGAAGTCGATGATGACGCTCAGGGGCAAGGTGCGGACGGCGTGGATGGAGCGGACAAGGCACCGATGATGACCGTCGACGAGTTCCGGAGACTGTTTGGTGAAGATTGGCAACTGTCCCAGTTCTGGTCAGTCCCATTGCGGCCATCAACACCTCTTTCAGAGCCCAAATTCTGACGACGGGAGTCATGCGAAATCTCGCTCCTTTCACCCTCGGGCCTTATAGGTATTCACAAGCCTTTGCGACCACCTTGGCCCAGTACATCCGCTCCTTGTGCCCTTCAACGTCGACCCGAGTCGCTTTCCTGTGTTGTCCGACAGGATACGTCGGCTTCCAACATACGAATCCTCTTCCTCGGACTTTGCTGCTAGAATACGACCAGCGCTTCGAGCTGCTCGATCCGGACCAGTTCGTGCATTACGATATAGACGAACCAGAAGACGTCCCACAAGATATCAGGGGCACGGTCGATATTGCCATTTGTGACCCGCCTTTTTTGAACGAGGTCAGTTCGTGGACCGCGGTTCTGGCTCGAGTGTAAATTCACCGCGCACATCATCTAACTCCTTACCAGAATCCCCACAGGTGACAAATCGAAAACTCGCCAAAACGCTCAAACAGCTCCTCAAACCCACCAGCAAACTTCTTCTACTGACTTCGACATCAGTTGAGCATCTCTTTGATCAGATCTATACCAAGGCACCCTTGGGCCCGTTGATCAAGACGGACATTGAGGTCGGGCATGCTGGTGGGATACAGAACAACTTCGGGGTTTGGAAGAGTTGGTCAGATTAATTGTTAGGCGTTCTGCAACGCTGTGCCTTCGGGATGCCGGTATGGCGGGTCAGAGAGGGATCTGGGGCGGAGCGCGAGGTCCGAACCTCAGTTGGTTGGCTCCTGTCTTTAGCATGTACCCTACGACTGCCTCTGAGAGGCCCACCCTGCACTTGTTAGACCTTGTATGTATAATTGCTACCTCTATGGGTAACATCGGGGCATTTCATGAGACACCTTGGCCCCAATCTTATTCAATTCTGCTGCCTCCACTTGGGTGTCCACCTACACTGCATTTTGATGTCGCCTGACTTACCTCCACCGTCTTGCGGCGCTAACCAAAGATCGCACATGTCGGCGGCGTCGCACGTCGGAGAGACGGGTTCTTAGTGTAGGGCAACCTCGGCACTTCACATTTCACCACCTCTCGCTTCTTGACCCTCTTCGCTGACAGTTTTCAACACCGACAGATTGATTTGACTGTGGCAGAAGCAGAAGCCAAACCGCTGTCACGCCAAAAGGTCGCCGACATTCTAAGCGATTCGACCATCGGCCTGCTGTGGAATCGACTCTCGCACGGACGGATCTGCCCCTTCCCCAACCAGCTGACCGGGTACAAACTACCTAAGCAACACAGGGATGCTCTTGATGGGACAGTGGCTCCACCGACGGACCTGGCACCGATTGCCTCGGAAGCAAAGTTTCAAATAGCAGCGCTTCGGCCGGTCGGACATGGACATGAGGAGGGACCTCACATTAATCCCCGAATCAACTCATCAAAACTTGATCTCGAGAAGGCCAACTCGGGCCTACCTCCTGGATCATCCGAGCAACGGATATCTAATGATACCCAGGACGCGTCAACGAGTCCTTTCTTCGTCGTTTCGGAAGAGGGGGATCCGGATAATCCAAGGAACTGGTCGTTCAGGTGCGGTGCTTCGTGGGCGGACTAGCCGAATTTTTCGACAGTCTCGTAGGTTTACCCTATCACACTTTAAAGGTGTGCATATACGTGTTACTCATTCCTTTGGTCTCGCGATGGTACGGAGCGGGGTCAACATCGGCTGGCGATTTACACTCCGGCGATTCCGGGTGTCACAGAGAGATTCTAGGTCGGCAGAGTCACAGCAACGCTCAGACTTTCGGTCTTCGATCTTGGCTATGGGACTGCACAGAGTGAGTTCAGGCTGCGGTATCGTAAGATCTGGCTCACTCTGCTGACTTTGACTCCACATCTCTCAGTGGTCCTCACCGCATTGCAGGAGTGCCTCGGATCGGCCGCAACCCAATCTACATCATGGGCCTCCCCCTCTCCCTCATCTTCCAGTTCCCCATCATCTTGGCACTCAACTTAGTAACCTCTTTGATGTACCAATTCCTCTCTGGCTTGGCCGCTTCCCCCGGTCCGCCGACAGGAGCTGCTTCGCAGATCGATCTTTTCCCAAAGAGACCGCGACCGTCGCAATAGAAGTGTGGTGGCTATGGGTCGCCCTCGGACCCCCTCTAGGTCCAGAGATGAATGGGTACGCGGCACAAGAGAAAGGATGGCAATGGCCGATCTGGATCTTCCTGTGGCTCTCGGTCGTAGCGGGGTGCATCATGCTCGTCTTTCTCCCCAAAACATTCGAAGCGGCACTATTGGTGCGCGGGGCAGAAAGGTTACGCAAATTCACTGGGGACGATCGCTTCCGAGCTCAGGTTGAGATTGATGCCTAGGCAAACGAGTCGTGATTGCATTTGCTCGCTACAAACTTCACCGACTTTTTCATCATTTGCCAATGCATACTACTTTGTATCTCCCACTCTTACCCTCAATCGTTGACCGGCTCCATTCTAGCGGGCAATTCGCTCTTCGGGTCGACTGGGGCTTCCATCTTCCCCCTCAATGGGAATCGGTAGTACGCTGCATTGGGGTTAAGAGATGATGGTCGTTGTTGGCGGGTATCCCCTACTTATGGTTCCTTGTTTGGTCTTGTGAATCAAGTATGGGTCGAGGCTACGGGGGCAAGATCGAAGTGGATCGACTGAGTAGGTGGGAAGCCCCTGTCTTGTCTATCGCGGCTCCTTCCTTAATCCGCGCAGTAGAGTAGCTCGTGTTTAGGAGGATTGGAGGCATTCGTATACAATAACATGTCATTCCTAGTTACCTTAGTTGGATCTTAACCCACAGCAATAAACACGATCTCAGCAGCCAATGGTGGTTGGGCACGCGTCGGGCTCCACTCAGAAAAGCTGTCTGCGCAACGGAAACCTCGTGTGACTGTGCCGGCCAATAAAGACCCCACGAAAGGAACGAGTTCATCAGGAACGTGTGGGTCATACTCTTCATTCAGCAGCTTCGACCAGGTGCTACGGCACGAGCATGATGTGAGTTTCTTTAGCGCGAAGCGTGAAAACTATAACACCTAAAGGATCCCACGGCGCTTCCCTGAAGCTGTTGACTCCGATGGTAGGCCGATTGCGTCGGTAGGTACGGCTACAGCGTCTTTGGGCTGGATGTGTAACGCGGATTTTGACTAGGTACCTACCATCCAGACTTCAGATAGTCAAGCGCAAAGAGTAATGAGGAGTTCAACGAAGGTGAAAGCTTCAGCAGAGAACTCATGCTTTCCCGATCGGGCGTTGGGCAACCCGAATCCTCGGGCAGCACTGGCAAGGATCATCTCCGGGCCTCCACTTCCGTCATTGAGTGGCAGACTTATGCGTTTGAGCTGGTGCTTGTGCTTCAAGGATTGAGCCTCCGCAATTTCCTAGGCGCGCACGGGCGGGTACCAACCTATGTGGGCACCTCGTTGAACGTTGACCCCTTGGGTTCCGAAAACCGTTGCGAGCTCCCGGCACTGGGCTCTGTGTCGCCGCTGGGCCGGCAGGTTACCCCGACCCGTATGCGCGGGAATCGGCAGGCAACTTCAAATGTTTCAAAGCTACCGAATTGTTGAACGACCCGTGTAGGTACTGGAGAATTTTTTAAGCATCAATTTCAGCTTGAATATCCCATGGAAGCAGGAGTTCAAGTCCCGCCTCTCCTGCTTCATTCAGAATGGGAAGCGGGTTTTCCCTCGGACGCCGGCGGTCAGAAAGTTGAAGGTTCTTCATTCGCTGCGGCTCGTCACTTTAGTCACTGACACAGAAAGCACAACGGGCCGGAAACAGTTACCTAGGTAGACGTTCTATGAGGCGGACATAAATTACGGCTGACTCACTCAACAGAGACGAGTTGACTTGTGGACGGCAGGCTGCACAGCACGGGTTGCTGTCGGCGCGGCTCCTGCGGCGCGTGACCCCAATGAGCCTTGGGGGCGAGGGGGGCCGGGGGGGGGAGCTCGTCGGTTCCGATGTGCGCGCCGGGCGGCGTCCTTCGGGAAGGAGTCGGGCGCCGGGCTTCACTACCGTTGGTCTTTAGTTCATTTGGACTAACATGTGCATCGCTCTTGAGCTTGAAACCCTGTACCTAGAGCTCACAACAGGTGCTTGAAGCCACGCACTTCTCATAGGTACACCTACTTAAGCTGGCCCGTTGCAATTGTTGACGACCCCCAGCGGCATTTGTCGCCGCTCCTGCTTCTGGCCGGCTGAATAATGAACTGGAGCGTTACAAATCTGTGAGCAAAGAAAGTTCAGAGCTACAAAGTTTTGCACGACCTTTAGAGAATATTTCTTCTCCCTAATCACCTAGGACTGGTGGAGTCACGGCTTGTAAGTGTCGCAACGACATCCGCTTCTCAGACTTAAGAAATCAGAAAACTCGCTGGCGAAACGAGGACTCCTGGCAAAACCGAGCGTGTTTTTCTGGTGCTGTTCATCGAACGAACAGCTCCCGAAGGTGTTTCATATGTTCACATGCTTTGCATAATACGGCTTGTCTGGTGTTTGTCAAGACTTGGGCTGCATTCTCCAAGCACCTGGGCTCCGGCTCCAGGTACATCGACGAAGCTTTCCACTTTGAGGGCAGTTGCCGACTACGAGACGCGAGACAGCTCCTTCCCCCGGCGACGTCTGTGCCTCCTGCTTCCGGAGCGCCGCTCGATGTGCGGTGCCCCGTGGCCCGGGATCGTCTGGGAAACACATGAGACTTGTCAAATCGGGACTAGCAAATAACGTTCGCGCCCAGGTTTCACGAGACGTGACTGCCCAGGTTGAGTTCGAGTCCTCGAACCGGCCAATTATCGAGTCGCGTTCGAGGAACCACATTTGGCCCCCTGTAGGCAGAGAGGGAAAAAAATGTTCCCACTTTCATTCAAGTCCATTCAATTTCGACAAACCGGGTGGTGGTCGTCTACTCGAACTCTGCTTGATGAAATCCTTCCACCCTTTCCTTCCTTCACATCACTTCCACATCTCCTCTGGACAGCTCCTCGACTCTTGACCCCTGGCGCACCTCTCCACACGCTTGCAGCAACCGACCGACCGACCGACCCTCGTTTTACTCTGAGCACTTTATTTATTTATTTTCACTTTCCACTTCGCAAGATGAAGTCCGCATTCTGCCTCGCCTTCGTGGCTCTCATCGTTTCCACCTCGGCAGTCCCAGCCGGCGATTCAGTAAAGGAGACCCGCCTTGGACGTCGTGCCACACCCCCTGTTGCTCAGTACAAGGGTTTCACCGCCGCCCGTAAAAATTCCAACGTCACCGTCGACCCCGGACCTCAACTCGCCCACCTCTGCTTGTGATCGCGCATTCTAACCCGTGATCCTCGTGTGGTCTCTTACAGTGACTGGTACCTTTCGACAGTGCAACGCTGTTGCGTTCAAATCTTTCCGAACGGGCAACGTCAGGCCCTTGACCTTCGTCCTCGCCGAGTCGAGCAAGATCGTCGCCTCCGCTCGGTCAGGAGTTGTCAACATCGGTGCCACAAATCCATGGGTCTTGCAAACAGTCACGAGCAAGGTGACCAAGAATGGAGCTGCTCTACCGTTCCAGATGCAAGTTCGCACCGGCAAGACATTCGAGGTGGGCCTTGGTTTTGTCCATGAACTTTGTCTTCGCGAAAAAGGGCAACATAAATGCCGACTGTATCCCTTCTGCTCTTCACCATACAGGTCTTTGGCTTTTTCCCCAACGGTACCGGAAAATACCTCGGCAACAAGTTCACAGTCGCCTCGGGCAGTGACACCTGCTTGCCCGTGCCCACTTGCGCCGCTGGCCAATACTACGACCCGAGTCGTGAGTCCCGGTTTGCTTATGGCGCTTCAGGGGCATGCTGAACAAATCCACTGAAATCGGATATCTCGTGAACACAGTCAACCAATGCAAGGCTTGCAAGGTCAAGTTCGCCAACTCGGCCACTTGCACGATTGCGGCCCCTGTTACGTGCACTTACGGCGTTGTGAGTCTCATCTTATCCAGAGCTTTTGCCCGCCTCCGACTGCTTGAGCTCACGCCCTTCACTTGGCATTATCGACAGGTCGCGGGAACCAAGTGCCTTCCTCGTGTCTGCACAGGAGACACCTACCTCAGCTCCAACGGCGCTCAATGCTTGACGTGCGCTGCGGGCAAGTACCTCAACGTGCCGAAGACGGGCTGCACGGCCTGCCCTGGGGGTATGTCGAGCTGCAAAATCTTTACCGTACCCTTCGCTGATGGTGAGTTGTGCTGTCTTGATCCCTTTCGCTCGCGAGGGACTTCACCTGACCGACTGCGCATAATCATGTTCCCTTTTGACAGGCAATGTTCGCTGCATCGGAGCCGACTCGACTTCTTGCCTCGGCCCCAAAGGAAGGATCGAATGCCCTCCCGGACTCCCCAAGAACGCCGACGGATCCTGCATCGCCGGTCGACCCGCTGCCTTCTTCCCCAACTCGGCCGTCCTCTCCATCGCGAACAAGATCGATACCGACTCGACTGTGGTCCTCTCGGAATGCTACGATCGTTTCTCTTCCGTCGATACGATCTGGGCGACGACGTCGATCCTCGGATCGGTCATTGGCTTGGCCAACCTTTGTACGGCTTATCAGAACCCTACGACCGCGACGATCCTCCCTAGTCCCGTGTCCAACTCGCTTTGGCGAGGAACGTGCAAGACTCTCATCAACAAGCCAGCCGCGACCTTGGGCATCCCTTCGACCTGCGCAGACACCATCTACGTCGAGAACATGATCGGTGCCCAAGCCAACTGCTACGTTCAATTTGGCACTAGCCTCGTTCCTTGTGGGTTCTAAAGTCGTGGTTGGCTTCAGGATACTTCAGAACTCGTCATTTCCTGCGCAGCCTACCCTGGGCGCGTCTCCTTCGTTTTGCTGCGATAACTTCGTACTTGTTTTTTTCCACCCGTCTTGCGGTATACCCCTTTCTTATAGCTCCCGAGCTCACTGACTTTCTTAATTGTTGACTCGCGGTCTCGAAACTGCAAGAAGTCCGAACCAGTTGGATACCACTCTCGCTCTTTCGGCAAGGTGATGCGCACAGACGTGCAGCTCTTGCCAACGGCGCGCTCTTCTTTCAGGATTTGACGAGAGCGGGCAGGCGAACGTATTCGGGTTGAAAGAGGCAATGCTGGTTACATGGTGTACACAAAGTACGATGCGAAGTAGAAGAAACAGAACCCAGAACACCCATCTCGTTCGGCGAACAAATGCCTTGCTAAAGCGTCACAGGGGGCAACTCCAGCTGACCACCGTTCCCACCCGGCTGCGCCAGTCTCCCTCTATTGAACAGCGTATCCTTGATCAACATACCGATTAGGTTATGACTCGCTTCAGCAGACATCTTGTTGCTCTCCCTGACCGCACGAGCGAGTGGCGTCTCGTCCTCCTTCTTGTGAGTACCATCTTTGTTCGCATCCTTGGATGGCGAGTCGCGTGATTTGGCGCGAGCGGCGGCGATGACCGGCGACATGGCTCCGATCCCACAACGGTGTTGCACTGACGACTCCGTCTTGGAGAGCTTCTCGACGAGATCGCCAACTTGTGCGGTCGTGTAAGTCCGGTTCTGTCAGCACCACATACGGGCGTGCCTCGTGCGAGGTCAGCGTCGATTCATAACAAGCTGAGCATACTCGGTGTCAAGGACCCACAGTGACCATGGGCGATTGACTCAGTGTCGTGACCCAGTACTTGTTCCATAGCTTGTCGAGCAACTCGGTGTCGCGTGTCGACTTGAAGTGCGAGATCTCAAGCGGGTAGTACGAATTGGCGTGCACACCAAAGTCCTCGATTTTGTTCAACGGAATCGACTGGTATTCGGAAGCTGCGGCGTTCGGAGGATTATAGTTCTGTAGAAGCGATTCGACGACTTCCCATCAGCACGAGGTAGGCTACGGACAAGCCAAGACCAACTCACGTCGGGGTAGGTTCGGAAAGCGCCAATTTCGACCCGACCAGCCGAGATGGTGCGGTTGGGATCGATCTGATAAGATAAAGGATTGATCAGTCATCAGCTCTCAGTGCATACAAACACAGCATAAAACGCCTCGTTCGAGCCGGCAAAGGACGTTCGAGCCGGCAAAGGACCTACCACCACGGCCAAAAACGGATCTTCAAAGGCTTGATGAATCTTTTGCGTCTGCACATCGATACCCGAGAGCCAGCATCCATACCCGGGATGGGAGTGATACCATCCGATGATGTTCTCGAGTCGACCGATCTGAGAGAAGTGCATCCAGAGAGGATCAGTACACGGCGTCTAGTGGGCTCACGGCAAGGAAGGTGGGAGTGAGAGCGCCACATAAGCAGTCAAGAGTATCGCAAGCTACGCACGGCGGAGGACGACTCGATGTACTGAATCATGAACTCATTCGCATCGTTCTGAGCATTGACACGGGTCTCGGTTCCGACAACGGGGAGGGCAAAAGCATCCATGACGACCATCGTGTCGCCGTCGAGCTTGCCTTGCATCAGCCCCATGATCTCGTACTGTCCCCCTGATCGGGCGTGCATCACCTGTGGCCAACGTATAGGGCAAGTATGAGCTTTCCGGAGTACGCTCCAGTGGAATTGGTCACACGAGTGTGCGCTTCTCTGGCGAGAACTGACCATCTTGATCAGAGCGACGGCCGAGATGCGCACATGCTTGAAGTAGTGCGGGTCCTTCTTCCAAGGCTGCGCGGCCAACTGTCGTCTCTGCTCAGCTTGGTCATGACGAAAGATCTGATCGACCTGTGGATCGGCAAAGACGAAGATGAGTGGGAAGGGTGGTTGCGGTACGGCAGTGGTGGGGTCAGCTTTGTGCCCAGCGTCCAGCGTTGTGGAGGCCTACAACCGACGAGCATCTTCTAACTCGAGTAACTTACCGTCTGGATGTCATTGTTGAGCTCGAACGTTTTACTCGCTGTCGAGGCGGCGTCAACCGTCATCGAACTCGACGAAGCAACGGCCATCGCGGATCACGGGCAGTCCTTGATGTGCGGAGTGTGGTGGTGGCGAAGTCAGAATTCCCAAGTGGAGCTGCGCGTCGACCGTGTCGGTCTCGGGTTTTCTCCATGGCACAAAAAGCATGACCTCACAGCCGGCACTCCGGGTAACATGAATGACAAAGACACTCAGAAATACCCCTAGGTTTCAAGCAAGAGTAACGGTGAAAGGAAAAACGTAACAAGGAAGAAAAAATGTAAAAAAAAAAAAAAAAAAAAAAAAAAAGGCGCGACAGCCAAAAAAAAGAGAAGCTGGAAAGACTTTGGAAATGAACAAAAAGTGGGGGGAGCCCAGGTTCGACGGAACGCTGATGTAGCTCAGCCGCTCGTGCGGATAAGGCGAACACGAATGTATAACACTGAAGGTGGCGTCCTGTGTGCGACGCGAGTTGAGCCGACGTCGGGGCAGATAGGTAGGTGGTAGTTTTGCGATCCAGAGCGGGGACGACAGGCGCGCCCGCGGGATTGCAGTCGGTGTTGTTCGACGGAGTTGCGGTGATTTCTTTGAGATTGGAATTTGATGGTGAGGACGATTGAGATTTAGTATTGGTGAAACATAAGAGCGAAAAAACTTGATTTGCTCGAAACAACGCCGGGAGTGGGTCGTGATGCACAGAGATGATACAAGCGAGGCCGGGATAGGAAAGAACCGAAGAGAAGCCGGGAGGAAAAAAAAAGTGCAGTGGGGTGCAGATAACGAGGTAGACGCTGGACGCGAGGCGGGACCGAACGGGGCGAGTTCTATGCAATAATGGTCGATGATGGTGTAGATGTGAATGTACGAGCGGCATCATTGCTCCCCTTCTTGACAGCAGGCGCGACGTCCTCGCTTTGGCTGCCCGAAGACATTGTCGTGGCGGCGGTGCCTTCACCGCCGTCCTCGGACGAGGCCTCGCTCTCTTCCATCCTCTTCTTGTTCGTCAGACTCGACGCTGGCGAAGGGGGCACGAACGCGCTCGCCGAGACAGCCGCCGCCAATTGAGGACCGGGCAGATGATGCGAGTGCACGATTCGCGCCGGGATCGCGCTCGGCAGAACCCACTCGGGCCAATGTTGACGCAGTCGTACGAACTCGCCAGAGACTTCGAGCATGGGAGTCAAAATCATGGTATCACGAACAACCTTGCGATCGGTCGTCAGGTTCTTGATGCGGTTGAAGGAGGCAATGATCGACACATCGATCCAGCCGGCTGCGTCCATCTGAATAAAGCAAGGGAGGCAGAACGGACGGTCACTTAGCCAAGTTGCGTGAAGAAATACAAAATCCTTCCGAGACCACTCACCTTGGACCTCAAGTACATGTCACGGCACAAATTATCGACCGAGAAGTACCATTCGAGTTGGCCCAAGAGCCAGTATCGTGTCGGGTCGAGCACCCTCGGATCGACGTAAGGCTGAGCCTGCTCATAGACCCACGGTCCAACAGCGTCAGGGAGAGTGACGGTGCCAAAGGCCGCCTGGGCATGCCAATGCGCTGCGATGGGGTCGATGTAGCCGGCACCTTGGGGTTGCGGTGCGGCGGCCTGGGCTTGTTGCTGCTGGTGCGACGACGAAGACGACGCAGGACCTCGAACGGTGGACCCCTGTAAAGCACCACGGCTCGACATAGAGCCACCCCGACTACCTCGAGCGTTGGGACCTCCTCGAGCAGCATGGAGCGCACCCCGAACGCCTACGCCCGCTCCCTGGTGACGGCCATGGGTCGACGGGCCGCTTTGGAAGGGCGCTTGAGCATTGCCGTTGGACGTGGCCTGGGCCTTGAGGGCTTGCGGTGCGGGACCGTTAGGTGCCGCAGCCGGGGCCGTAGACGAAGATTGAGAAGCAGCAGACTTGTTGGCGGTAGTCGCGTTCGCCGAAGCAGGCGAAGCAGGCGAAGCCGCCGCGTTCGATGCCGATTTCGGCGCCGGAGTGGCAGACTCACCCTCAGCAGCAGCCTGAACACCAGTTTTCGAGGCGAGCGCGTTGTTTGACGCGGTCGGAACCTTCTCCGTTGGATCCGCCGATGCGGCGACAGCGGGAGCCGTGGCTTGGGTCGGAGCAGAAGAGGTAGAAGAAGCGGCCTGTTGCGCGGAAGGTTGCGACGACGGTGTAGAGATAGGTTTGGAAGGTAGGGGGTGGTCGATCGGGCGGGCCGAAGCGGGTGTGGATGAAGATGCGGACGAAGAGTTCGCTTTCTTGGGCGAGGCAGCGGCAGGTGCAGCGGTCGCCGATGCAGTAGTTGCGACGGAAGATTGTGCAGCCTTGGGCTTCTTCTCGCCTGCAGCTCGCTTACTCGCTCCACCGGCAACATTGTCCTCGGCGCCTTTGTTGGCTCCGGACTCCCTCCTCGAACTCGTTCCAGACTTGGGCATCCGCTTCTCGCCCGAAGCGCCAAACAATCGGCTCGACGATGTCGGGTTGACGGTGATGTCGGCCTTGATGGGGATCCACTTCGTCTTCTCGGCTGTAGGGTAAAAATCACGGATGCGGCGAGGTCAGCAAAAAGTCACAAGTGACCGAGTTGGCGCATGGCAACAGGTCGCGTGACCCTGGCAGACGCGTCTGCGAAGGTGGCAAGGAAAACAAACGTACCCTTCTTCTTGTTCTGGGCCTCTTCGTTCTCAGCTTCGTTGGATGCACTCGTTGCGGGTCCGTTCTTCTTCACTGGGCCCGAGGGCTTGGCGGCTTCTGTGTTCGGCGAGGGCCATGACTCGACGTCTCCGACGGGCACGGGCAGCGGCGCTGACGGCACGCCACTCCATCCTTCGGTGCTACGCTTGACGATAGGGGTCGGGGTCGGCTTTTGAGCAGCCGCGGGAGTGGGGATAGGGTTCGAGTTGGGAGGCGGCGGCGGCGTCGTAGACGATGTCGGTGCGGGAAGGTCCAATTTAGCAGCAGCGGCGGCGGCCTTCGCAGAGGCTTCCTTTTTCGCCAGCTTGGCGGCCGATTTCTTGGATGTAGGCGCCGAATTTGTACTCGTCGATTTTTGAGTAGTGGTTGATGTATTTGTTGTTATTGATGATGATGTTGTTGTTGTGGAAGCGGAAACAGGTGCGACAGGTTCAGCGGCTTTGGCAGCGGCGGCAGCGGCCGCGAGTTGGTCCTTCCTAACGGCCCAGACGTTGACGGTCGGTACGGGAGCAGGCTGCTTTACGACTGGCGCGGGTACGGGAGCGGGGGTCTGTGCCGAAGCCGAAGCCGATGCCGATGCCGATGCCGATGCCGATGCCGATGGCGGCAGTGAAGCGGTCGAAGTCGTGGTATCCTGGTCTACGGGTGTGCTTGCGATCGTCGATGCAGTCTCGGGGGTATCAGGGGTGTGGGACATCGCCGGGGTGGAGGCTTCGGTCGATGGGGCCGACGTGGTCGCGTTCGCGGTCGAATTCGCAGTAGGCGGCAGCGCGGAGGACGGGAACGTTGGCGAAGGCAACGGTGGTAACGAGTCATCAGTGTCATCGGCCCAATCCAGCACGGGTCGAGAGACTCGCAGTGCTGGTGTGAGCACAGTCAGATACGCCGGTCGGCTGTGGTTCGGATCGGAGGCGGCCCTCGATGAGCCGGCGGCTGGTGCGACGGCGAGCGACGACGGACTGCTGCTGGCCCCTGCGAGGGCGAATGATGGTGCCGACGAGACCGACAGCGATGACCGACCATGCGACCCAGCGCCATTCGCTGTTCGGCCCGATGTAGACGATGACGAAGAAGACGACGCATTCGAAGGCTTGGACGAGGTCCTGGGCTTGGAATAGGCGCCCCCTTTGCTCGAGAACGAGGTCGAGGTCGAGCTCATGGCCGCGGTGCGAGTCGCCTTGCGAGAGTTCCGGTCCTTTTTCTCGAGCGTGACCCAGCCGTCGTCGTTGTTGGCGCTCGAGTCATGGTCGGCGGTCGAGTCCTTGGGGTACAAGGAATCGTGATGGGTGTTGTGCATGGTCGAGTCCGCTCGCCAGTTGTCGGACGTCGACGCTTTCGAGGACGAGGCCATCGGTGCGACGTGCGATGTCGATCCCGACGAGGGCAGAGCAGCTGCAGCACCAGCAGCGGGGGACGAGGCAGCGGCGTCCAAAACAGAGCCGTGCGTCACAGATGAAGACGATGAGGTCGGATCAGACGAGGACATCGACTGAGCTCGTTGGGCCCAGGTCGGTGTAGAGCTCATCGTTCGTTCGCGGCGCTTCAAAGCGAAAAGAGAAAGGTGCCCCGCCTGCGTCAATCCTCTCTGACTGGCCTTGCCCGCCAGCGGAGCGCTCTGCGCCCGCCCCGGTCAGCTTGAGCTGCCAGGCTGCTGTTTGCCCCGCCCGACTATAAATGCGCGCGTCAGCCGCTGCGGTTCACAGCGCTACAACTGCCGCTCTTGCCGTCACAGCCTGCCTGCCTTGCAAGCGAGCAAGCTTACCGCTTCCAAGCCGAATGCCCGGACGGCGAGTCGCAGGCCCAAGTGAAGGGACACAGGGAAAAAAGGAATAAAGGGAACCTTTCTTGCGCTGCTTCGTGGTTTGCAGGCCTTCGATCTTGAGTCGCAAGTGCTGTTCGGAAGACTGGTAGGAGTCGAAGGAGGTGTGGTCACGAGTCACGACCGAGTTGAGTCCAACTTGTCCGGCTAAACCTCGACCTGTGGAGCTCATGACTTACCGCCAGCCCAGTTCAACGTTTTATTGGGCAACTCCAACTTGTCGACCTCGGCTGTATGCACCTTTACTGCGGGATACAACCGCGTGGACGTTATGGCCCCAACACCAGAATATGGTCAAAAATGCGATGAGCCGCATTAATCCGATTGAGCGGTGGTACGACCGGACTTTCGACTGCCGCGCCAGTTTCGGTCCGGCGACAGGTCAGGTTGCGATTGGCTTAGTGGGCCCCTATCGCTCACGATCGATCGTGGCACGAAAATCTTTGCTAGGTGATCTGTCATCGATCGAAATGTATACTCGGCCCAGCTTTTAGTATCTGATGCCGAATCGACGATCAAAAAACTTGTAGTGTACTGTGTGGGATATCTAGTCAATCATGGTGAAATGTCCAGTTGGCCTGCAGCAGCTGCGGCCGCATTAGGCACTGATCGCTCGTCGATTCTCTCCTAAGTCCCAGTGACTGAGTCTGAGCCTACCGTTCTGCCCTTCGTGCCCAGATCGCCGCACGGCACCATTGCTACCTTCGACCAATCAAGTGACTAGTCCCCTACGCCTTGAACCGCTCATCGACCGAGCAAAGATCTTGTGATCAGCTTCTCCAGCGGACTTGGACGCGTCGCGTCGTGTGTCGTGTGTCACGTCGCACGCGTCAGTTGGACAGCGCATCCACGCGTGATCGCTGCCGACGCCCCCTCGATTCATCAATCCATGTACGTCCCATGTCAGGGGATCAATCCAACATCTTTCAACTGACATAAGCCCTTACTGCCACAATCAAGCTTTTCTGTGAACGGCGGAAGTTTGCTTGCACCGCTAGCTGCGCGTCGGGAGTCAACGCACTGCACGTACCACCCGCCTGAGGGACTACTGCTTCCGAGTCACACTCTAGGACCCCTTCTACGCGGCCTCGAGGCCCATCGAGACTCGAACCAACAACTCCCCCATGATGGAGTTACCTCTACCTCGCCGAACATCAGCCATCGTAGCCGCTTCGTCGTCGGCAGGCTCGAATCTGCCCAGCGCGTGCACGCCCCCATCCGCCTCTCGTCACCTCAAGAGGCTCTCACTCAGCACCTCGACCTCTTCACTGTCATCCCATATCTCATCCGACTCGCCGACATTGGTCCGGGCTACCATCGGCTCTCGAGCCTGCACCTCGCATTCACCCCACACCCCTCATCGCTCCACTCAGCATGCGAGCGGTCCGACTCGATCGTCCCTGTCTTCGCATCCGAGCGAATCTGATGAAGATCTCGAGGAGAATCGGGACTCGACCCCATTAGCTTCCGCCTCGGTGTCAACTTCAGTCTCGTCTCCGTCTGAATCCTCGTCGAAACCGGCTTGGAACTTTCCTTCCCCGATCCCTGCCTCGTCGACCTCGGCACCTTCGAGTGCTCATGCCCCACGAGTCGCCACCATGGCCGGGTCAGCCGCGCATCATCGAGCAGGTTCGCGCTCGCGAAGGGGGAGCAGTATATCGTACAGCTCAAGCTCGTCTCTCGTCTCGCTCGACCCTCACTTGTTCAACGGAACCAGCTTGACTCAGGCGGCAAGCGCTTCCAACCACAATTTGGGGCTCGGACTCGGACTCGGGTTGGATTTGGGGGCGAATGGTGTGGCTGAGAATGATGATGGGTCAGATGCGACATCCTCCGCCTCGACCTCGCCCCAGCAATCAAGGAGGAACAGTAGCCTGTCGACGAGTGTTTCTTTCTTGTCCCCGACGAGATCGGCGAGTGGTATGACAGGGTCGCTCCGGCCGACTTTGACGGAGCAGAATGCCGATCTGTTGAGCTTCATCGCCAAGAAGGAGCGCAAGTGCCTTGACTTACGAGAAGGTCAGCCTTTGATAGCTGTGGCTTCGGCCCGTGTATATCCTTCTGCGACACGTCGATGACTAACGCTTTTGCGCTTCACTCTATCGCTCAGAACTCAAACGCCACGAAGCCGAACTCAAATCACTGAAGTCCAAATGGGAATCGATTGTCGCGAAGTCGCTGCATTCTCCGACCGCCCCACCCAGCTCCGTCTTCCCGTCTCGTTCTCCAAACGTTGCCGATCCATCTATGAGCCGAGGTCCTTCGCACTCCCTCGATATCCATCTCCTAGCTTCGACTTTCGATCCGACCGGGGACGAATTCGCCTCTGCTCCGGCGCTGAGCTCGGTGCAATCGACGATGTCGGTCTCGTCACCGCATGTTGGGGAGAGCGTTCAAGCAGCTAAGGCATGGGTCGGAGGTGTCTTCGGTCGTGTGCTGAGCACCGTCGACGAAACACTTATGAACGTTGTAGGGGCTCATCCGCCTTCCTCATCGTCTTCATCGTCCATTTCAAGTCTGGCATCGACGACTTCAGAATCAGGTGGGCTCAAGGCTTTGAAAGAGGAAGACGAGGACGATTCATTGGCATCGACGATCATGTCGACGTCGACCAAGGAACTCGTCATCGAGGAGATTCAAAGATCTTCAACGACCTCGACCCACGTCGAGCAAGGCGATGTTCCCTCTTCAGCTTCCAATGCACGACCTCGTACGACCCTCGACGTCCTTTCCTCGGGATGGGACAACATGTCCAAGAGGCTCTCGACGGTCAATATTGGCGATACGATTCGATCGTCCCAAACGGCCGCATCGGGGTTGGTCGATTCGTTTGAACATTCCATTGCCTCTGCTTTGGGACCCTTGGACCTCCCACCAGCCCGTCCCTCCTTGTCCACCCCTGCCGAAGATGAGCAGAATGTCGCCGTCGTCAGAGGGTACCGAAGACCTTCGAAAAACGCCAAAAACCGTCCAAGGGCACTGCGGGACTCTAGTAAAGCCAACGTCGTAGAGCCAATCGGCGTGGTTGACGAGGTCGAAGAGGAAGGAGTCGAGGGAGAGAATGAGCCGAGGGAGAAGTGGAGGGGTTGAGGCGGTACCACACGCGACCACACGCGAAGAGACGACCTTTTCTCTCTTTCCTTTTTTCTTGCGTATGATTAGCACTGTATCCCCCACTTGTGATAATATGCATATTTGCTTGTTCCGCGGAAGAATTGTGCGGCTGGTGCCGCCGGACCTTGATCGGCCGCATGGGGGAGCGTACTCATAACATAGTACATAGCGATGATTATTGAAAAAGAAAATTACACGAAGGAGGAAATTAGAGAGCGCGAAGGCAGTTCGCAGGACCAATATTGATCACATTTAAGTGCAGAGTGTCGCCACGACCAAGATGAGAGCGACCGACCCCCCAAAGTTCGTCGTCGGCGATAGGGCACCTGCCCCAGCACTCTTGCTGAAATTAATGATGCTTCCCGCCAGGTTGTTGGCCTCTGCAAGGGGCTTACTCGTGTTCTTGTTAGACGGTGATACTGAAGGAGTAGTCGTGGTCAAATTCGTCGAAGATTCTGGGACGGTTGGATCGACAATCTGCGCAGTCGAAGTCAGGTTCGTCGTTTCGCTCAACCCGGGAGAAGCGGTGTCGAGAGTAGTGTAAGTCGTCGAGAGGTTCCTCATTCCCGTCCCTTCGGTGATCTCTTTACTAAAGTTGGCGTACATCGAATCAGCAGCATTGGAAAGGGTCACGGCTTCGGATGCTGAGGTGACGTCCTCGGTCGTGTTGAGGTGGACTTTGTTCCGCGCCGAGGTGCCGGCCTTGGATGTAGGATGAGTTGAGCTTTGGCCAGTTGAGGGCCTTTGCAACTTTTTCGAACTATTCCCTGTTGGGGTGTTGACGGGTTCGATATTCACCACGAATATAGAAGGACGAATTCCGGCGTCAGCTCTCAATCCCAAACACACACTCAGTCGCCATCTCGTACCTTCAGTAGCGACCTTCTTCGACCCTTTCAAACTCGCACATGTCGTGCCTCCTACTTTCTTCACATAAACAACCTGTCGAGGCGTACATCCTATGTCCCACCACATCACGAACCGCCCTCAGTCAAATCTATTCAAAAGACAGGGGGCTCGACCGGTCCCTTACGGCACCGCACCCGCACGCACTCTTTTTGATGCATTTCTTAAACATCTTGGCATATTCTCGATCCTGACAACAGCATTCCACATTCGTGAACTCTTTGCACTGCAAGAAGAAGTGCTCAAAACGTGAGTCGGTGAGGTGGACGAACGCCGTTAGCGTTTCGGCGCAGTGCGCGAACGGCGAACCGAACGCTAGCCAACGCGGCCTCGGGCTTACCGTCGTGGCGGGCGCGACTCGCATCGCACAATCGATACCGCACAGGGGAAAGATAGGGGCAGCATGCACGGCTGTGTAAAGAAGGGCGGCAAATGGGGGAAGAAGAGTGCCAAAAAGCATCATGGGATGATTCGTGATGACAGCCACCCAGAGAGGTGCGGAAGGAAAAGAAAGGTTTTGGAAGGGCACCAGTGCATTACAGAGACGGTGAGTATGGCGAAGTCCTGAAAGAGGATGGTTGGCATTGTACGTCGTACGAATCCTATTTTATCTCGCCTCGATGGTGAGCGGTTGTCGCAAACACCCTATCTAATCGATATTCAAGTGGCGAGGCAGGTCGAGACTAGCCAGCAGACCGACAGCGACCGTTTCTCCGGCGTAGCCGAATTACCGTGGAGCGAGCACGGACTTCGTCACTACACATCGTCAACCACCTTTGGCTATGCACGCCCTACGTTCTCAATCATCTACGCCATCCCAAGCGCCCTCTTCGGCATAGTCAAAGTCGTTGCCGAAGCCCGGAATCGAGGCGACGTTCACGCCGTGTCCGCCCGCCATTGCACTAGCCTGGTTCCCGGCCGCCGCGTAAGCTTTGGTTACAAACTCCTTGGACTTTTCGATTTCCTTGGCACGAGCGTCGGATTGAGCGATCAGCTTTTGCGTCGTCGCGATCGAGGTGGCGAGACGTTGCAACGTTTCGTGGGAGGTGTAGAGCGACGAGTCATCGGTGAAGGTCACGGTCGTTGAGGCGGGATCGTCGGCAGAGGTGATGGAGCCGAAGATGTGCTTCTCGTCGATCTTTGCAGTTCACAAAGCGCAACTCGATGACGTCAGCAGCGCAATTTTTATCAGACGGGCCACAACGTAGGTCGCCACTCACCATCATGGACAACTGTTGCCTGACGTCGAGCAAATCATGCTCCACAATCCGGTCCAATCCGAGCGCCTGGCACAAATCGCCCATACTCATGGTCATGTACGTCTCGGTCAACTTCTCGATCTGGCGTCGGCGCAGAGAGGCGAGGCAACGCTTGACCAATCCCGAGTTAAGGTCTTCCTCGAACACTGGTCCATGCTGGCCAACGAGGTTCACGAGGACCGACTTGTCGAGCTTCATGAACGCCGCCGCAAAGTCGAGGTAGGGTGCGCAACGGCTCTTGATCGCGCCATGAACGTTCGGAGCGGTATACTTGGGGAGTGGGGATGTCCTGCCGTGGGCAAGCAACTGAAGGAGCACGAGTTTCTTGAAGGCGTCGATCTGAACCAGAGAGACCGAGTGGCCGGGAGCAGACACCGCCTGTTTGAAAGCGATGGATCAGCCCAAGGGCTCCTCAACCACGAGAAAGGTGGACAACTTGCAATCTCGAGAAAGTCGATCGCACGCTCGTTGTACTTGAGCAAAGCAAGAATGACACCTCCGAGGTAGTGATACTGCAGGTGATCCATGTATTTGACTTGTCCGAGCTGTTGGGGTTAGCGGGGTGAAAATGGATCAGTCGGGAAACGAGGCAATCAGACTGTGAGGTGCTCGAATACGAGACCGATAATTGACTCACGGTGTGGTCAACATCGACTGTGTCCACGAGTAAAAGGTCCAGAGCAAAGTCGTAGGCGCGATTTTGTATGCAAACCTGCGACCAGGGTACAGACCACAACGAGGGTTCAGCACTACGCCTAAGAGCCAAGTCGAGGCTGTGACTGTCCAAAACTACGCACATCGAGGAAGCCGGGGTGCAGAACGGTGAGATGACCTGGCCTGGAGCTGCGCAAGACCAAAAGTCGCAGCGGCAAGAGCATGGCAACCGTCTGTTGGAGGGAGCAAGCGGTGGTGGTGAGTGAGTGAGCAAGTGGGTGCCGGCTTGGAGGTGGGAGGTGGGGCGCGGCAGTGAGCGGGGCCGAGCGAGTCGCGAGCGTCGACTGACGGCTTGGTGAGATGAACTCGAGTGAGTGAAGTTGATGATGGTCTTGACGAGGTAGGAAACTGACGAGACGAAAACCCCAAATGGTATGAGCACACCACTCCTGCAATGACCCCAGTGCTCGTTCGACGCGCTGTCGCCTACTTGCAAATGAACTGACCTTGATCGGGCACGAGTGCGATCTGCTCGTAATCGAACTTCTCACTGAAGGCCAGCAGCAGTGGCAACAGATGATCCAAGTCGCAGCCTTCGACCGACAACCTCGCATTCCTGTGCATGGCCACATTCCTCGTCAGTCAGCACTTGTCGTGGCGCATCCTCGCCTCGACTTGGGTCGCGTGCTACACGTACAGGATGAACAAGTAACCAGCCGAGTGCTGCAACGGATCCAAGACCTGTAAAGGGTCTCGTCCATCTTCCAACGCGCTCTCAAACACGGAGGTGCTGTGGTCGTTCGAGGCCTTGTCGAGCTTGCGTAGCTGTTGCACTGTGAGCCGGCCCGACCGCCGCCGCGAATGACGAATGACGACGACAACGAGGGTCAGTACATGACCAAGCTAGCACCAGTGTGGGCAATGCATGACTGACCTTCTTTGTGCAACTGCTCGAACGATTCGATCGACTTGATGAGCTCGACAATCTGATCCATCGATGGCGTCGACGGCGTTGACATGGTCCACTGTGGGCGCGCACAACTGAGGTGGGGGGAGCAGAGCAGAAAGGCAGACGGACATGTCAAATTATGACCGCACGACAAGCGGCTTCGATTCGATTCGAGGGTTGCTCGGCAATCAGACTGGTCCTTGGATTTAGTCATTACAACAAAAAGTAGAATCTTTCACCGCTTACATCCACCAGTACGAGGGTACCCACTACCAACCGCGAATCACAAATCCTCCGAGCAAGCTGACGCCGACGAAAACTGCCGCTCGGGGAAGCAGCACCTCGGCCAACGCCCCGGCGACAATCATGAGCAACTGTCTGAAGCTAAAGTATGCGTTGGGAGAATAGAAGAGAACAAGCAAGAGCGCCTGCCAAACGAGGATCAGATCGCAGGTTAGTAAGGGGCTCTCGTCTCGGCCATCGCGATCCGATTAGCTGGGGAAAGGGTGACCGACCTGAAGGGCAATCACACCCAAAGCCATTTTTTGCGAGAGATCGAGCATGTGAGGTTGTTGCGCTTGCTGCATGACCGCTTCCTTGCTTGCTGGATCGATGGGGACCAAATCTGAGGATAACGACAAGAGCTTGCGACGGGACTGCACGAACAAACGTAAATTTGTCAGTTGGAGACTTCGGGAGCACTGACATCAAGAATGAGGACCCGCCATACCATGATTCTGATTGGGGCAATAGGAGGAGTCAACGACTTGACCAGACCCAACTGCGCGCTTGTGTCCCCATCGTCTTCGTTGCCATCGCAGACCCCGTCACCGCTATCGATCTCCCCCAGAGCGACCAGAACCCTCTCGCAGCTCGGCCTCTCCCCTGGCGAGCGATGGATGAGACAACTCGTGAGGCGAAGCAAAGAGGCGGGCAAGTCGTGGCGGTTCCCATGGTCGAGCGTGCGCGCATCGCGGGGGAAGAATCTAGCACAGGGTTCCAGAGGTCAGTAGACTAGTTCGGGATGCACATGCCAACTTGGGATCACTGCTAGCTCACCCCGGGTATGCTTTGATTTCCTCCTCAAGCTTTTTGGTATCATTTTGATTCCGATACGGGAGTGTGAAAAAGCTCATCAAGTGGAAGATGAGCCCAAGAGCCCACTGGTCCGTCGCTCGATCGGCCGTATGCAAGCGCCCCCTCGAGTCGAGTTCGAACGCCTCGGGCGCTGTGTACATCAGTGTTCCCGAGCCCCCAGCTGCACGAAGAAAATCAACTGTTCAGTCCAAAGCTCGGGTGCAACAGCTGGAGGGCAGTACTCGATCACTGACTGCGCTCCCGATTCCACTTGTCGCTGGTGGCATTCCCAAAGTCGCTCAGTTTCGCAATGGGCAACAGCGCATCCTCCTCCCAGTGCAGTAGGACGTTTTCAGCCTGTAAGGGTATCGCAAGATCGCCTTTGGTCAGTCGGCGTCTACCATTGTCGCGTGGGGTGCGGCCCTAAGCGAGACTTCGTCACTTACCTTGAGGTCCAGATGCAGGATATTGCGCTGATGCAGAAAGCCCAATCCCATCGTCACATCTCTAGCGAGCTGTACGATCTCGTCCACTCGCAAGAGATGTACAGCGCCGAGTTTGCGCAACCAGTGTCGTTCCTTGCGCTGAGCCGGCGACTCGCCCGTGCCATCCTCGGGCGAAGGACTTGAGCCACGGCGTCGATCGATAAAGAAGGCGAGGGATCCCCCATTGGCGTAGGCCATTAGGATATGCAAGGTCGGAACGGGTGGGGAGTAGAGGGATAGTTGTGCCGACTCGACCTAAGAAGATGACAACAAGCAGAAAATGAGGATGTGAACCGAAAGCATCACCGGTCGAAAACTTACCCATGCGTGATGGTAAATAACAATGTTCGGGTGCTGGACAGCTTCGAGCAGATGAACCTCACGCAGGATCAAGAGTCTGGGAAGTAGAGGGGATTGAGTTCAGCGGTATAGCTCGAGTCTTTGATCGGAGCCAGGCCACTCACAATGAAGGGGCCGAGTTGCCGACAGCGACCTTCTTGCAAGCGTACAAGCCAAGCGCTTCGCCGTTTAGGACATGT
Source organism: Microbotryum intermedium (assembly GCA_022702645.1). Taxonomy (NCBI): domain Eukaryota; kingdom Fungi; phylum Basidiomycota; class Microbotryomycetes; order Microbotryales; family Microbotryaceae; genus Microbotryum; species Microbotryum intermedium. The sequence continues at coordinate 1,881,229 of JAHWDX010000004.1, read as the reverse complement.
CGGACGAGCCACACACTCCCTGCCCCACCTTTTCCGAGCAATTGCAACGTCTCAAAGAAGCTCTCAAAGTATCCTGTGTTGAGCGTCGAACTCTGCAATCCCTCCGTCCCATCGGGCGTGGCCGAGCCGCCGCTCTGCTGGGCCAGTTCGGCCCGAACCGACGCCGAAGCCGCAGTGACGCGAGGCGAATTCGTTCTCGAGGTCGCATGGGACAAGAGCGCAAAGTAAGACGAGTCTTTTCGAGCGTTTCGACCTTGTATGAGATCAAACCTCGGTTCGGTTGCGTGATGCTGACCAAATCGAAATTGGGCCCCACTTGGCGTTGCCGCGCTCGCCCTCGACAGGTCGTCTCGTTTGCCTCTGGGATCTGAGGTGAAGGGCCGATGACACAAGGGACATACGGTGCCAATATTGAAGCTTCTACTCCGTGCGGTCTTGCGTGTGGTCATCGTTGGCGTCGCCCTGTCTTGCTGTCCAGTCTCCTCCATGTCGTCGTCGTCGGGGCGATGGATGTGCTCGACGCCTTCCTCGTCATCCCATATAACAGTCTCGTCGTCTCCAGCATCATCGAGCTCGTGCGCCCATTGGCGTGTCGATGCGACATGTAGCGAGTTGCGATTGGGGTTGTAGATAACGAGCTTCTTCTGAGCCGTCACGAGCACGACCTGCCACGAGCGATGGTCGTCGTGCTCGCCCGGTGCGATCGGCTCCGATTCCGTCGTTGCGAGAGGAAAGGTCGAGTCGGCAAACTCCGTCGAAGAAGGAGAGGGAGAGGGAGAGTAGATAAGAGCGGTTGAGGTTGATGCGACTGAGGCCATAGTGGCGCTGGGCAATGCGAGAAAGACGAGAGAAGAGCAGTGCAGACTGATCATAGGTAGTGGTCCAGGCGCCCCAAGACTCTCCGAGGCCTGGGCGCCTGAGCGCCCGCCGTCGAAGGGCGACAGGGGGGGGTCAGAGTTTTTGAATGAATGCCATTGCAGCACTGTCCTAGTCAGGTAGCTCCCCTAAGATACGGGCAAAAGGTTTGGTTGCTCACTTGGCCTTCCTGATTCTGTCTGTGCATCCGAGCAGTACGAGTCGAGGGATCAAAAGTCACGTGGCCCCGCTCAAGGGATCACCGTCGCCTGACGATTCGAACATTCATCTCCCACAGACCACAGAGAAGCTGTCGGATTTCCGAGTGTCGAACGAGTCACGGCATTCCCCTGTTCACACGGTAGTAGGTCAGAGGAATACGTAGAGTACCTATGCACCCAGCATACGCTGTAGGCCGGACCGTTGGCAGCGATCCGCGTTCCATCTCAATAAAGGATGTGAATTGCACCTCGGGCATACCCAAAAACGCACAGCCGAAGAAGGCGCATCGCGCGCCTCAAAAGTGTCGCTCCTTAGCGGGTTTCACGATGGGTTTTGGGTTCAGTACCGTAGTCTGGAGCTCCCATTCCTGGAGTAGTCAATGGGGACAGCAGTGCGTGTTGCACTACCTACAAGTTGGTAGAGATTGTAGCGGAATATCCAAGCATCAAAAACACAACTAATGCTGTCAAGTGCTGCCATTCTGAACAAACCAGTCTTTTCAGCGGCTTCTGCAGGCCACGCCTTCGTGGTCACGTGTCCCAGCAGGACCACCCTGGATGCCACGCGCCACGTCTTCAATCCCTGAGACTCGTTGAAGTCGTCGCGAGTGTGGTCGGTCGCGTGCGGTGCTGCAGGTGTCTGTTGCGCTCCCGTAACATCGTGGCCTAGCGCCCATTCTTCTACACTCTACATTACCGACATGATGGGCCGTCGCGCCCCCGCTGGGCGGTTCAAATTGCCCACATTGAGGCCGCAAGACATCGAAGATCACCCCAGCGCGTCCCGTGCGCCAGCCTCCGTGAAGATCAAAGTGTGCGGTCCCTTTGGCCGAGTCGAGATCGGGGCCAACCCACCCAGACTCAAAGCAGCAGCAGCAGCAGCATCATCAGCATCAAAGTCGAAGTCGAAACAGAAGCCTCCTCCCCTGGTCCGCCCCTTTGCCGATCTGGCATCCGCGACCGCATTCGCTGCTAACGCGTCTGGCGACGGCTTCGGCGGCGACGAAGATGACGGCGACGGAGATGGTGCCGACTCCGATGGGGGGGGCCATGTACGAAGATCACGGTGGATTTGATCACGGCTTCCGTCAAGACACGCCTCCTCCTATCATCGAGCCCTGCCCTCTTGAGACTTACGAGTCGCAAAACGTCGAGCAGATGACGGAGGACCAGCTCAGGAGTGAGCTTGCCCCCGTCATTACCCCCACTCAGACTCGGGAAAGTTTGGAAACGACGTACTCCGCTTTCCTTACGCGTGAGGCACGACTGCGCAAGTTCGAAAGACCTCGACTCTTCGTGCAATACCTGTCGTTTATGATCGACAGCAACTCGCGTCTCAACCCGCGCATCATCGAGGTCGAGGACGTCGAGAAGGGCATCACTCTATTCACTGTCGCCGACAAGGTGCCCCTGCGGCCATGCGAGTGCGAGGGCACCATCACCCGTTGCATTCTTGTGCATGGAGCCACCAGTCGTAAGTACGTCCAAGTTTTTATCTGTTATGAAACAGGAATAACTCAAGCAACCTGTGTCTCCATTTGCCAAAGGCTTTCCCCTCGACGTAACTTTCTGTCCTCTATCCAACACTGGCAACCCCTGCGTCACATATGCCGAACGACTAGCCCAGATAGGCCTTATGGGCGCAACTGCCTCGGATCTATATTCTGCTTTCACATTCCAGGTCCTACAGCTTGTCGAATCTTGCTGGGCGGTTGACCCTTCATCAGTTGAAGGGATGGCCCAAGGGATGGATGATTATTACGAAAGATGCGGGTGGGGAGATTCAGGAGCGCTGTCACCTCATCAATTTGTAAGTCGAAAGTCCACTCAAGCGCATATCATGATTTTGATGCGTAAATGGACTTGCGCTCACCTCTGCACTATGCGCTTTCTGTTCCCAGGATCGCGAGCCTAGGAAACAATGGCAACGAGCACTCGACGAGTTTCGAGCACTGGCGGCGCACGAGGCCGAATTCAACGATCGCCTTCTCAACATCAAGGATTCATACGCCTACAAATGCCCTGCTTGCTTCGGACCAACAATTCTGAACCAGCCGAACCAGGCACCCAAGCTTGATCATCTGATTGCGATCGATGGAAACTTCCAGCAATGGCGCAACCAGGCGGCCAAGCATGACCCGCAAGCGACCACACCGGACTTGTTCATCAGCGCGGCAGAAATATCCGAGATGAAAGAGGCGGTTGAAAAAAACGAAGACTCCCTCCAAGAAGGTAGTGCTATTCGAGCCCGAGACAGGGCTAAAGGATTACCCTGACGCTCCATTGTCTTCACCGGCAGGCATGTACAGAATCATGGAAAGCTGCTGACGACGGCGCTGAGAAGTTCTGGGCCGGCAAAAGCGATACGGGTCTTGTGGCGTGCGTGTGTCGCCATGACGTTGTTTTCAAAATGGTCAACCTTGAGAAAAGCGGGGAAAAGTACATTTAACTGTACAAGATTCGACGAGATGAGCTGGGTGCACCGCTCATTTGCTGAGCTGACTTTACCGTTGGCGATGGCTCGATATTGCAGATTATACTATGCACTGGCTCTGATCAAGCACGTCTCAGAACGAGTGGGGCCCGAAGCAAAAATTGGGGTCTTATATGACATTGCCTGTAACCTCAAGCATCACATCCAGAAGGTGAGCACAGCCATCGACTCCACAAAAGAGATCGAGTAGACTAAGGACATTGCTTTTTTGCATGTTTACAGCGAGAACTATTGCCTGAATTGGCTCCGCGTCTCGAATTTGCCACGAGTGTCTTCCACGCCTTTGCGCATCAATAGTCCTGTGAAGTCGAGTTCAATCTTCAGCTTATTTCCAACTTCGGCTGCACCGACGGCGAAGGATGCGAACGTCTTTGGAGCTCTCTTCGCTCCCTTATTCCGATCAATCGTCCCTCGACCCGCTCGCATCGCTTGGACAATGTGGCACGTCGATCAATAGAGCTCAATCGCTCCAGCATGGATAATCTCGGTGAGCGCAGCCATTTCATGATGTATCGGTGGAGCCTAAAACTCAGAACTTTGGCGTTGTTTCGGTTAGGTTATTGGATGCACCGAAAGCACACTCGCGCCGAGACGAAGCTGGAACAAGCCCAAGCATGTCTCGATCGCGTCAAAGAAAGTGACCCACGATGGACGGAGTCGGCGTTGCTTCTTCAATGGGAGGATCAGCGCACTGCGCAAGCGGTGAAAACGACCGCAGAACAAGATCGCGAGAATCAGACGCTGCGAATGAAAATGTATGCTATCCTCATCGAGCTACATGAGCAGGACCTTGCATTGTGCGTACAATTGCGCGTACTCTTGCACATGTGTTTACTCATGGCTGTAGGTCTCCTCAGTTATTGACGCGAGGGTATTCGTGCATTTGAAACAGGTTCGAAGTAGACGAAACTGGCGATCCCGCAGTCAAAGCGAGCCATGAAGCGAAGCGTCGAGCCATATTGGCAAGATTTGATGCCGGAACCGCAGGCAATGAGCGGGCCTCGGTCTTGGGTAAGGCTGCCTCATATCTGCGTCGTCGCTTCTACATCTCAGGCTGATATTGTATTTCTCTCAGATTTCAGACACATTTGCTCCTGTTCGATCGCTCTGCGTCATCTTCGATCCGAGGCGATTGCCTTTCAAATGAGCCAAGTCAAACTCAATTCCATGCGTCGCGGCAAAGTGGGGGGGGGGCAACACTCGGGCAAAGGAATGTCGCCAAGATCAAAGCAATGGGTTCCAAAGGTCAATACCAGGTCGAGAAGGCTATGAAGATGTATAATGCCGCAGTCGAGAACTTCCGCACCGAGGCCAGTCCTTCCTTTCAGTCCGTGCTGGATGGCCTTCAGCTCGCCGGTGGGTTCCAATCGATTATGTCAAAGCACGAAACGGACGCGTTCTGGCAGGATGGATTCTTCACTCGCTATTCGGATGAATGGGCGATCGACCCGCTGGTGAAGGAGGGAATTCATGCCCTGCAGCCTAAGAGCCGTGCGCAAGAGGAGCTGCAGCGCCTCGGCGCCGAGGTTCGACAAGCTCTCGCTTGGCTTGAGGACGCAGTCAAGAACCTCCGGACAGTCAAAGAAAGGTGGATATCCCAGCATGGCGAGTACTGATCTTTCGCATGCACCAGGCTATGAACGCGAAACTAATGTTGAATAATGAATGCTTGCAGCCTCCTTAGAAGATCTCTCAGCGGTGCGGGCATTCACAGAATCGAATGACGAAACCACGCAAGCCGCATGTGTCATGAGCATTATCCACAGGACGCAAGACTTCCACAGGCGAATTACAAAATGGTCGCGCAACGACTATTTCGATTGTGTGTGGTATAATACTGCTGAGGACAACGAACGTGTACCCGAAATCCTCGGTTGCCTCGGCGGGTCTTTCAAGGAACACGCGAACAAACGGTTGCCTCGAGTCAAGCTCGGCGTGCGAAATGTCGCCACAGCTGAACACCGTACAACAGAGAATTTAACAGCTCAGACACGTTATGTAGGGGTGACAGACCCGGCCGCTCGGTTGATGAACGCACAACTCGATATAATGGATCAGGCGGAGTTGGACAAGTCACGAATCACTGATTCGGTCAATTGACCGAGTGCCTGAGTTCGAATTTGAAGGAGTAAGCATTACCCATGATGATGAAGATCCAGTCTCGGATGAATATTCTCATGCATGTTAGACCTGTCTAGTACCATGAGTGTGTTGTAATGCTTATTTCATGTCCTCGGCCTAGCGGAACCCCACCAGAGCGAAACTGATTTGCCAATGGCCAGCCCACCTTCCAAACACAAATACTTGTTGCCATCTTGGACACCTCTTCCCACCATCTTCCCACGTGCAATTCGGCTCAATAACCTATATAATTCTGAATAGGAAGGTTTTTTGAGCGTGTACAAAAATCCTTCTTCGATCGTCAGAATCGCTCAATCCGGCCAGGGGTACCACTAGACTTCTGCTCGTTTTTTGGAAGTCAAAAACACCAAGTGCTTCAAACGGATTAAAACTCCAGGGCTACTTCTCAAGAAATATACTCATACTCCTCGAGCGCTTCGCGCATGCATGAGATCAATGTTTCAGTTTCAGTTTCTATAGGGGCCCAAGTGAGAAAGTGCCGCGTTCGGGCCTTCGTTGTCGGCGCCTTGTCGGGTTAACCCTAATCCTGCGGGGCCGAATGAGAAAGTGCCGAGTCAGACCTGGTTTTCCGGCGCTCTGGGGGTGCGAGTCTTGAAACATAACAACGAAAAGCCGGGACAGAGCGAACTCGGTCATGACACTATTCAGATAGACTCGGATGACCTCTCCAAGAAATTTGGAACCGACATGCTCACTTACCACTTCAAACATTGCAGTCGCGTCGCTGGCTGAAACTGCCACCTGCTCTGCTCTTATTTCCACGAAGGGAAGAATATGCACTGACGCCGGGAGCTGGCGTTCGTTTCAAGATCGTCAACGAACATGGTTATAATCCTCCACTCGAAATTGACCCCAAGATCTGTTGCTATACATTCAGTATATACATGCAAATAAAGGATTGAACCGCGACCAGTTTCGCTACCTGATAACCGGGGAATTGGCCCGCTTGCGCGTACAAGCGTACTACTTACTACTAGTAGCAGCCCGATTGAGCGGGTACCCTGGCTCAAGTAGCGATATTTCTGATCTCAAGCTGGAAAGTTACATTTTGGTCTTAGAAACCTGAATATCACCTATCCACCTTCAAGTGAAGATCTCTTCATGCATTCATGGATTGCACTGCGCTCAAAATATTCAGCTACGGACTAATGTGATGCTTAGTCGGGTGCTACTACAGCTGACAGCCGGCATTACGTTATTACATCGAAATGACAACAAGTCATTGTCGAAATTTGATTCATTGTTATTGCGGGATCTTCGTCCATTACAGACACGCGGATCCTGCCCTTGATAATGCTGTCCGAGAGTGAGAATTGGATGAGCGAGTGTGCAAGCGTGGCTGCCACAAAGTGAGCGCTCACTGCACTGTCAAACAGTCCATCTGCTTATCATGGGAACAATACGATCTGCACTGCAAATATAAAGATCTTGCTTTAGTTCGTTTGAGTCCAACTCTGTGGGACTCATTATGGGGTTGTTAGTAATCGGCATTGGCATTCTGGACCCGTTTGCTGTGTTCCACTGCAGCTGCAATTGCTTCATGGTGCCACTGTGCCGCGATCGCACTGCCACACACTATTGCGTTTTCCGTGCAGCACCGGATGCAATACGAACAGGCACAGGCCTTGCTCCTTTACGTGAGTAGATAAGTTAGCAGCTCAGCTGTACAAATCGAATGATTGGAGTTGCAGTGCTTGATGCGTCCATCGGACCAACCGTACCGTCGACCGGAGCATGCCCCCCACATTCTTCTTGAGTCCTACGTCGCGATTTGGCGCTAGATTGTCGCTTCCCGTCGTGCACACTGCAGTCTCTCATGGGTAGGGGCTTTTGGAACGTATGGCAAGACGAGGTACCACAGTTGCGAGTTGTGCTCTCCGGTCATTGAGAGCTTTAAATTAAGCATTCGTGATTAGATTCGTGATTAGATTTGATGGGTGGGTGGCTCGGATGCTTTCAACAGTTTGATGATTACGGGGCTCCTTTACAAAGCGCGTCTCAAGGCACATCGTCGGAAGCACCTGAGTCTCTTCCCCATCTGGCCGTCGGCTGCCCGTTCGCTCGCCGCCTCTGGGCCGCACTCTCTCCGTCCCCACACCCCATCTTCGCCGACTTCGTGTGTCCTCTCGTCTCTCGCTCGGAGCGCCGAATTGTCGAGCTCCGCATCCTCTTCTTCCATTCGATCTGGAAGCTCTCTCGTCGCCGTCGATTCTCCTCGCAACCTCTGGAGCCGATCACCGAGGCGGAGCTCGAGGAGCTTCGGGGGTCTATCCAGGGGTGCACGGGTCGCCTCGCTTCTCTATAATGTTTCCAAAGGGGGTTTTAGTGGGTATGGTCGACTCTGGCTAAAAGGTCGATGAGTCCCACACTACTGGCATAGCCAGTGTGCTTAATGCATTTCCTCCGACTTTTCCGAAGATTTCTAGGTACTAACATATAATTGTGCTGTTATTGAAATCTATCAAATAAAAAACTAGGGGGAACACGAACAAGTTGTACATTAAATTGCTACTTCATAGGCTTGGCGGGCACATTGACCTCTCGGATGACTACACCTTCAGGCGTGAGGTTCTGCTCATCTCAAAATTCCCACCTGTCCTGAATTTGTCGAGCCTGCAGCTGGCCAAGTCGATTGGTCGTCAGTGCATCAGCCGTCGGCAGGACGAGTATAGATTATACTACACACATACACAATGATTATTGCCATTAATCCGGTGACCACTTTAGACTAACCGATGGGCACAATATGAAAAGATAACCTATATCCGAGTGCACGTGCTACTTTCACCTCACCAACAGCGCGTTCTAGAGTACATAGGCCTCCTAGAGATCAACTGAAGCTAAGGCCACCTCGAAGCGCCTTGAGGATGCTTTATGGTGGTATAGTGAATGAAAGGTGGCATCCCTTCTGTTTAGTGAACAATGTAGCTGCATTACAATTGGCATTAAGGAGTGACACGCCTCACTAAATACAGCGAAGCCAGCTTATCCTCAGGGCATTATGCAAACCCATTATGCCCATCCCGATCACAGGGCTGGCAGGTCTGGATCGGCGGGATCGGCAGGATCGGTAGGATCGGTAGGATCGGTAGGATCGGTAGGATTGGGAGCAATACTTCCAACACTCAACCTGAACTCCAATTTCTTGTTGCGTAAAAGAGGGATAATCCTTCGAAGGTCGTCTAAATTCATCTTGGGCGTCGTGCCAGTTGGACTGCGGAAGTCATCAAGGCGTAATCCCCCGCTGACATGGACAGTCATCTTGTGTTGAGAAAAAAGTTTCGCCCTGTTGTACCAAAATCGCGGTTTTTCTGGCACGGCGATGCCGTCTCGTGCGCATCGCCTTCGTAATGCATCGGCTGGCCAGAGAGAGGATACGGACTTGGATTAGGCCAAGATCGAAAGGAAAAGGTCCGGAGTGGGAGCGGGCAATCAGTACTTACTAAATAATTCCCTCACCAATCGAGTGTACCAATTAATGAGTTCTGAAATTTGGTATCGCTTGTCATTAACGTCGGCTTCCCGGACTATGGGAGAATCAGAGCCAGACACGTGTCAGCAAGAACGAACAGAGCGAAGGGCAAGGTCCACGAGCGCGCGACATCAAGGGGGAAAGTCCGAAGCGCACCTAAATGATTCTGGTTGCTCACTTCCTCCTCTAGTGCAGCACAACCAGTTACGCACTTGGTGAAAGGCTTAAGGATCTTGAACATCTCATCTTTACCTTCCCACCCCATGCGTTGAGCGAATGCTTTTCCCCCACCAGAAGAGACTATGAAGCGATCGTCACGGCGCTCCACACGGCTAGAAGAAACCATAATGTATGTCTCGACTTGGAACTGCGAGGAATAGTACTCGCTCTGACGGGTGTACAGAAACGCAGGAACAAGAAGGGAGTTGAGCCCATCCTGCCAAACCTGTGGATGTGTTTAACAACATGCACAGGTTTGGCAGGATGGGCTCAACTCACCACTTCTTGGAGTTGTGAGGCATACTCTTTACACGCTTGTGCGGCAGCCTTGTCGGTTGCAGCCACACTAGATGGTCGCTTGAAAGCAATGGTGACTCCAGCGTTGTCCGCATCGTCCGCATCGATGTCTGCCGGTCCTTGCTCGAGTGAAGGGGTCTCCTCACACTGGAGTCGCGTCTCTTCTGTCTCATTGATGCGCTTCCAATGCTTGGCCGCAAAGGTCTGCTTTTCCATCAGGCCGGCTGGGACTGGAGAGCAGCAGAGATGGGCGAGATTAGATCGCTCAACACGGCATGAGGAGTATCACGGACTGACCATCAACACTTTCGTCCTCTGCTAACTGCTTGAGATGTTTACTTTTCCGAAACGTGTTCCACATGCTCGGCGCTCTGCGTTTGATCTGCTTGGGCTGCGTAACGCGTTGCAGATCGCACGGGCGGATAGTGTTCTTGTCACAATACTCCATCTCCGCAATGACGCAGTCTTCCTTGAACGTGCGGTGTCTTTGCACTTCATCTTTAGGAATATAACGCTTGATCGGCTTGCCTTGCACGCGCTCAAACAAGCCTCGGGGAACGTGTGCTGGTGCGGAGGTCGGTGCTTTGCGACGACGAAGCAATGGCGACGGCATTGACGGGAAAATCAACGGGCGCCTTGACACAGCCCCCGTGGATACTGTAGAAGTTTGGCCGGACGTTGAGGATGACCCTGGCTCGAGATCCTGGCCAGGCAGAGACCAATTCGACGGAGGAACGCCATGACTAGTGTTGAAGGGTGGGGTGGGACCGAACAAGAAGCCGTGTCGTCCATTGGAGATAGACGTTACAGAAGCTGGAGTGGGATGGAATCGCCGAGCGTAGTCAGTTGATCCGATTAGCATGAGCTTTCTCAGTCAGGTTAGGATAGGATTGATCCCAGTCAAGAAACAGTCGAGCTCGCTGAACTATGCAGGAGCGATGCGACCTACGAATGCTTAGAGCTGTCTGGAAACGTGGTTGAGCTCCTGGGATGTCGCAAAGATGTGAAGCCTAGGGAGAAGCATCATGGATCCAATCAGATGTTGCGTTCTTTGACAAGATGCCAGCTCAGTTGAGCTGAGCTGAGCGAGCAAGCGACTGTGTACCCCCCAAAACGCGTACGAGTTGGGGCGCGCCTCGGAGGCAAAGAAGCGCCTATGGCACTCACTGAAGAATACAGGCACCTGTTGTACAACAGCAGCCAATGTGGTGTACACACACGAGTTGAAGGACCAGAAGAGAGGCGAAGGTGATGGCTTGGGCAGAGGCAAGGTGCACGGCGCCATGGCGACTCGCGCGACAGCCTGGCTACCTACCGTTTGGCATCAACATTGAGAAAACCCAATTCGCCAGTGCCAGTGTTCCACATTCATTTGATTCGGAAGCAATAAGGTAACATTCCGTGCTGGGGGGAGCTTAATCATAAAGGTCATGTAGGCCCATGTCACATGTTATCTCCTTGAACGGCCTCAGGAATGGGAGCTCCAGACTACGGTACTGAACCCAAAACCCATCGTGAAACCCGCTAAGGAGCGACACTTTTGAGGCGCGCGATGCGCCTCTTCGGCTGTGCGTTTTTGGGTATGCCCGAGGTGGTGAATTGATTGCGAACTTGCGACAGCGAGAGTGCGAGGCTGCGAGACCGCCACAGTGCCAGGCTCCCGACCTCCACGGCGCTAGCAATGCAGAGCAATGCTACCTACACTTCGGAGCAAAACGGGTGCAGCACTGCAGTGACGAACGTGGGCACTGGGCACTCTCCTTTCCATCTAGCGCACGTTCTTTGATCGTCCTTCTCGAGTGCCAGGTACTGGCTCATGTCAGGTAAATTCTGCTGTTTTTGTGCATCGCGCTTCGGTTTGGAAAGTAGGGAGGCAGCTATCTATTTCGGGAAGCATTTTTGCCCTGCTCTATAAAAGCGCTGCCCAGTGCAGAGTGCGACTGCGCGCGCGTATGCCCACGCGGATGTCCGAGAAGGAGCTAGTGTAGCTTTCCCATCGATCATGTCGGTTCTTCACCGTTGTCGCTCTCACTCTTCATCCTTCTCCAGACAGTTCTCCGACCCGACCACTTTCTGTGAGATCCACCATGGCTGAATCAGTGCCTCATGCGATGCCCGTCGTTACCTACAAGCGAGGCCTCGGCAAAGTGAGTTCAACTTTGATGTCGAGGGACCTTTTGACCGCACATTGCCGGGTCGATCGCCGCCGTTTCCCATTGGCCCGCCACAAACACTGGCCGTGCCGCATGAATTCGCCGCTAGGTCTACCTATCACCGAGCTTGTTGTACTGACCCTAGCCGTCGGCTTGCTTCCGTAGATCTCGGTCGTCTTCGCCTGTGGTACCGCACTCTTCTCTGATGGGTATCAGAATGTGAGTCCTGGAACCTGTGTCAGCTGCTACCTGGTCGGCCGACGCGGCAAGCACGCGAGGGCAGGACACGTCACGAGTCACGCGGTCACGTGCGGCCGGATCGGCGGTGGCGAGAAAGTGGGGATGCCGAACGAGCGGAGCTACAGTGCTGATATCGCGTTGCAATGTTCCACAAACAGGGTATTGTGGGATCGGTCAACACCCTCTTGCGACGATTGTACCCTAAGGAGTTCCCCGGCAACTATTCGACCCTCTTCTCGGCCATGGGCTTCGCCGGCACCGTCCTCGGGATGCTCTCGTTCGGGTTCTTGGTCGACCGTACGGGTCGCAAAGGTGGTATGATGTTGGCTGCCGTCATCGTCGCCGTCGCTGCCTGCTTGCAGACAGGCGCATACGGCGCCAAAGGCAGCCACAAGGGCATGTTCGACGCCTTGATCGCCTACAGGTTCATCAGTGGAATCGGAATCGGTGAGTGCTTTTTCCAGTTCAACCGTGACTGTGCAAAACTTCTCACAGGCTGCTGATGTGAATACCACCTCGTTTACACGACAGGTGGTGAATACCCTGCCGGATCGGTTGGCGCCTCCGAAAACACCGAAGATCCTTCCATCAAAAAGGGCACGCAGCACATGCTGTTCGCCCTCGCGACCAATTGTGCCATCGATGCTGCATTCGTTGTCTCGGCTTTCGTACCCCTCGTCCTTTTGTGGATCGCTGGGGAGAACCACCTCCGCGTTGTCTGGCGCCTCTGCTTTGCGATCGGTATTATCCCCCCTGTCCTGGTCCTCTTCTGGCGACTGCGCATGGCCGAACCGGCTCGCTATCAAGTTGCAAGCATGAAGCATGCCCCCACTCCTTATTGGTTGACGATTAAGCGATACTGGAAGAGTTTCCTTGGATTGTCGATCGCTTGGTGAGTACGAAGCACCCGTGCATGTGGTGTTTCGGTCGCGGTGTGCTGAGATCCTCCTGGCACCTCATTTCCTCATTTCAGGTTCGTTTACGACTTCATCTCATACCCTTTCGGCATCTACTCCTCGACCATTGTCGATATCATTACTGGTGGTTCAGATGTAAGGTATACTCTTTCCATGCGTGCCAATAGCAGACAGACGACAGAGTTGCTAACGGGACACATTCGATTCTCTCTGCAGTCTCAAGACCATTTTCGCCTGGAACATCGTCATTAACGCGTGCGTCACTATTGTGTCCCCAAAATCAAGGACGAAACGGTAGACCAGCCAGCTGACTCGGTGTGCCGCTTACAGCTTCTACATGCCGGGTTGCATCATTGGGGCCTTGACGGTCGACAAGATCAAGCCCAAGAGGCAGATGATCATCGGTCTCCTCCTCCAAGCCGTCACCGGATTCGCCATGTCAGCCGCTTTCGGTCCTCTTCAGAAGCATGGTGAGTTTATTGCCGATTCTACCTGGCAGCCCCTTTCCCGGCAGCCGCTGTCCTGGCAGCTTCGAATATTCACTGATCTGGTTCCCACCACCCGAACTGTACCAGTTGCTGCATTTGCCGTCATCTACGGTATCTTCCTTTCCTTTGGTGAATTCGGTCCTGGTGACTGCCTCGGTATGTAACGATGACTCTCAAGCATTCGTATCAAAGTGCCGCTCGATTCATGTTGTCCTTCTGCCCCTCGTCTTGTAGGTCTTCTTGCATCCAAGAGCTGGCCGACGGCTGTGCGCGGACGATTCTACGGACTCGCAGCCGCAATCGGCAAGATTGGTGCCTTTGCAGGGACCTACGCCTTCCCCAAGGTATGTCTTGGTGACTTTCCCGCGACAGTAGGCGCTGTCTGCTGACTCCGCCCATCTCCCCTTCTCTCAGATCATTGCCGCCTTCCCAGCTGGCGACAAGCAGGCTTCGGGTCCGTTCTGGGTCGGCAGCGGTCTCGGTGCGTTTGACTCAGAATGTTCACATTCGTACAGTTATTAGCTCCGGACTTACTGACACCGCTGTTTCTTTTTTTTGGATGCGAACAGCGATTTTCTCGGCGATCTGCGTCCTGTTCCTTGTTCCCGAGATTCACGCCGATCACATGACGAACGAGAATGAGGTGGGTTTGGTAGTTCACCAAAAGTTAGGCTCCTGTGCTTATTCAACTGATCACTCGTATCACAGGCCTTCCGAGTATACCTCGAGGAGAACGGCTACGACACTTCGCGCATGGGCCTCTCGGAAGAGGAGCGCAGGGCTCAGGTTTCCTCGTCGAGCGTCGCCTCGATCGAGGAAAACTTCTCGGAGATGAAGGAGTGAACAAAAACGACTGAGTCATATTCCCCACTATTCTCATTTCTTGGTTGTGTTGCTTTCATTTGAACTTTAATTCGGCCACGTCTCCGGATCAGGGGGGTCTCTTGGTTACCCTCGGGAGTCGGCCCGTCACGTTTTTGGTGGAGTTAGAACCATGGCTTATACACGACTTAACTTGTGGTGGCCCGGATCCCAGTGTAGGTGTAATGTCAATGTGGAATAATGATATCATGTACATCATCATCTTAACATTTCCCACTCTGTACCACATTCGATCCCTTTAAGTTCCCGAGAACCCGAGTGTCTCAAGTCTCAGATCAACTTGTGAGACAGGCGCCAGGCCTCGATCTCAGCTGCACCTTCCTTCCTGGAAGCGGAAGCAGACTCAGCAGAGCCAGCCACTGCGCAACTGCGCCGGCGCGCTCCTAGCTGCGGAGGACGAGCCTCTTGTTCTATCACATCACCTTGTCATCACACATCTTGAGTACTAGTCGTTCTCTATCCTTTCACCCTCGTTACTCCTTTAAAGCAGCTTCCCAAGGCTCTCGGCGTCTTTTGCTTGTTCTCTCATCCACACCGATCTCTCGGCGTCCGAACCAACCCATCGAACTCTCTCTCGCTCGGCTTCCGACGTTTCATCAATTTGTCCGCGGCTTCAGCGGCGGCGTCTGGCTGCCACAAGAGGAACCGCACGTGTGCACAATAGCAGTTCCTCCTCAACCTTCCGTACAAGCCTCATCTACTATCTCAGCTCCCCAACCGACGCGATATTACCACAGCCTTTGCTACTTTTGCCAAGATGCTCGTCTCGTTCTCCAGCGCGGTCACGGCCAGCCTCGCCATCGCCTCGCTCGCCTCGACCTGCGCGGCGGGTCAAGGGCGATGGGGTATCCCTGCGATCCCGGGACTGCAAATCCGAGCGGTTGGTAACACGACGATCAAGGGTTCTAAATCGACATTGTTCGCAGCCCAGGTGGCCGAAGGTACCGATGCCGATGTCGATGTTGAAACTTCGACCACGACCACTCAGCAAAAAGTCGCCACGACCTCGGCCTATAGTTCCACCCGGTCCACCAGGTCCGCTCGCCCCTTCGGCAACCCCACCGGCTCGCTCGCCAGTCCGACTACAGTGGCTGCAGCAGTAGCATCAGCAACGGCAGCAATGACCACCAATAGCTATGCCCAGGCCGAGGCCGCTGCAACTACCTCGGGAACAGGAAGAACGGCTTCGACGAACGTCGGCAGCTCGATCATCATCGACTACACAGCGTCCCTCAACACGCCCGCCAACACCACTATCATTTCCGGAAACATCGCCACTAACAACATCACGGGCTTCAACGCGGCCACTTTGGGCAATAACACGGGAGCAATCGCATCTTGGTTCCGGACCAACAACTCGGCCGATTTCACGAACGGTCACTCTTGGTGCTACAACGTTTACAACAATACTATGCCTGGCTTTGCGTGAGTATCTCTTAGTATGATCACACTTTGATCTGAGCCAAACACTTTGATCTGAGCCAAACACTTGGACGCTCGTGGGATATGAGGCTCTGCATATTGGCGACGATCCGAGCACCCCGCATCCCGAGTCACGTGCTTTGCACTCCGTTCCCTTTCGGAAACTGACCACGAGCTTGCCTCTTCACGACCCGGTAATTCAGCCCCTCCTTCAAGACCATGACCACCAATTATGATGGAGATCCGATCAAGGCCGGCCAAGCTTGTGAGTTGTTTCACCGCGTTCTGCATCAACGCTTTCCTCCGCGCTCTGTTCGTCGCCGACTCTGACCCCTGTCCCTGTCGGCTTCCTCGACACTTAGACTGCGGACTTGAAGCCATCTTCTACTTGCCCAATGGCAAGAACGTCACCCTATACGTTGTGGACGCCTTTGATGACACATGGGTCAAGACACCAAGCTCGATGTAAGCCCCTCTGCATGCTCAAGGATTTTCTCGGCATAGACGCTGACCAAAGCATGGAGTTTTGGGCCCCACGCTGAAAACAGTGACGTCGTCGTTGGCGCGTATCAAAAAGAGATGATCGGACGCGCGGTCACCAGCAAGAACGATGTCCTCACCGACGTCACGTGGCACTTCACCGGCAACCGAAGCACAGAGTGAGTCTCGGAGATCAATCGTCGCTGCGGCGCGTTCGCACCGGCCGGGCAGTTGGGACCGCGGCAGTCGCGAAGGAGAATTTGCGACGCTCACTGAGTGGTCACCATCTGTGCTTCTCGATCCGTTATCCGAGCAGTTACATCTTCAATGGCGGAAAGTCAGTGTAAAGGGTCACCCATTGGTGGCAACATGAGGTGTTGGGGGCAAGTTTCAGTCTCCGCACGGGACAGTCGTATCATGGCTTTGATTTTCACGTGTGGAAGGCAGTTTTTTTGCAACTTATTTTTATACACCCAGCAACATCTATTTGAACTTTGGCATTTTATGTCATCCGGTCCTTGAGTACCTATGGCTTGCATTGAGGGGTAGGTAAACACCTACAATACCTCAGCACTCAGGTACTCGAGTAGGGGCGTCATCCGGTCCGAGCGTCGCCGGTCGAGAGATCGGATCGGGTCCCGAGTCCCGACTCGAGGTACCTACCGTGGGGTCCTCGCGCGGCGGCACGGCCGTCGGTCGCAGTCCGGCTCCGCGTGCAAATTGCCACGAAGAGGGTGATCTACGTTTAGTCCGCAAATCAGGGCTTTAGAGGGCGTTCTGCCTGCTTGCAGTGATGTTCCTCGACCCTTTTTCTTTGGTCCCGGCGTCCTGTACTTCCATGGGTAACACTGCAGATGAGCCCTTTGCTTTGCCTCACATAAAAAACTCAAATCCGGTTGTGGCATTTAGGTCCGAGTCCGACCTCGTGGATGGAAATGAAGGAGAAATGATTAAAAAAAATGAGGTCGTCATGATCGAGCTCTTGAGTTTATCTGTGCGCGGGGCGGAAGAAGCCCAGACCGTCGTTGTCAAATGGACGCGGACGGAAGGAATTCTATCAGTGTTTCGAGCTGCGAACCCTTTTCTCTTCCCCAGCCTGCCAGGGCCCCTAGTTTGGCCCAGAGATCAGGGACAGATCAAGGGACACCACGATCATGAGCATACTCGATGGTGGTGCACCCTAATACCTGGGTATGCCGGCGTGAACCCCACACGAACCGTCCCATCTTTCTTTTCCTTCTATCGCCCACATTCTCCCCCCACTTTTCTACCTTGTTTCATCTACCATCAACATGTTCCGATCCCTGTGTGTCCTAGTTTGTCTGCCGGCGCTGCTTCATGCCGCTCCCGATGAATTTTCTCTCAGTCAGGGTGAGTCTTCCCGGCCGAGTGCGAGCTCATCAGTTAATTCCAGGCTATGTTTCAACCCAGATGTACTGACTCCGCTTGTGACATCTACCCTGCATCCGCACTCAATGCTGTCCTCCTCATCATTCGACGCGCACCGCAGAGGTTTCTGTCCTCGAGACACGGGGGTCCCAGTCGTGCAAACGCGTCGCGCAGTGCACCCAAGCCGTCCCGAGGAATTCGAACAAGACATGCAAGGGCGGGAAATGTGGTTTCGGTGCGTCCCTCTTGTGATCGATCCGAGAATTTTTGGTTCGCATTTCGCTTTTCGCGGAGATGGAAGCCTAACTTCATGCCTCTCCACCTCCTATCCGTAACCTGCATCCCGCCCCGCGCGCCCGCCGCCGCCCTCTCTCCTCTTTGTTGCCCTCGTCTCAGCGTGTACAAGCGGCTACACATGGAAGGACAAGAAATGCCAAGCCACGTCGTCGGCCGCTTCTTCATCCGGCGGAAAGGTCCTCGCTGCTTCTGGTCACATGGTCGATGCCAAGCTTGCGGAGAGTGGCATCACCGGTTTCAAGGCGCAATCCAACGGCTGGAACACGAACGGGATAGCGTCTTGGTTCCGCGTGAGTACAAGTATTACGAGGTCATCGCTTTGATAAGCCCCAATACTCACCTTCACATCACGCGACAGACGAACTCGCGCCAAGACTCAACAAATGGGCACTCATGGTGCTATAACAACTAGTTAGTTCCTTCTCAGAGCGGGTCGACAAAAACTCGTGCTCCCGAAACAATCCTGACGACCGCTGCACAACCTTTTATCCTTCAGTGATGACTCGATGCCTGGTTTCGCACCGGACGTCTCCGTCATGCTCGCCAACTTTGGCGGTTCAAACACTCGGGCCGGTCAAGCTTACTGCGGACTCGAAGCCGAGGTCGTCGCTGCCGATGGCAGGACCGCCTACTTGATCATCATGGATGGCTTCGATTCCAAAGTCAGTCCCGACACCGGTAATCGTCATAGACCTCTTGTTCAAGCGTTAGCTTACTTTTCGTTTGATCCGTTTACAGTGGGTCCGAACACCGGCGAGCATCGACGTCATCTACAACGCCTTCGCGATGCTCCATGGCTCGAGGACGAACGACAAGAACACGGTCGAGACGGGCGTCAAGTGGAGGTTGACCGGTCGCCGTGATTCACGCTACACCTTCAACTCGTCATAAACGACCAGGACATCTCGAGTTCATGCCCACGGCCGCCACCGAGTCTGTTCCGCGAGCTGGACTCGCCAAAGAACTTCCGACTTTCGATCACGACCTCTCCACCCTGTGCTGAATCCTTCTTCCCTTTACGAACCCACACGATAGAATACCAGCTGTAGCAGCTTTCTCCTTGATGAATATCTTTTGACCCTGGTGCGGCCTCCACCCCCCGGCCCTTCCTTTGTCAAAGCCTACCACCAATCTCTTTTCTTCGCCGCTGCTTATCGACGACCTCTCTCATGTAGTAGTAGTAGTAGTAGTAGTTCCGGGTAGCTTGACCGAGGCTTCGCTTGTCGCGAATGTTGAAAAAATACAAAATGCCACTACAATGATTTTTGCCACTTTGAGAGATGAGTGATGAGTAACACGCAGCCTCATGCAGCTAGGGTCACACTCTTCCTCGATCGGTCGAAGCAGCTGCAGTGAGGCTTACCTTCGCCGCGATAACACCGTAAGGACACCGCAAGGCGGCGCTCCACTTGTTTGACCACTTTCAACTTTCCCCGCTCTTCTTAGGCTCGAGACATCTGTTTTGGGGACAAGGAGGGTCGTTATCTGGAATGTTGTCTGACCAAGCTCGCCTGCAAGACTTTGGTGAGCTGTGATTGCTCGACTACCTTACGACGAGCTACTTCCCGATCAGCGCGACTAATCAGATCGGCTTCAACGCCAGCAGCTTCACTCGTACCGAGCTATGCCTCACCTCTCAATCATAACAGTGCATACTTCGACCTCCCCTTGGACATCATCGAATGCATCATCGACGCTGTGCTCGATCTTCCCGATCTCACAAGGACGACGACCTTGTCATCGCTCTCGCTCGCATCCAAGTCGTGGGGTGCCCCGGCTCAGAAGGCCCTCCATTCCTCGCCTTACCTCTCACCCACGGTCAAAAGACATGTCTATGAGCGAATGTTGATCCTTCATATGACCCTCACGCAACGACCAGATATAGCATCGGCGGTTCGATCGCTCCATCTCGGCGAATGGACGAGTCGCGCTCGTACGGAAGCCAAGATCGATCGTCGACATGTTTCCAAACTCTCAATCGACATGATTGGTCTATGTCCTCACCTCACTTTCCTTGACCTGCCAGGGGTGACACATACGGATGCGAGTGACCTTCATCTCGCGTTGGCCGAACTGGGTTCGATCAAATCCTTCTCGTATGGCGATGGGCACGCCGGCGAAGAACCCTGGATCATCAATTACAGCCCCGAAATTCGGGCCGTATGGGGGACAGCACCATTGTACTTTGACGAATTGGCGAAGCTTGTGGGCCCTTCAGCCCCGATGCCCCCTCGACTCGATCAGCAGGTCGAGAAGGACGAGTCGGACTTCGGCGCATCATCCGCAGCCTGTTGGCCTCATCTCGAGCATCTGAAGCTCCGAGCTAGGTTACGGTCACGACATCATGACGACGGCTCGACTCTATCGTGCCAACTCCATTCACTCACGGTCGCCCTCCATCGACATTCCAAGACGACGTACCCCGAGCTCTCTCGGGTCCTTTCATGCTCGCAAACGACCCTCACCCGCCTCGACATCGTCGAACATCAAATCCCACCCGGCGATCTCGTACGCTTGCTCGAAAGCCATGGATCGCTCCTCACGGATCTACGCACGACGACGGCGAACCAGTTCCGTCTCTCCGACTTGGTCAAACCGATCGCTCGGTGTTGTCCAGATCTCAGGAGGCTCGAATTGGGTTCGTACGTCGATGCGCTCTACGCGATCCAGACTTTCCGAGCATGTCTCGATTTGGAGGTCATCATCCTTGCATCCGTTCGGACCGGTCAATACGAGCCAACAAATCTCTTTGATCAAGTCGCAGCAGGGACGAAAACGTTGCTCGGTCAGCTCGATGCGTACCCGAGATTGCGGAGAGTCGAATTGACGGAGAATGCGGACGCGGCCGAACGCGATCGTCCCAAGGAGAGAGGGGTGACGTATCGTATGAGGCTGGATAGAGGCACGTCGGATCGACCGAGGTCGGTTGAAGTTGCGGTCAGAGTTTTCTGGTGAGGAAGGAAGGTCCGAATCGTCGGGCGTAGGGAAAGTATCCTGTTGGAGTCTCGCTCTGTCGGGCTGTCTTGGTATGAATTTTCTTTGGTATATATCATTGGTTGCCGTATGTACATCTATAGATCAAGTGCGGAATGCGGGGTCTCTGGTCGTTATCCTCATGCTGAAGTTGCGACACCACTCGCTGCGACGGCTTGCTTGGCCTTTTCCAATTCTTCCGCTCCGGGTGTCTCTTCTTCTGCCGCTTCCTAACGATGGGATTTGATAGAGGCGTGGTTAGATATTGATGGACTATGCGAAAGACTGCGTACCTCGAGACTTACGATCAGATCCTCCAATTCGGCTACGGCCTTGGCTAACCGTTGTTCCGAATCCGGGATCATCGCCAACGACTCGGCATGAACTCGTTTCTAGATATAATCCATATGTATTGGGTCAGCTACTTGTGTTGTATGCGGGGTTGTTGTTGCGCTCTGGGATTCTCTTTGGCTGACGTACCTGTTGCCTGATCTCGGCCTCATCCTCGTTGTTCTGCTCCATCTTGTCGACCCTCGAAGCCATGGTCACAGCTTCATCCTTGTACGACTGAAGTTCCTTGACGACCCTTGTTGCGTCGAAGACCACCAAGGAGCCGATGGCGTGTGGTTCAAGAATGACGCGACGTGACGTGACGCGGCCCTGGAGTCAGCTGGACTTGCCTTGGAGGACGAGGCAGTTCCATATACACGAAGCTCACCTATTGACGACGCCCGACTTGATGACGAGTTGTCTTGTCGTTGATGTGCTATTGGTTGCAGGTGCCATAGTTGTGCTTGGACGTGAGGATTTCAAAGTCGGAAAGGTCAGCAGGAAAGACTGTGCCACCTCTCGCTCCGCTCGGCCTCCTCGGGTGCTCACTCATCCAGGCGGCCCCGGCGCTCTCACGTGTCACCATGTCACCCAGCGCTCACAGGCTCGCGTAGTGTAGGCGACCGACTTCGTTTTATGTAGGCTCTCTGATCATGAGTTCCTGAGCTAGCACAGGTCGGTGATCAACTGCTGACATTGCGCCCAACGACGTCACTCTACTGATCCCGACTTCCAAAAGATGGCTTCTCACATCTCACCAACGACCATTTACGTTCAGTGTAGGAACTTATCGCGACGTGCGAGCAATTAAAACCTTCCAGTGTCGGACTGCAAATTAAGCCGACGACGCGCCAACCTTCTTTGCCGTTATCGCCCCGCGCGTCGCCCCCACTTTGGGCTCTGGAATCGGAACCCACCTCGAGCAACCAACCTATAACTCGCTCTCACCTTTGCCCAGCCTCCTCCGGACATCATCCACCTGCACCACTGTCACTCAGTTGCAAACCCCGTCCGTCAAGCCAAATGAGCACCACAGCTACTCTCTAAACTTGCAACATGGCCCCGGAAGATCCCACACAGACACCCTGGATGACCACTACTGCTACTGCCATGACCCCACCTCGAGATCCGTCGTCCCCTCAGGAGCATCAGCAGGACCAACAGGGGCAGCAGCTCCAGCTCCCCATCTCGCCGGGGCCTCGGCCCTCTTCCTCGACACTGGACTTCGCCACCGCACTGTTGGAACCTCCCCTCAGGGAACGGAGAGCGACGCTCGAAGCACCCGCTCCGATCATGTTGGCGCCTCGACAGACGACGACGCCAGTCATGGGTGAAGCTCCACTTCCTCCTTCGGTACCGGCTTCGACGACGACCTTCGCCGATGACATAACCCATGATTCGACCAAGCTCTATGGGTATGATCTAGAATCTTCGCCTTTAGCGTCCAAAACGCTCCACGGGATCTCCCATTCAGACCACGACCCTCTCGGAGGAGGTGGGGCACGAGTTACGGTCGATCATTCGACAGGACCTCTCGGCGAAGGTACCCCCGTTCGTCTAGAGTTCCTCTTGCTCAGTGGCAAGAGGATGAGGTTGTCGATCGGGGACAAAACGTCGATCCAAAGGACGCGAGAGCTCGTTTGGCAGCGATGGCCACCAGGTCAGTACAATCACCGGTGGCATGTGCTTTGTAGGGGAAGAAACTTGTCTGAACGCTGCTTCGTCATCCTCTCGTTCAGAATGGAGTGGACCAGAAGAGTTTCCGCCTTCGACACAGAGTTTGAGACTGTGAGTAAAGGTGGTGTGATGGTGAATATGATGAGCTCTACTGATCTTTTTGGTTGAATGACCGGGGCTAGACTGTATCTCGGCAAGGTTTTGGAGGACGACAAAACTCTTTCGAGTACGTGCGAATGACCACGCGCTTGCATACACATCTCAGAAAGGTTGCGCAGCTGATGCAGAGAACTCGAGCTCTCGTAGCTTATGGGATTGGAACCTCGGAGGGTGCGAATCCAACCGTCGTGCACCTCAACGTTCGTCCTCTCTCGCTCAGCAAGTCCGAAAGCTCACGTGAGTCCGGTCTCCGACAGAACGCACAGTTTCCTCCCATTGTGTCTGATCTTGCAAAGTTACGCACATCGCAGCGGCAGTGAAGAAAGAAGCGCAATCCGAAGGCTGTTGTGGATGCATCATCGGTTGACGTGACCCTCATTGTGTTGTGTTCCCATTTCCGACGCTTCGAAGTTAGCTTCTCAACGTGTTTAATTTCATTTTTGTACCGAGTTCCTACCACCCACCCCTACCATTAGTCAACCGCTTGTATAATTCTTTGGTCTTCTACACTGCATGTTATTGAGAATATAAATCGCCCTGATTATGATTGAGCAGGTGAGGGTCCTGGGCCGAGCACGACTTGTCGAACGTGTCGAGTCAATGAGCTGGTCCGTGCGCCCGAGGCGTGGGTGGTACGACTTCTCGAAGCCCCGGTCTCAATGAGTTACTTTCGCGTCGACTCGCACCAGACATTTACTATTCACACATCAAGACCCCTTTCACCAGCCTAGGAATCTCATAATGGTGAGTATCTCCTCTCGAATCATAACGGTCGCGTTTAACTTGATGCGCCCACGACGAGAGCTAACCAAGTCCTTTCGGATCGTTCTCACAGCCTATGACGGACAAGCTCGTAGGAGGTAAATAACTCCACGAGAGAAGCTGCTAGAACGCTTATTGGATGTATCCCCAAGCTCATGATGAACCTCCCTCGCACTTCTCCAACACTCGCAGGGCTGATGCTCTCCACTGCCATCGTCGTCTTTACTTACTACACCATCTGGACCCTCTTCACCGTACGTGATATCGACACTTCATAACAGAAACACCAATTTCGGAACACCCTTAACCCTGACTCGTCTTCCACCCCTTCGACAGCCTTTCCTCCCCTCCTGGTCCCCCTTGATCAACTACTTCCCAGCGCGAGAATGGGCGATCCGGATACCGGCTCTCCTAATGCTTTCCGGGTTGATGACGATCGGCGCTTTTGTCGGTTTGATCTTGGTCAAGAGTTCCAGACAGAAGGTCAAGGCCAAGGTCACTCCAAGGCGACCAGTTACCTCGTCCACATCGGGAACGAAGGATCGAAGTACGTCGTCGTTGAAGAAGCTTTGAAGGGGAGGGAAGGATTCGACTTGTCCCTCTTTGTGCAATTGCTCAGCGAATGTATACGATGACCAAAGAGTGCTATTGAGCAGGAGGAATCGAGTATTGACAAGAGGGGTGCATACAGACCCAAAAACTATAGAGTAAGACATATTGCAAGAGCGATAAGGTTCGGCCACTCTGACCTCTGCGCGACACAATCTATGAGATTTCGAGGAGTCCGTACCGCCAAATCCCCAAAAGCTGAGGGTAGCAAGCATGACATACCAAGACAAAAGAAAAGCAAAAAGAAAAGAAAGAGAATAAACCCCAAGGCTCCTTCATCGTCAAGAAAGCGAACCACCGAAAGGCCAGCTCTAGTGCCTGTTCTTCTCCGCCGAAGTCATGTGACTAGTCGGCAAGTTCTCGTCCGACCTCAACGCCTGGTGGTTGCTCTTGCCAAGCACTTCAAAGAGCCATCCGAGCACGTACAAACCCGCACCGACGCCCAAGAGGATCCAGTACACGACCGTGACGGCCTTTGGGACGGCGCTGGCCGCGTCCGAGTCCAGGGGCCATCGCTCGAAGCCCTCGTGGACGTTGAAAAAGGCCAACGCGATAAGGGCCAACCCGAGCAAGTTGTGGACGTGACGAACGGGAGACTTGCCGGTCAAAGTCGGTAAGCGCGCACCTGAAGCGAGATCGGGTCGGCGAGTGAGGTGAGCACCGTAGCCGAGCCCGGCTTGGACGAGGATGATGATGAAGATGGCGAGGCCAACAGAGTAGTGCGTCGCATCCCCAAAGCCACCTCCGGTGACGTACACGGCCGTACCAATGGCGATGATCATCAAAATGACCGTGAGCGAGTTTAGGGCGACGTGGAGAGGGAACCAGCGCGTCGCTCGGAAGTAGCGCGCGATCAAGATGGCGCCGGGCATGAGGATCATGGTCGCGAGGCCGGCCGTGACTGCGTGAGCGATCAAGATCATGTCGTGCTTGGTGCGGCCCGTCGACTCGGAGGCGATTCCACCTCCGGCGTTCGAGTTCGACGTTGCCGTGTTTTGGGCCGCCGCACCGGTCATGGTGCTTGCGCCCGCAGCGGTCTTGGTGGCAGGCGAACCGGCGGCCGAGCCAGTCGCGGCGGCGGCGAGCGTGATGGACTGACTGAGGTCGAGTGAGGTGCGAGCATGGGCCTGGTTGTGCTGTGTCAACTCGGCGCCTTGATCCGTCGACGACGGTGCGACGGACGAACTGGCGTAGATGAAGTTGTTGGACCCGGTGCGGACAAGAGCACCCGAGTTGGCGCTCGTGAGGGCCGGGTAGCCCGAAGGGAACGTCAAGAGTCGCAAGAAGGATACACTCGCGTACGAGTCCGTAGGCTTGCTCGACAAAGATTCGACGATGGTGTAGAAGGTGTTGGTTGCCAAAGAGGCGTCCGTGCTGGCGACCTGGGGCTCGTTCTCACCAGTCGTGGTTCGGTGTGAAATGGTCCAGCCCGATCCGCTCGTGTACGAGGCGGCCGGTGTGGGCCAGACGACGACGAAATCAGCATTGGCCTGAGAAGTTACAAAACGTTGACATTGATATCAGTGATTATGTCCTGTGCACTTATGCGCCACCTTGGTGAATAAGGTCTCGCGCCCCCCTCGCGGCTTTGTTGCTGCCCAAAGGTGAAAGGTTACAAACTCACCATGGCCGTTCCTACACCTGTCGAGTGAGAATGAACAATGGTACATGAAACATGATGAGGTCAGCCCTTGTGGCAAAAGAGGGAGCGGCAAGGTGAGAGCATAGACATCCGGCCGGGCCCGACCGCGATCGAGGCGTTCGGATCTCGGTAACAAAGTCGGAGGAGGAAAGGGAGCAAGGAGTTGGGCCACGGATCGAATTTGAGTGAGTCGGAAGGGAAGGGGCGCTCACCGTAACCCATCCATCCTACCGAAGCTGGTGCGACGTTGGTGGAGTTGAGTGTGACGAGAGCATGGGCTGGTTGTGTGATGCAATTTCGTTGATTGAATCGAGCCAGAATCGGTGAACAGGAGGAGGTACAAGTGAAGAGGAATGCGTTGATCAGCTCAGGGGCTCGTTTTCTTTGGGGAAAATAAGTTGCATCGCATGGTCAAATGTTGAAGTCAACGGCCAAGGCCGAACTAAGGCGCGGGATAAGTGTTCACCGCCAAGTGTGATACCAAGATCACCAATAAAGGTAAGGCCGCAGGTTATGTCGGTGCCCTGGCGAACATGATATCCGAAAAGATGACGAGCCTCGACGGCCGTGTCAAAGTGCAGAAGTCCTCGGACTCTTGAGCGTCGGAGACCGCCCAGAACCGCTCGCCCTTTAAAGGCACTCGATCCCCCAGACCTGCCGCCGCTCGCCCTCTCGCGATTCGGAGACTTGCAGTCGTTCGACGGGGCGCCGCTTGCGCGTCTGCGCCAGCGCCAGCGCCGAGGTGGCACGCCCGAAAGGCACGACCAGGCGGGGTCGCGCCGGAGAGCGCTCGAGCTCATTGGCGATCCCGGAGCAGCAGGTAGCAGACGGTAGTACCGGTACCGCGTACCGGCTCTAGTCCCACTACCATCGAGCGCGTGCAAGGTGTGAAACGTGTACTAACTCGAGTTGGTGACGACGGAGAAGGCAAAGTTGGCGAGTTTGGTCGAGCTACCGGTCAAGCCTTGAGCGCCTTGTCCAAAGACACTTTCGATCTGGGCGTTCGAGATGGCCGTGGCGAGGCCCGAGAGCAGTCCCAGCGCGACAAAGCACGATGACGAAAGGTGCATCCTTAATTGCTTGTTGAAGATGGTTTCGGAGGTGCAGGGGGTGGGGAGAGTTGGACTCAAAGGGGTGGCGGAAGGGAAAATGGGGAACGGGAAGGTTAGAAGTAGTCGGTTCGGTCAAAGCTCGGTCCTCGTGATAGTACCCAAGTGTGAAGCAAGAAAGAAAGATCTTGAGGAGACGACGTCGACTTTGGTTAGAGGTGCGAAATTGGTTAATGGCAATGGCAATCACAAAAGCCTAATCGACTAATCGCCCTGCCCAGATCGCACGCGGCCCAGCCAATCGCGAGCAGCTCGATTCGACGCCGCCGGTGATCCGGTGATCGTTCGAGCAGGCTATCACCCAGTTCGCTGGCGCCGAAGCTGGGTTTGAGGAGTCGATCGCTTGCTTTGGAGAATGAATCGTCGACTCGTCGACCGCCCTCCTCCCCCGCAGGGGCGGAAGAAAATTGAGCGGGAGCAGGTTGAGAGTCGTCGGGACCTTGGACCAGAAGTGTCAATTTTTAGCATGGCCTGATCCTTCCCCAGATCCTTCCCCAGATCCCATAAGCTTCGTAAGAATCGTAATGGTCAACCTTCGGCCTTCATTTTTTACCTACAGTGCCATCTCCTTCATCTTCTTTAGTCTCAGCTTTGCCCATTCCGAAACCTAGGTCGTTGGTGTGTGCGGCATTCTCCGGGTGCACCACCTCCAACATAGCCAGAGTCGACTTGTCGAGCTCCGTGTTCTCTTCTTTCATTCGATCTGGAAGGTCTCTCGCCGCCGTCGATTCTCTTCTCAACTTCTAGAGCCGATCACCGAAACGGAGTTCGGGGAGCTTCGGGATTCTATTGAGGGGTGCAAAGGTCGCCTCGTTTCTTTATAACATCTCCAAAAGGGGTTTTAGTGGGTATGGTCGACCACCACCCTCCGGCGAGCCATGAGCGACGACCCCTCGCCGCCTGCGCTCCTCATTGGGGGCGACTGGAACTGTGTTGAGT
This sequence comes from Microbotryum intermedium, assembly GCA_022702645.1. Taxonomy (NCBI): domain Eukaryota; kingdom Fungi; phylum Basidiomycota; class Microbotryomycetes; order Microbotryales; family Microbotryaceae; genus Microbotryum; species Microbotryum intermedium. The sequence continues at coordinate 1,853,061 of JAHWDX010000004.1, read as the reverse complement.
CCCAACTCCTCGATTCGGAAAACCCAAATGGTACGAATTATGGAGGTCAGGAAATGCGCGACCTCGTCATGGCCAACAATCTCTCCGACGTCTATCGACTCCATCACCCCAAAGGACGACACACCACGAACCGCTCAGCGCCAGGCACTTGCCGACGCCTTGACCGCATCTATGTCTCACCCGACTGGGTTGACCTCTTCCACGATCATAAGATTTGGGCTCCTGCCCTCAAATCGACGCACTCCATGGTGGTGGCAAGGTTCCAAGTTCCAGGCGCAATCGATATCGGTCCGGGCAAATTCAAATTTGGTTTGCACGTGATTGAAGGCGACGCGACCCGCGAATACCTGTCTTCCACTGTCCAGACTCTCTACAACGAAGCCCTACTTCAGACGCCCGACGACCCGAAAGCAGCGTGGACGACGACCAAGCACCGCCTATTGCCCCAGCTCCAGGCTCTGGCTCGGACACTCGCACGGTTCCGACGTGGAGGATCGGTGGAAGAGAGGGCGGACCATTCGCGCTACGGCGCGGCTCTGCGCTCTCGAATTGACCCTTCGCTAGCTGGCCCATTTTCCATCTTCATCCGCCTTCGCAAAGTGCGCGCATCCGACCTCATCCCTTCGCTTGCCGTCAACGATGTCGTCCTATCGGATCCCGATTAGATGCTTGGTGCGGCCAGCGACTACTTTGAGAGTGTCTATCAGGACCGCCCCATCGACGACGCCGCATTGGAGGAGATCATCGACGGACTCGCCTCGACTCGCTTCTCTCCTGCGGACTCCCACAAGCTCGAGAGAGCGTACCCATTGGAGGAGATGACCAAGGCTCAAGAGTCGTGCAAGTCGAACTCATCGCCTGGACCTGACGGCCTTTCCGTTGAGTTCTACCGTGCGACGTGGACGGTCACCGGTCCAATCCTTCGAGACGTCATCAACTCGATACCTACCGAGGGCCTTAGCGCCGAGCCTTCTCCGCGGAACATCGCCCACATCCACCTCATCCATAAACGTGGCGATAGGGACCAGTTGGTGAACAAACGCCCAATCTCACTCATCAATGCCGATGAGCGAATCATCTCGCAAGGTCACAACCAGCGCCTGGCTCCCTTGCTCGAGTCTCTGATCGGCCCGACCCAGCGCGGCTTCGTGCCGAATTGTTGGATCGGCACGAACATTGCGGAAGTCCAGTGCCTCATGGATCCAGAAATTCCGGGCTCGCCTCCTGTGTCGGGTCTTCTAGCGGTGATGGACTTCGAGAAGGCTTACGATCGGCTATCCCACACTTACCTTGATGCAGTCCTCCGCGCCGTTGGCCTTGGTCCCAAAGCCCGTCAATGGTACCGAGCGACGTACACCAACCAGTCCGCCTCGATCTTCCTCAACGGTTGGCTGTCTGCCGCTTTCGACGTCTTGTCGGGGGTTCGGCAAGGCGATCCTCTTGCTCCGTCTCTCTTCGTCCTGGCGATCGAAGGTTGTGCCTGTCAAATCCGTTCAAGAGTCAAGGGCATAGAGAGTCCGGGCCTACAAACGATTCGCGAACTCCTCTTCGCCGACGACGCATGCTGCGCGCTTCACGACCTCTCGGACCTCCAAGATCTCAATCGGGCGATCGGATTGTACGAGCGGGCAAGCGCCAGCAAGCTCAGTAATGCCAAATCGTTCCTCTACCCTCGGATCGTTCAGGAACCATCCGATCGTTCCACGCCTTGGAACCTGGCGTCTCAGCGACTCTCAATTCCGCTACCTCGGTATCCAGGTTGGGGTGGACATTGCCGAGGATGCGGCTTGGGAGGAGGTCAAGTCGTCCACCATTGCTCGTATACGGTCTATCCCGATGTACGACCTTCCTTACGCAGCCAGGTGCTCGATCATCAACACCTACTGTTACACGAAGGTCCTCTTCTACAATCGTTTCCTCCCAGCCCCAAAGAGTGTCGTCAAGGAGATCGAGGATGCCGCCATGCTCGCAATCCACGGTCGAGACTCGGATGGAACTCGAAGGCGCCCGATGGTATCCCGGTCGCGCCTCTGCACCCCCTCGATCATGGCGGTTTTGGCTTGATTGACCTTCCCATGCGTCTGGCCATCGACCACGCCAAGTGGGTCTTCCAACTGCGCGATCCGGATGGCTGTTTCACGCGGCACCTTTTTGACGTTCGCATTCGGCTCCTGGCGGCGAACCAGCCGCACCCCTTCACCTTGCGCAAGCCACCCCCCAACCAACACCGTCGCCCTTGGATCTGGATTTGGTGGGCATATTTCTGCCATCCGCCGCCAAAGGCGGTGAGAGAAACGAGGCGTCTTCTCCCTCCACGCTGGGCCCGCTATTTCGAAGCTTGGGTGTCGGTCACAACGCTCAACCCCCCGAATTCTCGAGCAACCAGAACCTCGAGCGCCGGGCGAACCACGCCCTCTTCTTCCCGGCAGGGCACGGGATCCAGCTTTCGGTGAACCCGACACTTTTTCGAGGTCCTGATGGCGAGGTGATGACTCCGACTTCTTTCATTGACGCCTCAAAACGCCGTCACGCTTTCGTCTTCCCTCCGATCATCCCGGAAGGCCATCAAAAGATCTTCTCCCTCACCGAGCAGCGCTGGAAGTCATGGTGGAAGGCTTTACGCAAGATTCGTAGGGTTCACTCGGATGCTGAAGACACCGCCCATCTCCTCTCCCTTGGCTCCCTCCACCCGGGCGTGCAACTTTCGTCTGCAACACACAGCCAGCTCAACAATCGCTCCGCTTCCTGTGTGATGTGCCTTTCGGAAGCACCTGAGTCTCTTCCCCATCTGGCCGTCGGCTGCCCGTTCGCTCGCCGCCTCTGGGCCGCACTCTCTCCGTCCCCACACCCCATCTTCGCCGACTTCGTGTGTCCTCTCGTCTCTCGCTCGGAGCGCCGAATTGTCGAGCTCCGCATCCTCTTCTTCCATTCGATCTGGAAGCTCTCTCGTCGCCGTCGATTCTCCTCGCAACCTCTGGAGCCGATCACCGAGGCGGAGCTCGAGGAGCTTCGGGGGTCTATCCAGGGGTGCACGGGTCGCCTCGCTTCTCTATAATGTTTCCAAAGGGGGTTTTAGTGGGTATGGTCGACTCTGGCTAAAAGGTCGATGAGTCCCACACTACTGGCATAGCCAGTGTGCTTAATGCATTTCCTCCGACTTTTCCGAAGATTTCTAGGTACTAACATAATTGTGCTGTTATTGAAATCTATCAAATAAAAAAATAGAAATAAAACGCGCGCCCAATCGTCAGACCCCTCAGACCCGTTCAGAGCGATCCCAGACAGTACCCAGACCGGATCAGAGCGTTTCAGACCGAAATCAGACCATTCCTGCGGAGATCAGACTGTTGGAAAAGATTTCCGACTGAGGATTAAACGAAAACCTGATGAGGTCGTCTGAATCATGCTGTAATACCTCTGAGCGTCTGACCCAGACCCTCTCAGTCTGAGCTCATCTCCAGCAGACCGAGGGGGTCTGACGATTTGGCGGTCGTTTCAACGCCTTTTAGGGGATCACGACGACGACGGCCTCAAGCCTTGCAGGTAAAACGCCGTCTGTTTCATGAGTGCAAAAACCCGGCGTCTCTTCAAAACAAAGCAAACTGACCAAATATCCTACACAATGTTGGTACACAGCCAATCCGTTACTTCCATTCGAAATCTTAAAGGCCCGACTCTCATTTTTTTTTTCGGCGCGAGTGCCCAAGACGTTCACGGCGCTAGCTTTTCCTGCGGGTCTGCGCACGTGCCAAGGAGTGCTCCTCATTCACTGCGGACCAGACTTCCTTCGATTCGGGCTCTGGGGCTTTCGCGAGAGACGACTGCGTAAATCACACCTTATCTCCACTCACTTCAGGGGCCTAGATATCTACAACGGAACACTGCGCGCTTTACGAAATATGACGAGTGTTACAGCTGCGCACGGATCCCATGGAAATGTCGGGCCGCAGCGGCGTTCTCTTAATTCCGACCCGACTTCATCGCGCACCGCCGCCTCTTTCGTCTTAGCTCGTGATAAGCGCTCGGCGGTAGCTGAGCATTACTGGTACCTACGATACCAACGACGAGCTGATAAGGCAGAGCTAGACCTGACCCGAATTCACGTGGAGGGCGGCGCTACGCTGACATAAGCACCCCGGAGCTAGCGGCGCACCGAAAACGTTCCCTCCCCGCCTCCACCTCCCTAGTCTTCCGGAACACTCGGGAAAACACCCTTCTCCTCTGTTTCGAGCAGCTCTGATTTATCCCAAACTCGTACAAGTCGTTACATCATCAATTGATAGAAAAACCCCACAGAAAGCTTAAGCACCCAGGTAAACAAATCAGCTGGTCCGGACGTCGTGGGCTCTTTTAGGTCGACCTCCTGGCCTTCTTCGTCGGCGGCTAAACACGGCCCAAGCAAGAAGTGACCGACGAAATTAGCCCGTGCATCCCTTTACAAGTCCCGCTCATCTCCGTGGGTATGATGCGAACATGGTCACTCACTCCTTCAACCTCCTTGACCTTCTTGGCCTTTTTCTCCTTCTTGGTCGTCACCTCCTTTCCCTTCTTACCCTTCGCACCACCAGCCTCAACGACCTTGACCTCCTTGACCTCGATCGGTTTGACGACTTTGCCGGCGTATCCAGCGAAATCGTATTCGATCCCTTGGGCGGCCAATTGCTCACGCTTCTTTTGCTCGCGTTTCAAAAGACGCTTCTTGATCGTTTGTTGTTGTCGCTTCGTTTTGGGCTGGAGGTGAATGGAATGGGAAACGAACGAGCGCGATTCGGTCAGCTTTCTCTTTCCGTTTGCCATCATCCTAAACCCAACCCCCCCGCCCCTCACTGCTGCGTCCTACACACTCTCACCACCTCAAACCATCTCAAAAAACGAGAAAAACACACGACAACAAAAATAATAACTCACCTCATTCCTCTTCTTAGCCTCGGTCCTCGCAACAGGCACGACCCTGAACTTGCGATTGGCGCCGATCCACAACTTGGGGTGGATCTGATCGTTGGGCACGATCTTGCACACGAGCAAATGGCCCGCTAGGAGGTAGTTGTCCATGGTCTCGTGAACGATCTCGGCGACGGACGCGTAGGCAAATTCGATGAAGGCGTAGTGCTTCGAGGCGCCCGTCTGTGATGAGGGGTCGAAGCGAAGGGGGTTTGAGTTCCCTGAGCGATAGGTTCGCGGGAGGTAGAGGCAAACACACCTTCTTGTTCCTTGACAACCGTAACCTCGTGACTTCACCGAATTGCGAAAAGTAGCTCTTCATCTCGGCCTCGTGGAATCCGTGAGGGATTCGACCCAGATAGACGACCCCCTTTTGAGCCTGTTTCGATCAAAGCCATCAGCATATATGTCAAGCCTCTACCAACTCGCGATTGGAATAATCCGTACATTCTTCTTCCTCTCAGCCTTTGCTCGCTCCTTTTGGGCCAACTTGGCCTTGTCGACCTTGGGCAATTGCTTGACTTCGAATTTGGGCTTGTCCTCCTCCTCCCCTTCCTCATCATCCGAACTATCTCCCTCTTCATCAACATCCTCATCCTCTTCCCCCGAATCGAAACCCTTCAAAAAATCAATCTCGTCACCTTCTTCTTCCTCATCCTCATCACTAGCCTGTTCCGCCTCCTCCTCCTCTTCGACTTGCTCCTCCTCCTCAACACTCCGTTTCTTCAACGCCCCCTTTTTGGGTTCCGGAGCATCTTTCGAACAAATCTTTTCAACCTTGGACAAATCCCTAGCCTTTTCACGAAGATCGTTTTTAGCGACGCCGTTGGAGGCCGTCTCGACTGCTGAAGCGGCCTTCGTCGAGTTGGTGGTGGTCGTTGTGGTTGCGGAGGGGGAGATGCGAACGGTCTTGCTGGTGTTCGAGTTGGAACGCGTAGAGGTGGGTTTGGTGCCTAAAGAGGCTTTGGACGAAGTGGCTTTGGGCATGATGCAAGGAAGGTGTTACCGAAGGGTGGAGACGGGTCAAGGAGAGGGAGTGGGAGTGACGGCGATTCCGGTTGCGAAGCACCGGTGCGCGCGAGTGCACGCATTGACCCTGCGAGACAAGCCTTGCTGCAGATGTTGCGCTCGAGCTCTACTACGCAGGCCGAGCAAATATCCCGAATACCGATCGGACCAGGTTGCATCAACTGACCATCACCCGTCTCGCGTTGTACCATGATGAGAAATGCACCAAAAAAAAATCGAGAAGGCGTATTCCTACAACATTTTTCAAACCGTCAAACCAGCTACTCGACGCACCCCACTCCGCGTCTCTCGGCCTGACAAAAATCTTCCCTCCCACCTCCTCATCCCATCCTCCTCTGTTTCCTCGCCATCTCCTCTGCAACGATCTGTTCCACCGCACTCATCTGCGGCGGAGGGCGCTTCAACCCACCACTCGAAGTCGAATTCGAAGCAGTCTTGAGTGGGTTCGGAGACGCTTTCAACGGATTCGCTCTCAATGGGTTCGGCTTGCCAGTAGCCATTTTGAAGGCGTTGGGTTTGGGCGTGAATCCGATAGTGGCTTTGGGTGGGGGAGCGATGAAGCTCGCTTTGAGGGGTTGGGCAGGAGTAGCGGCGGTAATGGTAGTAGACGCGGGATCAATCTCGGTCGTGCTGGGCGGTGCCGAGGTTTCATCCCCGGTCATGGGAGGTGTCGTTGCCGACGTCGAAAGCGCAGGTGATGCGACTGCGGGTGTGGCCATCTTGAACTCCATCTTGAGCTGCACCTTCTCCCCTTCATCCCTCTTCAAGACTCTCGAAATCTCCTCCTGCCCCACCTCTCCCGTCCCCTCCGCACCTTCCTCTGCTCCCTCGTTCCCACCCGCCGCAGCCGCCGCCTTCCTCCTCTTCTCCCCTTCCTCTCTCGCCCTCTCAATCTGTTGCTGAATCAACTTCCTCATCCTCATCTCATCATCCATCGTCCCCTTCTCCTTCTTCATACTCGCCTCTTGTCTCGCCAACGCTCGGGGACTGGTATCGATCCAACTGACCCACCACCCTTTTTCGTTCTCATCAACGTGCGCGATCCCTTCCCTTCCTAGATGTTTGGCGAATTCAGTCAGGGACGTGAAGCGCGTCGCGTTCATGTGGAGATGGTTCTTGTCGGAGATGAATTCTTGGTAGACTTGGTTGATCCGAACGCGTTTGGTGCCCCATCTGAGACAACGTGAACCGACGTGCAAAGACGGTCAGTTCTCTTCGCATAATCCCCAATCCAAACGATCCGCGCCATGACTGACCTCCTGGATAACAATTTGATGAAGTCGTTTTGAAAGTTTTGGGTATAGTCGGTGATGTGCTTGCCCGCGGATTCGCCGACGACGAGCATTTGGCGCAGGTGGGATTCGGATTGGGTGTGGCATTTGAACCCGTTCTCTGTGTGCCGAAGGGGAGGCTGTCAGTCTTGTAGGTTTTGGGGTTGTATGATCTAATGGTGCACGGTGTGGACTGACCATCTCGACATTGTTTCTCGCAGACCTGATCGCCCGAGTGAAGGGGCAGGGTAGAACGCGGTCAGAAAGAGGTGTCAGCTTGCTCGTCTCCCAGCCATCAACCGTAGCAGTACCCAAATGGCAACTAACCTGACAGTAGAACCTCAATTTCTGCAACCCCTTCATCTTGGACCTCCTGCAATCGATGACGACCCCCCCAAAAATGTGACGCGCTGAGTCAGCCGAGCCATTGCAAACCCTGGATCGGTGTCTGTCAGTCACTCACTTGTCAATGGCCCTGTTGACAGAGCCTGCTTCGTTTTTGACCATGTTGGGTTGTGTTTACGCGTGTGTTGAGGTGGGAGGGGTGGAGGTGGAGGTGGAAGTGAGACGTCGTGCTTGCTTGATCGAGTTGACGGACCGACGAGTGGCGATTACGTCGTACGAGGCTAGACGAGCCGAGCTGAGAACGGGGTCGGGCTAGGGTGTCTCGTCCTCGTCAAATTGGTTTGCGCGCAGTGTTGTGCTGGAAATGTGACCGCCCACAACGTATGATATGGTAACAAGCCAAGCCGAGCTCCACCGTCTGCCGCGCTTGGGCGCTTGGCTTTCTCTGCCACGGCTCAGCTCAGCTCAGCCACTGGCAGTGCTCAGCGGTCCACCGTGCACGCGCCTGACCAGCTCTCCCTCACCCTGGCTCTTGCACCTCAGGGCACACACCACACACCCCACACCCCACACCGCACCCCTACACACCGCCCGCGCTCACACGTCACCATGTCCGCCCTCCGCTCGGCGCTCCCATCAACACTGCGCGAACTGCGTCTGTTCGGTTGTCAGACCTCCCCCGCCAGTGCTGGATTGAGGTTAGTCTCGACAACGAAGCGCAAGGGGAGGAGTGATCGATGTACACGAAGAGCGTTGCTCAACTGAGTGTCTTACGCCATGTTTCACCTTCCAGGGCATTCATCGAAGCGTCTTACCCGGCGATCAAAAAGGCGAATCCTACCCTCCCTATCCTGATCAGGGAAGCGCAAGGCGTTCCTGCCAGGGCCTTTGCTAGGTTCAGTAAGACCAACTCTCGAAAACCTCAAATTCGCCCTTCCTCTTGGGTTCTGACTTTGCCTGGATCTCACCCCCGCCGTTCATCATGCGCTGTGTAAAAGAACACGGCCAAGAGAAATCCGTCGCTCTTCAAGGTTTGGGGTCCGCACAAGAGGTCGAGAAGAGGATTGAGGAATTGCTCAAGTAAAAAAAAAGGGGGAGAGGGAAGCAAGGGACGAGTGTTGTTCATACAGTAGTAGGGAGGGGGATGATTTTGGAATTCTTCGACAGCGCAACCGCAGTTATACATGTAGACACGCCACGAACGGGAGAACCGAGGGGGAGCTGAGGGAGAGCTGATGCGGTTTCTTGGAAGATGCTGGGATTGACGACTCTTTGCGAAAAGAGTCCAGACCGGAACTTGAAAATCACAACCACACTACCTCATCAACACCAACCTACGCTCTCGTCTGTCCTCGGATCGGATCCCCCCCAGACGATACCCGGATCAATTAACCGACATCATGAATGAACCATCAAAAATTCTCTATAACCACTCAACTCGAGTCCAGAGACACAAAACGAAATAGAGAATTAGGGAACCAACATTAATATATAGAGAGAGAGACGATCGTTCCACCTCCTCCCCCTTCCGCTTCTTTTCAAACCCGCTTCTTCAAATCCTTGCTCTCGATCAACCGAGCGCAACACATCAGACCGCAAGCAAAGACTATAACCCAAGAACGCGTCGGGAGGAAGAATGATCAACCTACTTTATTCAATTTTACGTTGAGACGGGAACTGAGGAGATGGGATACAAAACTTACGAGCCAAAGCACCGGCATAAAAAAATCGCGGGTCGGAAAGCGGCGTACCCTGCTCCGGCTCCTCGTGCGGCAGCGAGGATGTAACCCGCCTAAAAAGGGGGACGAGTCGACGACGCGAGGTGATAGAAGTACAAAAAGGGAGAGGGACGAGATCAGCTGGGGGTTTCCTCCACCGGTCGTACAAAGGAAGACCTTCTCTTCCCCTATTTCCCGCAACTCACGATCGGAGCCCCTAATGCGTAACCCCCTGCCCACCCCGACACCATCATCCCGAACGTGATCTCCACGTCGCCGTACCGAACAAACTCCCCACCACACCTGGGGAGAGACTGAAGAAGCCTAAAGATAGGGGTCCTTCCAAAAATCCAGATAAGTCAGCTCGGATCCTGTTCCATGAAGAATGAGGTGAAGAAGAAGGAACCGGACTATTGTAAGGCCTGGTCGTCCAGCCTTGCAAGTAACAGGATACGAGTATGTATTCCAAAGAATAAACTAGTCAAAGGAGAAGGTAGAGTCTACTTCCCTGCGGTGCCTAAGGCCAGGCGCGCGTAAGGCCGTGGGTAATTACCGGGTATTACAACTATTTTAAGTAAGCTCAAACTCACCCCCAGCAACTGCTCCGTTGTTCACCGCGAACACGGCCAAAGGTGCCAACGAAGTCGCAAAAGGCCAAATGATCATAGTTGAAGTACCGAACACGAACAGGCAGAGGATCATGGCGTTGAGGGAACCTAAAAGTCGATCGGCTCCGAGACCGAAGCCGATCCGACCTAGGGCTGAACTGAGGTTGAAGCCTGCTAGGAGGAGAGGACCGGCGAGAGGGGAGAGCCCCAGGGAAGAGGCGTAGAAAGGGAGGGACTGGGAGGGAAGAGGTGAGGTGAGGTGGACAGTTATGAGTGGGAGCTTGAAGGCAAGGATAACGGAGGTGCAACTAACCGAAGAGTGGGAAAAGGGCGAACGAGATACCGAAGAACATGCAGACGAAACGAGGGTCTTTGAACATGGCCCTATAGGATAAGGAGACTGGTCTAAGATAGGTGGACGGAACTTGAACACAAACGTGCTACCCGGACTCACCAATCGACCGCAGGTCCTCCTCCTCGAAGAGGCTTGGTCGGCAACCTCGCTCGAATAAGGTACGAAGCCGGCAACGTGATGCACAGATAAACGAGCACAAGGCACCTCAAACTCCAAGCGACGCCCCATCGTCGAAGAAGGACCGAACTGAGCAACGAAAATCCCGCACCGCTAATTCCTCCTCCAGCGTAAGTGAGCCCCGTGGCCATGTTGCGCCTTTTTTGGAAATAGGAAGAAGGCAACGTCGCCGCGGGGAAGAAGATGAGACTTTGGCCGATACCAAAAACCAGCCCTTCGGTGATGAGGAGTCCGGGAAAACTTTTGGGGGAGAAGGAAGCGAGGAAGGGACCGGAACTGGCAATGAGGGCACCGACGAACGCGACTTTGCGTGGACCGTAGGCGCCGACGAGGCGCATGATCGGGATCGCGAAGGCGGCTTCGGAAGCGGCTTGCACGCTACCGATCCAGGAGACGCTCGGACCTAGGTCCTTAAGAGCTTCTTGCTGTAGAGTTTGATGGTGAGGTAAGAGTATCTCGTCAGGACGTGCACGGCGGGACTTCTACGGCACGAGCGCGGGGCCTCCTCGGCGAAACCCCTTGATCGAGAGGGCATGTTCAGGGGCTTCAAGTCAAGGTTTTCCGTCATGACGTACCATAACGCCCCTGTTTATACAAACTCACCAAATCAGTAACTCTTACAGTGAGCGAAAACAACCCTAGAAACGAAGCTTACCAACTGTATATGCCTAGTCATTATAAGGCAAATTTTCGCGGCAAAGCGCGGGCCGACGAGAACCGAGGGGCCAAGGAAGAGGGTGCAAGAGCCATCAGCCGCCAAGCTCACGAGATGCAGAGACACCCAAAGACAGTTCAAGTGAATCTTACCACCAACACAGACGCTCATACAAGCCGAGCAATAAAAGACCTGCAATCAAGCCTCGAGCCCGCCATCCGGGTAAGAATCGAGCGCCTCGAAGCGTTTGTCCGAGCCGCCTCCGCCGTTCAGGCCGTTCAGAGCCGCGGCGCTGAAGGCGGCCGTGTCGAGCAAGTCAGTCGTCGTCGTCGACGCGTACGAGATGGGTTGTTCCATCTCTGCGGGGGTGACGGCACTGGAGGGGAGGTGCGTAGAAGCATGGGAGCTGACCCGGGAGAGCTCGATCCCTTGCATCATAGGGGTTGTTGTCGTACAGGTTGACATCGGGTTAAGAAAAAGGCAGCGACAGGACGGAATTGCGAAAGCCCCCGAGTAGGATCCGCGGAACTTGATTCCCACGATCGACGTTGACTCGAGTGTAAGTTTTTCTCGCTCCTTTCGAGCCCCAAAAGGCAATGGCAAGGGATCCCATCTCCAAGACACGAATACGATCGTGGCAAAGCACAGAAAAGAGGGGTAACGAATCTTGGGATGGCAGCATATGGAGAGAAGGAGCAATACACAAAAGGAGACGACGCGCAATGGCAGCACCGGACCAAGCAAGCCCGACCAGCCTCGGCTTTTTTCCCAGAACGACTTTGCGTTTACGCCGGTCGCTCCGTCTTGGGAACTGTGGACATCCAAGGTATATTGGACATCAGTAACCGTCCCCCATGTAAACAGATCCGAAGACAGACTCACCACTCCAGCTGCAGGCGAGAATGAGATGGTCGTACGGCAATCCGTTGATCTTGTGCAGCGCGACCTCGGCCTCGGCGCGGCTCTCGAAGCTGACAAAGGCGAAACCCTTGCACAAACCCGTCTCCTGATCCTTTCCCACGTAGATACTGTAGTACGTCAATGGGTTCAGAGGTCAGCCACAGCCCATCAACCTTGAAGAGCTCCCATCCTCTCGGTTCGAAAGCGAACCTAGAACGTACCGGTTGATCCTTCCAAATCGACCGAACAAGTCCCACAAATCCTGGTCCTGACAGTCCTCGCTGAGATTTGTAACGCGCAATGTGGGCAGGTCGTCGCGGTTGCGCGAGTTCATCGACTCTCCGGCACCCTTGGCACCGGCACGCATGGAAGGAGGGACGTATTTGCCTCCGGCGGCACGGAGCTCCGAAGGCGTGGGGTTGGGGCCGAGATCTCCACCGGGGGCACCTTCTGCGCTTCCCTCTTCTCCACCTATGAGTACATACCAAGTTTGGATGTCAGTCCATGTGCACTCGGCCGTAATCAGAGTGCCACAAAGCAAGAGAGTGAAAGAGCTCACCTTCGCCCAAAACCTCGCCGAGGGTGTCCTTGTAAGGACACCTGGTGGTGTAATGGTCACCCTGGCACAATCGACAGGTGATCTTGCGACCAGCAAGGGCCTTTTGGATCGACGTCTTCTCCTCTGCCTCGGTGTCCTCGGTCTTGATGCCTCCCGCGGTGAGCTTGATGCGGATCGTCTCACCAACGGTCGTGGTCGCGCTGTCGGGTCCTGGCTTGTGGCCCTTCTCGGCGCCGAACCTGGTCACGCACGCTCCAACATCAGCAGTCGAATCGACAACCGTACCGGTCAAGCTCCACTCGAATACTACTCACTTTGCCCAGCCCATGCGCTCAGCGACTACGTGGTTGACTTTGCTCTTGACGAGGGTTCGCTTGATGCGACGCGTGACCTAAGGCATCATTATGCTTGTAACATCAGCGAGAGCGACAGCACTGGGTCGTTCGGAAAGATAGCTCACCTTCACCTTCTTGCCCTCGTCGTTCACCTTGTATTCGACGACGGTTGTGATGCCATCCTTGTCGGTCGTTTCGGTTCGGGGAGGGAACTCTGTGCGAAAGCAAGGGAGGAGGCGACGAAGCACAAAAAAGGATCAGCAATCGATCCAGCGTGCCCTACATTTCACTGCCTCTCTCGAAGACTAGGAGATGAGTCTTGAGAAGGGTGCAGATGATGACTCGGGATAGCCAGCAGCTCGACTCGCTGATTGAGCGCGATGCAATGAAGGCGACGCCCGAACTTTCGTCTCGAGACCATAGCTCTCCTATCTCGGTGAGCACCAGTCCACAAGCCAACAATTGATGGCTCACCGTTGTTCTCGACATCGTCGGCCCAGGATTGTCTGTAGAGAGTGAGCGCGACCGAGTTGTCGGTGGCGTACAGGGGAAGGGCGTGACCGTCGATCAAAGGGGGGTGAGCGGTGACAAAAGTTACGAGTCAGCACACTTCAACGCATCGCAGGCACAAACAGTGACCTGTACTGGATGAGCGCAATCGAATCGAGATGATGACATCTCACAATGCAGGCATGTTGGTGATCGTGTGTGTGGTGTGTCGTAGGGCGCAAGTCAGCTGCGTCGCACCTCGCAATGCAAGCAGGCGCGTCGATTTCACTCGCACGGGCCTCTTTTCTTTTTGGCCTGCATGCCGCCGGCGGCAAGTCGGACTCGGATGACCAAAACCAATCAAGTGTTCGGCCTCAGAGGCTAGAGGGCTTGCAGGCTCAGCTCGAACTACTCGGTTAATGTAGTTAATATAACTTGGAACCTACACCGGTTGCATGGGGCACTCCTCCGTGTTCGGCGCTCAGCGACAAGTTCAGGGAGGGGCTAGCAGGCTCGGAGCCCATCTCGGCCTAACATGAGGACACTCGGAGTGTACAAATGGCGTCATCAGCTCAGCTCGGATATACTCACCGCAAGGTTGCTTGAACCAGGAGCCTTTGGAGAGTTTGGCTCGGAGCTCGGTGTGCATCCGGACCGTCGAGGTGCCATCTCCGAGAGGGCTCAATTGCAAGTGATCGGGAAGCTTCTGATCACCTTCGGACCGGCGCACACCGGCTCCAAGCAGCGCCTTGGCCCAGTCTCACGTGAACCGAATGCGAACAGGAGAGAAGGGACAGTGAGCACCGATCACTGTACACTACACACTGAACATTCACTGTTCACAGTTCACTGTTCACAGTTCATTGTTCGTTGTACAGTGCATCTCGGTCCCGGGCTCGTTCCAGCGACAGGCTGGTGAATAAAACCGTTCCCTCGACAGGTCTTCTCTCTTTTCATCCTTCTCATCACATCCACTTCACTCGCTCTACAGCTCATTCCACACAGACACCACACCACTCACACACTTCATTTTTTGCCCCATCTCCCACAATGCACACCCACTTCCTCACCGCGGTTTCCGTCTCAGCCTTGGCGGCTACGCTCTCGAGTGGAGCTCCGACCTACTCGCCCTCTTCGTCGTCGTCGTACGACGTTTCCTCCTCCCAATGCGGCCCCGATAGCGTCTGCTTCCACTACTACTTTGACCATCTGAATGAGTATAAGGACAAGTACGAATGCAAGGACTATGACAAGTACAAGGTGGATTCATGGCTCTTTGCTTTCCCCATTTCATGAAAACGCTTCTTCCCCCTCGAGAACTTTGTGCTGACTCCCCTTCCATCGTTCTTACCGTCCATCCGCCTAGGGCTCGTACGACGACAACTACTACGCCAAGCAAAAGGGTGAACACGACAAGAAGGACGCCGAGCGCAAGAAGCAAGATGACGACTTCAAGAAGCACGAGGAGCTCTACTTCGCTGTCAAGGTTCGTTTCGAAACGTCTTCTCTCTCTCCTCTGTGCGCGATTCGGAACTCCTTCCGCCTTGCTTATCCGTTCCTTCTTCGGATCAGAACTACTACGAAGGTGAGAGGAACAAGTACGAGGCCATCTCCAAGCAATACGAAGCGGAGAGCGTGAGTCACCCATCCACCCACTAGGCACTCCTCCCGTTCGCTCACGCTTCAAAGCAACTGACCTGCTCCACGCGCTCTTTTGAAACAGGGCAAATACGAGGAGCACAAGAAAGCGTACGACTCGTACAAGCAAGGCATCGAGGGCGAGAAGAAGAAAGAGGCCGAGACCAAGGTTCGTTGCCATTCCCCTTACCCGCCCACGCTTTTGCTTCAGCGCGAGACCCTCCAAGCCCCTATTCTGACTTCACTTTCGCCCCGCTCCTAAACTCCCACTTGACAGGATGAATGCGAGAAGGTCTTCTACGAGCATTCCGACTTTTACAAGGTGGGTTATCCATACACGGTCGCTTCATTGCCATGACTCCTGAGACCCCGTCATGGCACCTCTTCCTCTCGACCCTCTTCCTAGCCCAAGCCATGCCAGTGGTACGACGACTACAAAGTGGGTTGCCTGACACGCTCTGGGACGATCCGCTTTGGACTTCATATTGTTCCGACGACTGACTGCTCGAAGATTGCGGATCCGCCACAGAAATCGTACGAGAAGGCTTTCAAAAAGGAGAATGGCAAGAAGGACGATGACAAGAAAGGAGAGGAGAAGCATGACGCTGGCAAACACGACGACGAGAAACACGACGACGGCACGGACGGTCACGGAGGCGATGACAAGCACCATGATGACAAGCACGACGAGAAGGATGGCAAGGATAGTAAGGACGATGGTAAGGACCAGAAGGATGACCACAAGGACGGTGACCACAAGGACGGTGACCACAAGGACGACGACCGCAAGGGCGATTATTCCTCCGACTACATGTACGACGATGGCAAGGGTGACGACTACAAGGGCGATGACCACAAGGATGACGGCAAACACGACGAAGGCAAGGAGAACTCCTACGGCAACAAGGACGACAACCAGGGATGGTGGTGATTTCCTCCTCTTCTCCCCCAGTTCTTGCTTACTCCCTGCCCACCAAAAAAAAACCAGAACATTGGTTCGACGACTCTTTCTCTTTCTCGGACTGGAGGATAGGTCTCGCTTGATCTGTACTCCTGTGATTGTGAGATAGGAAGTGGGTGTATTTTCTTTCTTTGGTTTTTTTTTGGTTTGAAATTGCCAAGCACGCGTGCGTTGTTGGTGACATTTGTCACATGCTAAGGAATCTCGTCTTGTTAATCTGGAGCTTCGATCAACTTAGGGGTTCGGCTTCTCTTTCTCTTCGAGTTTGACTTGCCCACCTCGACACTTGCAATAGTCTCAGACAGCTTGTAAACAGTTCTCATTATGGTCAATTAATCAATTTCCCAGCCCATGGCCAAGTTCCCAACCAATCACTCGGAGACTCAAAAACAAAATGCGTGTATAATAAGCGCATCTTGCATTCCCATTCGGACTTCGTAAGCGGTCTAAGAACTGCACCGAGAGCTCTACACATGCGCACAAGCTGTGATATTGGGTGGGGCGAGAGACAGAAGAGAGATAGGAACACACAATCATCTCATCTATGTTTGATTGCATGCGATTTGGGGTCAAGAGGTAGGATTATTGAACATCGGGTGTGGTGAGAGAGTTTTGAGGGTAGGTTCGGAGTGGTGATGGTATGAGAATGCAACGAGGGTTACCCAAAAAATTGATAGGAGGGACGGAAAAGTAGGTAGGGTGTGATTTCGGATAATGGGTCGAGCGGGGTTGTAGGGTGGTTGGTTACACAAAACGATCGAAAAGAGCTCGTTTAAGCTGTGGCCTCCTTGAGGTAGGTGATGAGGTTGTTGCGGTCCTTGTCCTTCTTGAGGCCGGCGAAGGCCATCTTGGTGCCCGGAATGTACTTCTTGGGGTCCAAAAGGTAGTCGAAGAGCGTGTTCTCGTCCCAGTGGACGGCCGCCTTCTTGTTGGCCTCGGTGTACGAGTACGACTCGACGCTACCGGATTGTCGGCCGAACTGTAAAGGATAACGAGAAATCGGTTTGTTCAGCGCGAGCAGGTCGTGGGCGGGAAGGAGAATGCTCTTTAAGAGAGGGCTTACAAGACCGTGCAAAGCGGGGCCCACTGAGGAATGCAAAAGCGACAGAGCGAGCGAATCAAGTCAGTACAACCGATCCGTACTTCTCAAGTGTTGTGTGTCCAAGTGTCAACGTGTTCTTCAAAGGCGGTCTCTAGCCGACAAGGACCCCGACACCGCCAAGATGTCGAGCCGAATCGAGGCGTGCGGTTGATGGCTCGATCCCATCCTCTGGCTCATCGCACCAATTCCCCCATGCCACACCATCCTAAACCTCCTCTGACCACACACCACGGCCCAGCGCGAATCGAGGTCGAATCGAGTTAAGAAGAATTGGGATCGTCATCGGGAATGGCTTGCCGCCCGGGCGATCGCCACCCGCCGGGCCCATGTGTCGGTCCTCCAACCTTTTGGCCCCGGGGCGTGCCGCGATGGAAAAGGGGAAGCCGATGCTCGAAACACTACTCACCCTTGTTGGCTGTAGGGAGAACATAATTCTTGGGTCAGTACTCTAATCGCACATGGATTGAAAGGGGAGAGCAGCGCTGCATTGGAGTGTAGGACCTCAGGCCCGATCGTGACCGAGGCTCCGCAGTGCAAGCCGGGACAGGAATGTAAAAGGGGAACGGCTCAACTGACCTCCACCAGCCTCAACGGTGTGGCATTGCATGCAACGTGTCTTGAAAAGAGAAGCACCCTTAGAGGCGTCACCTATTGTGATACCAAGCGATCACAAGAAGAGGGCGAAGTTATGTGGGAAGCGGCGAAAGGGGAAATGCGAGATGCGAATCAGCGAGCTGCGATTGGCCCAAAAGGGCGACGATGGGCAACGACGACGCGACGGCCGCGAACAAGCAAGCGAGGCAACAGAGAAAGAAACAACCAACGAACCAGCAGCGTAAGGCACTGCAGAGCCGATCGAATCAAATAGTCGAGGTCAGCTTGAAGTATGATACCATCACCGAACACCATGGAACTCACTGTTTAGATACGAGTTGTTGAAGGGGCGACAAGGTGGCGAGGGACGAGCTTTGCAGGGAAGCAGGAGGGTAACCGTCGCAAGCGATCCTGACCAAGGGGATTGCAAGCGCCCGCGCCTCGCAACAAGATCTCCGCTTCAGCCCGACCTCCCTCGGTACGACCCGGAACGGCGGAGCTTCGGCGACTCCTAGTGACCGTCCTGGCAGCCAGCTAGGTATAGATCACATGCCATTTCGAGTCCGTTCGCTTCAATTAGGAAAATCTGATCGCTTTGTTGCACAGCGCTCCTCATCACTACGGTATGTCCCAGTCCTTGAAGAACGATCTCTACATTTCCCGAGAATTCGACAATCAGTCGACCGCGGACTCGATCTCGATGGCCGCCCAGCTGGGCCGCCTGTAGATCGATCTTCTTGGCCGGGTGGCGTCGAATCAGCTTGGAATCGAGTCCTTTGGGCTCCCAAGCTCTCCAACCAGAAAGTGAGTTGCTCCTCGAAAGAGCCGAATAACATCCCTAATAGATCCACTCTTCTAGACCCATATTTCCAACACTTGAGTGTGGTAAGAACGTTCTGCTCAGCGTGCCAAAAGTCGCCGCGCGTCAGAATGTTGATGCTGCGCACACGCCGATGATACTCATTACAAGGGGTCCTAGCAAACAAAAAAAAAAGAGAAGAAAAAGGGAAAGAGAAGTCTATGAAAAAAAGGGCAAAAGGCGAACGATGACTAATATAGGAACACACAGATCTCCTGCAAGCCCGCACCTCTAGAAACCGTGCGAGCCGAGGGGCACCCCAAGCCAAGAAGGCGCGAGAGGGAAATAACAAGCCAAATTGAGGGAGAAAAAACGTTGTTTAGAAGGTGGACCTCGGTGCGGTAGGCGCCGTCTCGACCTCGGACTGTTTCTTGATGATGGTCGAAGGCGTCAAGTTGCCTTTGGCCTTTTTTTGCGTCGAACGCAACGTCTTGCCATCGACATCCTCGTCCGAATCCGTATCCGGTTCTCGCACGGCACCGGGGATCGAGTTGGACAAGAAGGCGATCGTGCGTAACCGCCGTCGTTCCTCGCGCTCCTTCATCTGCTTTCGCGACATCTTCTTCCTGCCCTTGGCCGCCTTGAACGCCATCTCGGCACCCGCGATTGTCGAAGCCGCTCGTGCCTCGTCGCCTGAACCAACGGGGGTCGACATCGCCGGCGTCGAGCCAGCGGGCGTCGTCAATGCCGGTGTAGAGACGGCAGGGGTCTGAGTACCGGGTGTCGGGGGTTGTGAGTCGAAGGCATCCTCAGCGACGGCGGCCTTGCCCTTGTGCGTGAGCATACCGGCCTCGACGTTCCAGATCTCGGGGCACAGAGCGCCGACGAACTCCTGGTTGTGCGAAATGCACAAGAAGGCACCGGTCCACTCGCGGATACCAACGGCGAGACCACCGAGAGCGTCACGATCCAAGAAATTGGTAGGCTCGTCTAGAATGGAGACAGAAGAGCAGGTTAGCAGCTTGCGCAGGGTGAAGAAAAACGGGACCGGCGCTGATGGCTAGCCACTCACCAAGAATGAGTACCTGGGGCTTGGCCCACATGGCGGCGGCAATGACAACCTTGACCTTTTGTCCACCGGAAAGACCCTTCATCTCGTTGTATTCGGCGATATCACCGTCGAGACCGACGTCCTCAAGGTGCTTGCGGACGAGCTTGCCCGACATCTCGCGAGATCCGGCACCTTCGCGCGAAGCCTCAAAGTCATCAAATTCTTGCACGAGCTTGGAGAAGCCGAGCTCGATCAGCCTCTCGCGGGGCAACCAAGCGTTGAACTTGTGCTGCAGGTTTTGCCATTTGATTCTGGAAAAGGGAGGACCGAGAGTCATTTACACACTCAGTATGTGCCTCAAAAGCAAGGCATGGTACCGCTCACTCGTAAGAGTACGACTTCTTGAGCTTTTGACGACCAACGATGCGCTCCAAGAAGCGCGACTCGCCCGTGCGACCGACGATGGGGGTCTTCAAGAGCTCGATCTCCTCGGGTGTCATGGCGCGGGTCGCCTTGGCGGCCTGCTCCTTGTCGACACCGTCCTGGTAACGCCACTGGATGTACTGCATCGCCGTCTTCTCGAGGTGCTCCTCGATGTGGTGGAACGCGTGTTGGGCGACATACGCAACGCGCAAGTTGGGGTGCTTCTCGACCTTGCCTTCGTCTGGAACGGTCTCGCCCGTCAAGAGCTTGATCAAGGTCGATTTACCGGCACCGTTGGGGCCGACGATACCAACTCGCGACGAGAGCGAGACGGCGCACGAGACGTTTTGCAACTGGGGCTTCTTGGCACCCGGGTAGGTGAAGGTGCAGTTCGTCATCTTGAGGATGGCGCGCGTCTGCGAGCGCACACCCATCAACGAACCAGGGGGCGGGAAAGTGAACTTGACGACCGAGTCCGATAGAGTGTAGTACGCCTTTCCGGCGGGCCACTTCTCGACGAACTTGGCGAGATTACCCTTGTAGTAGACAAGCTGCTTCTTCTGGTAGTGGATGATGTTGGTGCAAACGGCGTCGAGGAAGCCCGAGTCGTGCGAGACGATCATGCACGTGATATGCGACTGCGCGTTGAGGAAGTCTTGGAGCCAGTTGACTGACTTGGTGTCCAAATGGTTGGTCGGTTCGTCGAGCAACATGAGATCGACCTTCATCAAAATGGCGCGGCAAAGGGCGACGCGCATCTTCCATCCACCGGAAAGCGAGTTGATGGGGACATCCTGTCGCTCCTCATCGAAGCCGAGCTCAAGCAAGGTCTTGCGGATCTCCTTCTCGTCGGCCTCGATGCGAGGTTCCTCAAGCATGAGACCGCAGACGGTGATACCAGACTCGTCGCCATCAATGTCGTGCTCAACGTACGCGGCCTTGACGTGCTGAGGGAAGTTGTCGATCTGCTTGCGGTTGATGGCCTTGAGCAAGGTCGATTTACCGCAACCGTTGGCACCGCAGATACCGTACCGGTGACCTCGGCGCAATTTGAGCGTCGTGTGGTTGAGTAAGAGCAGACCACCATAGGCGAGCGAGAAGGGCAGGTCGGTGACGATCTCTCCCTCCTCATCGTCGTCGTTCTCCGGGTCGACTTGCATGCGCGACTTGTCAATTGCCATCCAGCGTTTCAAGAGCTCCACGGAGAGCGACTCGGCGAAGGCCTTGCCAACGAGGGGTTCGAGGTACGGGCCGACGTAGGATTCCCTCCAGTCCTTCTCGTCGAACTGACGCTTGCGGGTCAAGTGCGAGATGGCGTAGGCGACGTAAGACAGGGCCTGGTCGGCGAACGCGTCGGGCTTCCCACCCGAGGCTTTGGCGACAAGACCTTGGGTCTCCGTGAAAGCCCTCTTCTCGTCCTCGGCTGCTTCGGATAAGTGGTCGACGGCGGGGACCTGGGCGCCCTCCTTGGACGCGTCAACGGTCTTCTTGGCCTCCTCGGCGAAGGCACGGATCTCGGGGAAAGCGGCGGACTCGATGATGCGCTCGATACCGGGCAAGACGGCGGGGGCGTGGAGAGCGGCGAGATCGGACGAGCGGACGAGCTTGAACAAGTTCGTGATGAGGACGACGGATTGACGCTGAACGATGTTGCCTCGCTCGCCGAGAGCACGGGTGAGCAGGGGCACGACCACGGCCAAAGTGGGGCCATCGACCTCTCGGACCCAAACGGTCGAGGACAATCGCTTGATCGCGGCGGGGACGGTCGAGGGATCGGCCATGCACTTGACGAGATCGGGGACGAAGGGTTGAATATCGGGGTTGGTAAGAACGTGGCACAATGCGATACCAGTCTTCTCGGCTTGCGAGGCAATCTAAAAGGAGAAGGCAAGCCAAGGTGCGTTCAGCTCTGAGTCATGGAGACACTGACCGACAAAACTCACTTCGGATTTGGTGTCACGCATCGACGCGGTGAGACGAGGCACATACTCGCTCAATCGCTCGGCGACCTGGTCCTTGGCCGAGGTGCCGAAAGTGGCGAGAAGCTGCAAAGCGCAGACCTTGCTCTTCCACTTGTAGTTGCCCTCGATAACCTCGAAGAGCTGCTCGATCGTCTTGGGCGCGAGTTCGGGAGGAGTCAAGCGGCACAATTGTTTGGCCGCCTTTTCGGCGTTGTCTGCGATCGAAGCCGTCTTACCCGACTCTTGGAGACGGTCAAGCACGACCGGCAAGAGCGGGACGAGGTAAGGATCGGCGCCGGCCTTGTCGAGCTTGCGGAACAGCTCGTCGAAAGCGGCGATCGCGCCCTCGCGCTCGGCGACGACCTTGCCCTTGGCGGCACGGGTCAGGTCGTCGAGGATGGCATCGACGACAAGCGTGCGCAGGCCGTTCTTTCGGACGTAGGCCGCGAGTGTCGATGCGGCGGCGGCGCGAGGGGTGCGAGCGGTCGCGGAGTAGAGTTCTTGCAGGATCGCGGACGCGGGTCCGTCGGCGGTGGTCCTGTAGAACAGAAGGAGAGAAAAAATGGGACGAGTTCAGCGTCAAAAACAAATGACAAACACTTGTTGAGATGCGACCGAGCGAAGAAGGGGATATCGAGGCGAATACGAGCCCGACTTCGCAGGCCATCCGGTCCGTCGGTCGATCGTGCCTCGGGGAGTTCTATCTCGGCGCGTCCACACACGAGCAATGCATGTCACGTGAGCAACTCACATCTCAGCAACAGGCATGGGACTGGGTCAACGGGTGAATGAAAATTTTACGAATAGGCGTGGTCGTGTAGGGCACGGACGCGACGGGGAATATGTGGCTGGTCCGAGCGCTTCTTCGGGTTGAGCGAGCCTCGTTTTTGAGCAGCGAAAACGTGCGAGAGCCGAGCCGCGACGAAAGGGACGGGCGGCGGCGCCAAGTCTGCGCAGGGCGGAGAACACGAAGAGAGGTCTCTTCGAAATGGAGGACTAGAGGCCAAGAGAGATGCCAACACCCGCGAGCGAGATGGAGGCTTGGAACGGAGAGGAATGAGGGAGGAGAGGAGAGGGGGATGGGTAATCAAGAGCCGCAGGAGCGAGAAGGCCTCGGATGCTTGCGTCGCAGTGTGGGTCGGCTCACCTTCGCAGCCGCCTCGATCACCGCAAGGCCCGTGCAAGCATGCATAGCCTATATAGCACGCGACACTCGACCCCGAATCGATCAAATTTTGCCACTGGCACCGCAGCATAATTCCAACAAGTTGGTCCATAATTGAGCAGCAATGATAGATCAACTGCATCACATCAACCCTATACTGGTCTACAAAACGGCATAATCGTGCCACCACATAAGTCACAATGATCCGCGGCACGTCCTCCGCTCGAACGGCGACCAACGGCCGGCCGCCTACTAGCCAATTGGCGTCGGAGAATTCGCGGGTCTTGGCACATCGAACGCCTTCACTCCTCCTTCTTCCACCCTCTCCCCACAGCAGTCATGACGACCAGTCCATCCTCTTGTTCGACCCACAACTCGCACTCATCTCCCTTCCACTTGCCACAGAACGCGACCTTTCGATCGACGACCAACGGCGCCGTATTGCGATACGTGAAATCCTTGACCCCTTCGACGCCTTGCGGTAAATGATGC
This sequence comes from Microbotryum intermedium, assembly GCA_022702645.1. Classification (NCBI taxonomy): domain Eukaryota; kingdom Fungi; phylum Basidiomycota; class Microbotryomycetes; order Microbotryales; family Microbotryaceae; genus Microbotryum; species Microbotryum intermedium. The sequence goes on along the minus strand of JAHWDX010000004.1, from coordinate 1,829,493 downwards.
CGGAACGTATTGAGCAGCAACAACGCGGTCAAAGGGCCATGAACGATCAGACCTTCCCTCCCTTCGATCTCCTTGCAGTATCGTTCGTCCCAGTGGATCCGATGGGTGTTGAACGTCAAGGCCGAGAACCTCATCAACATGTTCGGCGTCGGTAAGAATTCCATCACGAAATCGGCCTCGTTGCGACGAGCCTCCAGCTTTTTGAGCGATTGCGATGCACTGGCTTCCAAGGTTTTTTTACGTTGTTCATCCGTCATTGAAGGGCGATAGATGTGAATCCTCGTCTCCTTGACCGCGACATCCGCTGTTCCCGAACTACCATCATCGCCAGTACCTTGTTCCCTAATCTCCCTCTCAACCTGAACGTAATATCCCGTTCGACCATCCTTGCCTATCTTCTTCTTGACATCGACGACCTTGGCCGTGCATTGGATCCCGTGGCCGATCCTGATCCCTTGTCCGGAGTTGGGGGTTTGATAATTCCGAGGGAAGGTGAACGAGCCCCCAACCCACATGCGCTCGTCCAAACCACCTTCAAGTGGGGGGTGATGAGGCGTCTTTTCGGTCCCGTCGAGGCCTAGAGAGGATGTGGTTGAATCCCAGGGTGGGAAGAAGAGTAGCGTCCACCCGGCGGGCAAGATGTCTCTACGAATGCTCATAGGTGATCCGAGCAAGTACAGGGTGAGTCAGCTCTTGCCGACGTACCGGACAACTAGTAGCAAGAGCACATTCTAAACGTACCCCTTGGACGACCACTGTGAAGCCAAACCATCCTGAGGAACCTCAATCGTCGAGACGAGCGACTGAACTCGAGAGAGCGTGACATGATCCTCGAGATGGAGCACGTTGGAAGGCGCCGAGTCGATCCATCGTTGCAGCACCGTCGAGGCAGACGAAGTCGAAGTCGCAGTACTGAGCTGTCTTGTAAGACCTGGTATTTTAGTTCCGATGATGGCGCGTCGAATGGCGTACATGTTGATCGATAGGAAAAGGATGAAATTGGAATCTGTGTGGGGCAGCGGGCGGCGAGCAGCGTCTGCGGGTCTGCGGGGCATGCGGGGAACCTGATACTCGGAGTTGCCGGCCTACAGTGAACATACCCTCTCGTCGCGCATCAAGGAACGTGGAACATATTTTGACGAGACCTAGAAATAGATCCATTCGACCAAAAAAAAGGCGGGGAGGGCATATCAAGTCTACAAAATGGATCTATCTGAAAACACCTTAAGCCGCGGCGATATCGAGCTTTGCGACATCGGGCAGGTCCTCCTGGTGCTCGATGAGCTGTCACAATTCGAAGGGATAATGCAAGTCAGCGCACAGGTATCCTAAGCAAATATGAAACAGGAATAAACTGACCTTTGTGATTTTACCAATCGCTATCGTCTTGCCTTCGTCACGCAATGTGAAGCGACCGAGTTGAGGGTGGTCCGCGAACCGTTCAACCGAAACGGGGGCAGTCGTCTCGATCAGCGCAATGATCTTTTGACCCTTCTTGGCGAACTGAGGTGGCCGCCTCGACTTCTTGCCCGTCTTCTTGTCGTAGTAGTGCAGCAACTTGGAAAGCGCGACCTCCTCCGAGAGCGTGTGGACGTGCATCACGGCGCCGTAGCCGGCGCAGATGATGTTCTTGTGGTCGACGATGACGAGTTGCGCCTCAAAGTGCGTGACCGTGTGCACCGGCTGCTCGACCGAACTCAGCACGAACCCGACCGAGACATCCTCGTCCTCGACACCCCTCAGCCGGACACGGACGTTGTCACCGCACAGCGCGAGCGGCACCTCCTGTTCCATCTCGTTGTTGATACCGGTGACCGTAACAGGGGTCTTCAGAAACGACAGAGAAATGACAGAGGGCAATCGGAGTCAAAATGGTAGGATCGAAAAGGCGCAGTAGCAAGCACGAGTGAATGAACTGACCTTGTTGGGCATCAAAAGCAAGTTCTGGCCCTTGCGCAGTTTACCGCTCTCGACCTTGCCGACAACGACCGTACCCATGTCGGCATACTTTTCAGAAATGGGCATCAACAGCGGCGCGTTCGTCTTGCGGTCGACGAGGGTCATGTTGTCGAGGAAGTTGAGCAAGGAGACACCTTCAACCCAAGGTGCAATCTTGCGGTCGACATCCTCCTTGAGATTCGCACCCGTAAAGCCAGAGACAGGGATGAATTGAACATCGGTCTTGAGGTTGTAGCCGGTACCCTTGAGGAAAGGCGTGAGCTTGCCCTGGATCTGGTCGAAGCGGGCCTTGTCCCAGTTGACGGTGGGGTCGTCCATCTTGTTGACGACAACGATGAGCTTCTGCACACCCGCCGTCTTGACCAACATCGCGTGCTCGCGCGTTTGACCACCCTTCTCGAACCCAGTCTCAAATTCACCCTTGCGCGCCGAGATGACGAGGACGGCGACATCGGCCTGCGCCGCACCGGAGATCATGGAGGGGACGAATGTCTTGTGACCGGGGGCATCGAGGATCGTGTAGCGACGGGCATCGGTCTCAAAGTACGCTCGGCCGACTTCGACCGTCTTGCCCTTCTCTCGTTCCTGCGAAGTCGAGTCGAGTGCCCACGAAAGGTACCACGACTCTCGGCCGGCTTCCTTGGCTTCCTTCTCGTACTTCTCCAACGTACGCTTGTCGACCATGCCACAGAGATAGAGGATGTTGCCACCCATCGTCGATTTGCCGGCATCGACGTGTCCGATGAAAACGATGTTGACATGAGGCTTAATGTTCTTCATAGCTAGAGATGGAAAGCAACGCGACGAAAATTCGTCAGCACACACATGCTCAAGGGAAGCGCACATCATCGGTCACGACCAGCTTACCCTCTTCGTCATTACCGTACAAGTCTGCCAGAGTCTCCTCATCGGCCACAGCCCTGACCTCGTGAAGGAGGGCATCGGCAGTCTTAGCCTCCTCCTTGGCCGCCGCGGCACCGTCCTCCGAAGCGTCCTTCTTGCTCGACGCGGCGGCAGCGGGCTTGTCAGCGGCAGGAGCCTCCTTCTTGGAAGGAGTAGCGGCAGCAGCAGGGGTGGCGGCCTTGGCCTTCTCGGCTACCTTCTCGGGTGCGGGCGTAGAAGGCTTGGACGTATTGGGAGTCGCGGCCTTGCTCGAGCCAGGTGTCGGGTTCTTCGAAGAGGATGCGGCGTTCGACTTGGAGCCGCCGATGTTGAGCGAAACGGTCGCGGGTTTGACGTTGGCTGAAGAACCACTGCCAATCTTGAGCGACATGGTAGGTGCTTTGACAGGCGCAGGGGCGTTAGGGTCGACCTCGGCTCGAGTGAAGGGGACGCTCGGAGTCGGCGCAGGTTGAGCTCGGGCCGGCGGCACGTAAGCCTGGGTGTTGTCGCGAGGCGCTTGCGGCGCTTGCTGGTAGTGGTTGCCATCGTACCCTCCGTGCTGGTTGTTGTTCTGTTGCGCAAAGGGATCATGGGCGCCGTAGCCCTGGGGCACATTGCCACCCTGGTATCCGCCCCCGTAAGGGTAACCGGCCTGAGGTTGACCTATCGAGGGCAAGACAAGCTTTTAGTGATGGCTCACGAAAACGCGCTGCTTGTTGAACGCACTGTATTGGCCGTACTGCGCCTGCTGAGGGTAGTACTGGCCCTGGGGAGCTCCGTAGGGGTTCTGGGACTGGTATCCGCCGCCTTGACCGGGACGGAAAGGAGGTGCGTTACCTGAAGGCTGCCATGTGTTGGCGTTGGGGTTGAAGGAGCCGGCGTTCGGGTTGAACGACACTGCAGGATGCGTAGGACACGACAGAAGCAGGGGAGGGTGTGGATATCTCAGTCATCAACGCTCAAAGGGGCTCGGGGCGAGATATGCGTGGATCATGCTGGGCGAGCGAGGTTGTGATCGATGTCGTGGTCGAATGAGTCGATCCACATTGTATTTGGGTGATGTCTTGAACACATGTGCTCTGCGCTGCACCGTGCCACCGATCGCTGGCCGGGTTCGGGATGACGCACACGGGCGGTCGCAGCTCTCGCAAAGTCTTGCGATCGATCGAAGCCACAGCGTGTCGTACCATACGTGTCGAGAGTTCGATGGGATCCGGAATCGAAAATAGGCCTCGGGTGGAGAGGCGAGGGGGGGTGGTGGTGTACTCACTGCTTGCGTGAAACAACGATGGACGACGGATGAATTTGTGGCCAAGGGGGAGAACCCTAGTCAGCGCCGGATGCGATGAGTCCACAGCTGCCGCTTGGGCCTGCTCGGGCAGCTGGTCGGGCCGGCCCACCACTGTGAGGGTGAGGGTTGCATGGACCTAGCGGCTTTAACTTTGTGAAAGTCCGACTTCCCTTTTCAAGAAACAGTGATTTTGCGTAGATAATCCGAATCTGTGAAATCTAATCAGGCTAGATACAAAAAAAAACGGGCCTTGCGGAAACTTGCGATCAATTTGGGCTAGGCGGGGAAGGACCAGCTGCCAAATTGAGCTTATACACTTCGGGAGAACGTTAATCTGCAAATACTTCCGTGCTAAACTGCATTGTCATAGTCTCGACACATAGGGAGCTCGACTTCACCACCAGGATCTCGATCAACGTGCATGTAGACCAACAGGTCTGCCTACTCCTGGTCAGGCGGTCTCGCAGCCAAGAGATTTCTCCACGACTCGATTCCACGGTGGACCGGGTCCGAGTCCGACGGGAAAAGCAAGGGGCTCCCATGACCTTCATTCATCGTGGTCACACCTTCGAACTGGGGCTTGAGTACCTACCAGCTGCCAGCAGTCCCGGAGGAGGGAGGGGGGGTGAAAGCGGGGCGATCCGAGACACGCGGTCGGAAAAGAGCCCTTCAAACGCTCAGGGGCTCATCAACTAGTGCTCATCCACTCAACTTAGCTCGACGGCAACTAGTTCGGTACTCTCAAACTGATTCGCCTTCTCTACCCCTCTCCATCTTCCTCTGCCTCTCTCCACCCTCCTCTCCAAGCGATCCATCCCTCACCGAATAATCAAAGAACTCGAGGATGTGGATTCCGCTCTTGATCCCCATCACGCTTGCCGCGACCGCGGTCCTCGCGGCAAGTGAAGCTGCCGTCGTCGGTGCGAACCGGCGCCGCTTTTCACTTGAGTCCCGTTCGGGCCACGACACGGGCTCAGAGGAAATCTCAAAGCGTCACCCCGTCGTTCACAGCGATGGAACGAACTGTAAGCACAGACAACTACGATCCCGTGGTTGTGAACGAAATCGGGGCACCGCTTTCACTGGGTCGAAGTTTGCGTCGAGGTTCACACGTCCGGACCGGAGTTATGTCTGGGGCATCCTCCATCATCCCCGAACCGAGCTTCACAACTCCACAAGCTGATCCATCATCATTATCTTACAGATGAACTGGTTCGCCATCCCAACTACCCGGATCACTTGCTCCGTATCAAACAACCCAAAGTCAGTTGGCATGCATTGCGAGGGTGTGAGCTGGCCGGGGCTAAGGCTAGTGGTACTGATGCCGAACGAGTCTCGGCATACTTACGATACCCTCGCAGCTATGTAGCGACAAGGCAATGGCATACTCGGGCTACGTCGATATCGGAAATCAGAAGAATCTCTTCTTCTTCTACATCGAATCCCGCTCCAACCCTCTCAAAGACCCAGTCGTGCTTTGGCTGAATGGCGGTCCCGGTTGTTCGAGCATGACAGGTCTTTTCTTCGAGCATGGCCCGTGCTTGGTCTCCAATGAAGGCAAAGACTTGGAGCTCAACCCGTACTCGTGGAACAACAAATCCAACATCATCTACTTGGACTCGCCGGTCAATGTGAGCTGCTCGCTTAAGTTTCGAGTCATCAAAGTTGGGCCCTCGCTTGAACGACCCACCTCCTTTCGCAAACTGAATCAAACCCGAGCTGAGCGAAACCGAATGTTCAACTAACATCTACAGGTTGGGTTTTCCATAAGCCCCAAGCTGGTCAACAATTCGCGGGATACCGCGGAGGATGTCTATGCTTTCATGCAGATCTTTTACTACAAGTTTTCCAACCTCGCCAAGAACAACAAGTTCGTGAGTTGTGTTCTGCCAACGTTTTCCAACGTTTGAGACGGTGGAGGGCCATACCCGAGGCGACTTGACGTCCTCAGCATCGGTCTGACTTGATTTGATATCGCTGTAGAATATCATGGGTGAATCCTACGCGGGCATGTACATCCCCAACATCGCCTCGGTCATCTTCCACAACAACAAAAAGCTCCAAGGCGCCACTTGCCCTGGCCTGGTCCACATTCCGCTCGTCTCCATGGCGATTGGCAATGGCTTCGTGGAGATTGTTAGTTCTATGAAGGGCCAAATCGATTATGGATGCGGAAAGGGGCTTTTAAGCCGGATCTACAACGATACGACATGCACTGAGCTCGCTACTCAGCTCAAGAGTTGCGAGAGCTTGGTGGCGAAGTGTCGCATGAACGGCTCGGAATTCACTACTTGCACATCTGCTCAGGATGCGTGTAGTAAGATACAAAGTAAGCGCAGGCTTATTGTTTGATTTAGCCAAGTTGGCCTTATCTGGTACGAGTCGAGCTGACTATTTCCACTTATTTCCGTTGGCGACTCGCTCCAGACCCGTTCTTTCAGCTCAAGCTCAATCCTTACGACGTCACCAAGACCTGCGATCTATTCAAGGACCCGGGGTCGTTGTGTTACAAGGAGCTCTCTTGGATCCCCGCCTATCTTAATCAGACGAGTGTCAGGACTGAGCTCGGCATCGATGCCGGCATCAAGAGCTTCGAAGCGTGCACTAGACGGGTCCAATTTGCCTTTATTGCGAGTGACGACAGTACGTGACAGCAAGCGAATCTAAACAGTGGAGGCTCCGCTGACAAGTCGAATTTTAACTTGGTCTCTTCCTCGTGCTTCCGCAGGCGTTTCCGACACCACTCTTTTGATTCCGGAATTGCTCGAGAGCGGTATCAAGCTGCTTGCCTACGTCGGAGAAAGGTCGGTTTCAAATGAAGGTTCCTTTCCCTCTGTGCCGGCATGTCTCTGACATGTGACGCTTTGTCGCTTCTCCTCATAGAGACTTTCTCGTTAGTTTTCGCCAGATCTTGATATGCCTCGACACCATTTCTGTTCAGAGGTGCTCACGATTGCCGACCTTACCTCTCCTCCACGCAACAAACATAGTGCAATTACCTAGGCAACCTTGACTGGACGAACGGTCTCCGCTGGAAAGGTCAGAAGGGGTACAACAACGCGCCGTTCCGCACGTTCAAGATGCCGAATGGAAAACTCATAGGAGAGACCAAGAGCTTTGGCGCGATGACTTTTTTGAAGGTGAAAGATGCCGGACAGTAAGTAGTGCGGATCGTGGTTCTCGTGGGATGGGTGGAAATCCGAACTGACGCGTCATTCTCTTTAGCATGGTTCCTCACGACAAGCCTGCCGAAGCGCTCGAGATGGTCAACAGATGGTTGAGTGGTGCTTGGCAGCTGTAGAACGGATCTATCATATACGATCGGGTCCTTTCTCCTCTTCTTGTCCCTTAGTTGTGCTCCCGATCTCCCTACCCCATTCTCATGTCACTTATTTGAGAGCGTGGCGTCCCTCCCCTTCTTATATATGCTGCCTATCGGGGGTACTCACCTCTCTGCTCGTGCGATCCATCCTGGATGATGAACCCGAAACGGATGCACTGCTGCTCTCTCTTGTGCCTGCCACAAGCACCTTTCGCTGCAGCCAGAATTATCTCGGCGTGACCGGAACCGAGTCATCATCAGGCTACGAACCCCGTCAAATCGGTGCTTACCTGCACCGGTGCCGCCACTAGTCTGAGAGACTGCGCCGGGCCGAGCGGCCGCGCATGTCGAGAGGACGAAGGCGTCACCGCTGCAATTTACCCTTCATACCTCCCTCGTTACTTATCCTGACTACGCACTAGTACCTCGACCGAACCGTAACAGAATTTGCATCGCCCGCACGCTTCGGGGCGGCTCATCCCGGCTGAGCACCGACCGCTCAAGAGTTAGCCGCGCCGCCGAACGAAGTCAGGGGCTCATCAGAGGCCATTTGTTACCGGCTCGGTCGGAGCCGCTCCTATCTTTCACGAGTAGCTGTTCGCATTAGAAGCATGAAGTCAACGCCTTCGGGGAGTAGTGCTTCCAGCGCTTTCCCGACCATTTCTCACCCCCTCTCTTCTTTCCCCTTCCCGACGTTTCATTTCACTAAAACCCTTACGATTGGACGATGTTGAATTTCCCTCATACGGCCTCTCACGCTTGCAGCGGCCCAGCGGGGCCTCGCCTTGGCGGGTGGTCCGACTCGGGCGTCCTTCGCGCCAAGTTTCGCTCAGCTCGCGTTTAAGCAGTGCAACACGCTCTCCAGTGACGGCTCAAACCCTCATCTGACCTTGACCCGCAATGACCTGACGTGTGAGTGGGCTGAAGGAAGGTGCCGTATCCTCTCGTGAACTGAATCTTCCGCTATTCGATTCGCATGTGTCCCGGAAGTAACCGTATTCCGGAACAGAACCTCCCGTCCCCGAGCTGATCAAGAGCGGGGTGTCTCCTTATCAACATCAGACCAATTATTCACCCATCCGGACTTTCCCGACAACTCGCTCGCGTTCAAAGAGTCCAAGGTCAGTGCGGGGAAACTCCTAGCCGGTCCGGTCCGCCGAGTTTGACTGATTTCGAAGCCGAACGCTGCGCCCGGGCGCGCACTTTCTGACACAAACAGCTCTGCGACGAAACTGTTAAATCCTACTCGGGGGTACCTGGACATCAAAAACCACAGGCACCTCCTTTTGCACGGCTTTGAACCCCGTCCCAACCTTGCCAAATTTTCCCTCGTCCTCAGCTCAACGAAGGTCCCGCGGTTGCTCGAGCTCGACGGCCTTGTTCTTTGCGCTCGGCCCTTGCTTGGTGGCGGACGGAGGGAAGAATACGGTCCGTAACCCGTATTCCTGGAACGAAAAGGTCAACAACATCTTCCTGGACTCGCTTATCAAGGTTGGCACACCCAATGACATCGTTACCTTTGCCTACCCATCGAGCTAGCTCCACATGAAAATTGATCTCCGAATGCTCATACACACCATTGAACTTCAGCTCATCCAAACAATACAACAATATCCGCGTTTTCAAACCACAGTCCCAAACATAGGTCCGAAGCGCCCCACCCCATCACCCCCATCGGATCCTGACCAACCGATACTCTTCTACTCCCTTCCCTCCCCCCTTTCCCCCAACCGACCCCGAGCCAGATCCAGATCCAAATCCATCATCCCCTTTCTCAGCTATGACGGACTCCTCATGATCAATGACCAACCTCATCGCCCCTTCCTCCATCTCGGCCGTGCTCCCTTCGGGCCTCCTCGGAAAAGCCTTCTCGAACGCGTGCATCTCGAGCCCATGCGTACTCCTCAAAGGTAGCGCAAGATGGAACGTCCCACCCCCCTCCAAGCCTGTACCCGGTCTCCGAAGTAGTGCTGAAATAGTCGCGTGTATCAATTCGACATGTTGAGGTTCGTAAATGACGTCAGCGGCGAAGATGAGGTCGTACGATGCCCTCCCATAGTCGGGAGCGTGGGGCCGTGTCGACCCTTTGGATTGATAGTCAGACCAATCAAGTTTTGAGATGTGACATTCAAGGATCTCCGAATCGATCGACGGCCGAAGCTTCTCCAAGTTACGGCAAAGGTTCGAAAGAACCCCTTCTTCGAAATCCGTCAAATCGATCCGAGAACGAACACGTAAAGTCGAAAGTGTCCCGACAACGGTCAACCCGACCAAACCTGTACCACTTCCCAATTCCAAGACTCGAAGTGGGCCCTTCCCATGTGAGGGAGATCGTGAGTCCATGCTCGGGAAGTAGTCGAATGGCCTCGAAGCGATGCTCTGAGCGAGGAGAATCGCCGAACCCCAAGTTCGGAACCCCGTCGAATTGGAAAGCAGTGTCGTTTCTTGGATGTGGATGCGAAGAGGTCCATCATCTTTCTCCACTGGGGAAGGCAATATGAAGACTTGTTCTGATCCTCCTGAAGCTGCGACGACGTAGAAAACGAATTCAGTCGTCGGGGAGGAGCACAAATCTTCACCCTTGCTCGAGGCCCAAAGAACACCACTTACCACTCCCACCCATCAACCTAGCCAATACACAGGACCCATCCTGCATCAACCCTTCCCACTCGGCCATCTCAACCTCATCCTCAGCGCGAGCAAGTTGCCTCGACCCGACGGAGACGAGTCGTTCGAGCCATTGGCGAGCGTAAGTCAGTTCGAAATCGTCCAAATCGATGGCGTCCTCGATAGACCGTTCTCGATCCAAATACGTAGATGTCAGGTCAATCACGACTTGATGAGGTGCGATTAATCGTTGAAGACGATCGAGAGAAGCTTGGAGTTGGGAATGCCGAGGTAGAGGCGACAAGGAAGGGAGGTGTTGCGATGGTACGAGGTGGTCCAGGCTTTGCTCCGTCATTGGTGTTGGAGGTACCATGAGGGGTATGAACGAAGCCCTGTTCACAAGTTCAGGATGTATAGAGGTCGCAAGGAGCGAAACCCAGTCGAGGTCGGCCAGCGGTAGACGATGCGGTTCACCTGCAACGACGGCGACGGAAGGATACAATCATGGCTGGATCATCGATGCAACAGCATCAGGTGCGACTGTTTTCGATCGCGCCTGTGAGAGATATGAACTCGAGAGCCCCCGAACTGCGACGCGCTCTCTACAAACGAAGTTAGGTGATTCGAATAGTTTTTGAGCCCATTGCAACGCCAGCTCCTCCTCATCATCCTACAAAAACCACACGGGGAACAGAACCAAAGATAACCAGCCCGCTCCCCCCTCCACTCTCAACCCCTCCCATTCCTTGCTCCACACACTCCACAAAGAGAAATAGATCGCCAAAACCCCCCACACACACGTCAAAGAACCACCCAAGCGACACGAGGGCTGGAAGGGAGGCATCCCTTTTGGCCGTTTTGGATTGATCGAATAGAGAAGAGAAGAGAGAAAATCGGAGAGCGACGAGTGGGTAACGATGTGTTGGGTGGTTTGGTGGGTGGGTGGTTGTTCTTGGTCGAGAGAGAATGGATGAGAGAGTCGAGCAAAAAAGAGAGTCGTGTTGGGTTTCATTCTCCGTTGGCCCCCTCTTCGTCCTCCTTTCCTTGCAATGCGAGCGACATCTACTTCTTTTTTCCGGCCTCCGACTTGGCCTTCTTGGCGGTTCCTGTAGTGAGCAAGGGCAAAAAGAGATCAGGATCCGAGCAGCAATGGGGTTCCACTCGAGGCTGGAGAACGAGACAAACCTCTGAATTTCTTGGCTCGGTTCTTGCGTTCCTTGCGCAACTTACGACCAGAGGCGGGTCGCTTCTCGGCAAGACCGAACTGGAAGAGGAGGAAAGAAAGAGAATCAGCATCCCGTACCCGTCGGCCGCAGCCAAAGTCTGCTCAGCGCGCGTTCAAAACTCACTCGGACCAGCCTGTACCTCGGCTCCAACTTCAAGCTCTCCTTCGTGTCGTAGATCAACGCGAACCCGGTCGACTTTCCTCCACCGAACTGGGTGCGGAAGCCAAAGACGATGACCTGGTCCTTGGGCGCCTTGTACATGGCCGAGAGCTTGTCGCGCAGCTCGTCCTTGGAGACGTTGGCGCGCGTCGGGTGCAGGACGTCGACGACCATCTGCTTGCGTTGCAGCAATCGGTTCGTGAGGAACTTGCGTGTACGGATCGTGACGGCACCGGTGGGATCCTGTGATGTGGTGATCCAGAATCATGGCGGGCGCGCAGCAAAACGTCCAGGGAAGAGTAGTGCGGGGAACGCAAGGACAGAGGTAAGCAAGTGATAAAGAGTCAGCACACGTAGTCATCATCGAAGGGGCACTGTAACATGTCAAAAATGCCGAATATAATGGCGAGTAATCGTTGTCGCGGATATGGTGGTGGTAGTCGCCGTCGTCGTCAGTGGGCGGCGCATGCGTCCTTTCGCACCCCCAGCGGCCAGGGCCAGCAGCCAGCAGCAGCAAGCCCAATGCCATCCTCCCCCTCCACAGCCAACACCAACGACTTTGAAACTCGACCATCACCGTAAATCAGCCTCCCAACATCCTCTACAACCCATTCCCCCACGCCTTTGACCCTTGTACAGTGCGACGCGACGCCTCTCTGAAAAGTGTCGAACTTTGCCCGCAGGCGGCGGGGGCGGCGCGTTGGCACGGGCGGCGGCTGGCGACGGGGCGCTGAGGCGCTGGGCGGGCAGGCTCACAGCCCAAGCTTCGACTGGAGAGGTGTGCTGGGTTCGTCGATGGGAGCGGCTCTCGAGTTCGCAAGGGCATCGTCGTCGTCGTTCGTCGTACAAGGTCGATAGGCAGATGAATGGGCATGGGGATCCATAGTCGTTGTTGAGATACTGTGCAGTTGAGGGTTGCAACGACTTACCATGATGGGCAGAAACTTTTGTTCGAGGCTACAACGGAGAGGGGAAAGATGAAACGCTCGCTGGCGCTGCTGGCCTTGGTCGGTGGTGCGCACTAGGCCAGACAGGCTGGGCGCGCTTCAGCTGGCGCTTGGGCCAAAAGTCGCTGGGGGGTCAAAACCCTCGCGGGCGCGGGCTCGCTCGCTCAGTCGAAGGTCGCACTCGCGGAACCTATCTAAAAGCCGCCCCCCTGCTTTTCCTCCCGCACGGACCTACGGTGCGCGAACTCTCCTCAGGTCGGTCAGTCAGAGTGGTTGGTCATGTACACTTTTCCAACTGAATTGCAAGGATGAACAACACAGGCTCCCTCAGAAACAAAAAAAAAAGAAAACCCCGATCTACACAACTTTATTCCAAAGGAATGAATGTACACTATCACATACATGTCATTGTTGCCCTCAATTCTTGGTCGAAGCCAAAGGCGGTGAGAAGAGCGCAAAGCTCTTGTTCTTCTTCTCCGGCGCCTTCTTCTCCGACGCAGGGGGAGCAGCGGGTTTAGACGGGGCCGCGACAGGAGGAGGAATGGAGTTTTGAGCCTTTCCCTTGGGTGCGAGCCAAGGTTCGAGCGGCTGCCTTTGCGGTGCTTGTTGAGGCGGTGCATGTTGCTGTGGTGGGCGAGGGGGACCAGGAGGTCGTTGTTGTTGCTGCTGTGGTTGCTGGGGAGGTCGCGATTGCAGTGGTTGGTAAGGTTTTCCTTGTTGAGGCAGTGGGTATTGTTGACGAGCTTGTGGGTGTGGCTGTTGTGTCTGCTGGTGGCATTGCGAGTGTTCCCTCGGCTGTGAAGCCTGATGACCCGAAGGCGCCAACCCAAGCGGCTCACGTCCACGTCCACCTTGTTCCCTCTCTCGTTGCTGCTGCTGCTGCTGCTGCTGCTGTTGAGGAGGATGAGGAGGAGGCATGGCCGAATACTGGTTAGGCATAGGTAATTCAGGGTACGATCGCGAAGCCGAAAGTTGCGAACGTTGCGGCCTCGGTGGGTCGGCCGAATGCGGTCGATGCCTGCCTCCATCGTCGAAATGAGGATCACGTTCGACCGGTCGATCCGAAAGCTGATGGCGGACCAAATGTCTCTCCTGTTGCTGCTGAGGCGGTGGCATGGGTTGACGATACTGTTGTGGAGGTGGAGGCATTCGATGCGACTGCTGCGGGCTGCCACCGCGCCCATTCGGCGATCCATGGTGAGGTGGGGGAGGCCCGGCTCGGTAGGGCTGAGATGGCGATCCTCCTCCTCTCGGCTGCTGCTGCGACTGCATCGATGGCTGAGACCCAGGATAGGGCTGCTGCTGCTGATATTGGCTCGGTAGCTGCTGCGGTGCAGATTGAGCGTATCGGGGGTCCGACGAGGCACGATGGGTTGGGGGAGGCGCTTGAACAGGGCGACCAGCTTCGTACGACGATCGAGGAGGATGAGCAGCATGAGCAGCTGGGGGCATCTTTTGAGGTTGAGCATGAGCAACTGGGGGCATCTTTTGAGGTTGAAGCGAAGACTGGTACTGTGCATGCGATGGGAGAGGTGCCGGTGCTGCGTAAGGGTGACGCGACTGGGACGGAGGTCGAAGCTGCGGCTGCGCCGGGGGATGAAAGGGTTCCGGTGGAGGGGCTCGGTACGCAGAAGAGTTGGGCAACGACTTGTTGTGGCTGTGACTAGGTTGCGGGATCGGCGCGCTCGCTCTCGAATTCGAAATCTCCTCGAGAAGGGGCTGTCTATGCCTTCCCGAATGGTTCGAGGGCTGTCCATGACCCGAAGCAGAGACACTCGATGGCATCGGAGGCGGCGCTTGAGGCGAACGCGCACGTTGAGCATCACGACTACTCGGTGCTGAAGTGGTGCGAGTCCGAGGCGCATGACCGGGAAGCGATGACGCAGGTTCGGGTCGGGTAGGGAAGTTCGGAGGAAGCGAGCCGGTGTTAATGCCCGCAAGGGTCGCTGCGGTGACGATCTCGTTGTCGAGTACGACGAGAGCGGCGCAAATTACGATCCATTCGACCATATCCTCATTCGCATCTCCTAATGTCTTCCACACCGCCTTCTCATCGTCCGACTTGCCCGTGATCGAGACGCGCGTTCCGCCTCCCGCTTCAGGCGAATTCCTCTGGATCTTGCCAAACTCGATTCGCTTCGGAGGGATGAGGTGGCCGGCGTAGGTGAAGTAGAAGAGCGTCCACCACGTCGCGTGCGGACTCGGCTTGCTGACTTGGAAGAGCGGCTGATCTTGGCTCGGTTGATCCGGGTTTGGCAGAGTCAACTTGTAAACGGGGTTCTGCAGGAGGAGTTGGACACGACAATGCGTCAGATCTTTGCCTGGTACCCGGTAGGAATAGGTAGGAGCACCAACCTGGATGCCGGTATTATTGATGGTCCACCTCAAGTTGCGACTGGCTTCACAGCGCACCGATGGCGCCGAGGCTGTGCCGGTGGAGCTCTGGGTCGGGTACAACTTTGCGACGCACAAGTCGCCGGCATCGGAAGGGGTCAAGAGGTAATTTTCCTTGTTGTTGTTCGTATGGAGGTAGGTATCTGCTCGCGATGAAAAGTCCCCGATCAGCATCACGCCCACACAAAGGGACATACTTGCGAGCGATAGGAGGCAAAGGGGGAGATCGAGGTCGACGTCTCCCCTTGGGCCGTGCGCCGTGCGCCGGACTCGGACTTACACAATACGTGACTACTACGTCCATGGGGTGTCACGATCAAGGTAGGGAGATGACCAGGAACAGGTGGGTGGTTCGGTGAGGTGTAGATTGAGTAGATGGCTGTGTGGGAGGGTCGGGGAATAGCGCGAGGGTTCAGCGAGTTGCTCCAAGAAGCCGATGAGAGCCAATCGGCAAATCGCTACGATGATGCGATGCCATGGACCGTAGGGACTGACCTGACATGACGCTACAGTTACCAAGATGGTCGAAAGTGCCTCGGTCGGTGTGGGTGTGACGCAAATGCTCGTGGACCACGAGGACGCCTACGACGACGCGGTGGCGCACTGGGTCACGGGATCTTGAGGCGCGGCGGACGCGGTGAAGGCGAGTGCGAGCTAGCGTTAGTGTGTTCCCTCGGAGCCTCTCGAGATGGGAAAGGTGCACCCCTTTCTCAATGGGGAAGCAATCCGCTTTGTAGGATGATCAAAGAAAGTGAACACGCTTTGACGAGGTGTCAAGGCAATAGAGCAGGTATGACTCTCGAGTCTTGAGTTGTGAGCTCCCGAGAGCTCCGTTTGTTTGGCTCGCCCCCGAGTTCTGACACTCGCCCCCAAATCGGTCCCCATTTCTCGCGCGCTCTGCCGCTCTCGCTTGGAGGGCTGACTCCTGAGGCGGTGCCGGTGCCTGCGCGCAGCGCTCGAAGAGATCGCCGCTTCTCAGAATCTGCTTCCATCATGCCTGTTTAATCAAGATTGTCATCCGCTCGTAACAAACACACGAAACCCTATACACGCACTCCACAAAGCAAATTTATCTTTAAGCGGTGACGACAATACGGCGAGATGGCACAGGTCCCCTCTGCAGTGCCCTCGGCCGAGAAATGTCAGATCGGAGCGTCTTCTCCTACTCGGTTATAGGTGATACGGTGATAGGTAATACATAGTTAAGTCGATCAATCCCCATGATACCCATTACACGAAGAGTAAGAATAGCACAGATGATTCATGCGTCCGTGACAGCACCTTGTGAAGCATCCGATACGAGTCTGTGGAGATGGAGAATAGGGGGGCTGATCAGCTTCTGCGGGACGATTCCACGACGCAGATCTGAGGGTGCAAACTGACTTCATGTACTTGTAAAGAGTACCCTTCAAAAGCAACAATCATTAAAGAACCCGGAATTAGCAACGAGATGGACAAGTCAGTAAGCCTGCCGACCGAACACGCACCGATTTGACCTTTGGCGCCTTGGGCTTCCAGTTTTTCCTTCGTCGCTCAATCTCCTCATTTGGTACCTTCATGTTGATCGTGTTCTCGACCGCGTTGATGTAAATCTCATCGCCATCCTCGACCAAACCGATCGGACCTCCCTCCTGCGCCTCGGGGACGACGTGACCAACGGTGAAGCCGTGCGTTCCTCCAGAGAAGCGACCGTCAGTGACGCAAGCGACATCCATCCCAAGACCGGCCCCCATGACCATACTCGTCGTCTTGAGCATCTCCGGCATACCTGGTCCGCCCTTGGGACCGAGGTACCTCAACACAATCACCGTCTTTTCTCCGACCTTGAGCTCCTTGTCCGAGATGGCCTTGGCGACGGCGTCCTCGTTGTCGAAGCAGCGTGCCTTGCCCGTGAACTCGAGACCTTCCTTGCCCGTGATCTTGGACACGCAACCACCGGGAGCGATGTTGCCTCGGAGGATTCGGATGTGGCCCGTGGATTTGATAGGTTTCTCCAAGGGGTAAATGACGTCTTGGCCGTGAGGCAAGGGTTGGGCGTGCTCGAGGTTCTCGGCGAGTGTCCTGCCCGTGACGGTCATGATCGACCCGTCGATGAGTTTGTTATCGAGCAAGTATTTGAGGACAGCTGCAGCAAGGATATAAAGCTATTTTTAAGTTGGTGTATCCTTAGACGGACACATAAAAGTAGTGCCGAGGACCTACTCGGGATTCCACCAATCTTGTGGACGTCTTCCATTACGTATTTGCCGCTGGGCTTGAGGTTGGCGAGGAAGGGTATTCGGTCGGAGACGGCTTGGATGTCATCGATCGTTAGCTTGATGCCGACCGAGTGAGCAATTGCGATCAAATGCAGGACAGCATTGGTCGAGCCACCCAGAATCATAGTGAGGACCTGCATGGCAAGTAGAGGGAAGGGGGGGGGGTCAGTGCGCGACATTCATGATCGTCTCCAAGGGTGGGCTTGCAGACCGACCATGGCGTTCTCAAAGGCAGCTCGGGTCATAATGTCCCGTGGCTTGATGTCGTACTTGAGCATGTTGTACATCGCAGGGCCAACGGCATCGCACTCTTCGAGCTTCTCCTTGTAGGCCGCGGGTGTCGAACTCGAGCCGGGCAAAGTCATACCCATTGCCTCTGCGGCACTCGCCATCGTGCTGCGCACAGACAGGAACAATACACGTCAGTAGTTGTGTCGTCGGATGAGAGCTCGGTTGGCTGTTCCCTCACTTGGCGGTGTACATGCCACCACAACTGCCACCTTCCTTGCGGCACGAGTTGCGGACCGTGTCGTAGCGGATCTTCTCGGCCTCGGGTGTAGAACCCATTTCCAAAAACTTGCCGTACGATTGGAAAGCTGAGACGACGTCCAAGACGGGTTGATCCGCGCATGAACCGGGTTGCATTGTACCGCCGTAGACTGGAAGAAAGACGAAGGCTGAGTCAGTTTAAAGGGGATTACGGACGGCCACTGTTGCAGGCGAGTGAGCTCACCCATGATTCCCGGTCGGTTCAGACGACCAAGGGCCATCAACACACCAGGCCTGCAAACATTCAAGAAGGCGTGTGTGAGTTCGTGTCATAGTTCGGAAATTTCGACGATAACCCGGTGGAACGGACATGTTCTTGTCGCAGGCTGGGATGGTGACCATACCGTCGAGCCAGTGGCCGCCAGCAGCCGTCTCGACTTGATCAGCGATGAGGTCTCGAGATTGGAGCGAGTAGCTCATGCCAAAGGTGCCCATGGAGATACCATCGGAGACGCCGACGGTGCCGAACTGGTACGCGGTGATATCGGACTTTTGGAGGGAGGCCTTGATCCTGGCGCCGAGGCCGAGTACGTGTTTGTTGCATCTGTGAGCCAGCTGTCTTGGTTAAGTACACGGATTGATGGTGTCATGAACATTGGGCCTTCGCCTTACGGGTTGCCCTCGTACCTGAAGTGCCCAAGTGAACGATCGAATTAGCCCGCTGTCTGCTGCGAGGCCGAGGCATGACCTCGAGGCATCTAGCTTACCAAACGTTCGCAACACCGACCATGGGCTTATCAAGATCACTCTCAGAGTCGATGCCGTCCGTGGCGTAGAGCATGGCCTACGAAGCAGCAAGTAGCGAGCACGACAGCGTCAGGTCAGGTTGGGGCAGATCAGGCTGCGAACGCGAAGGTCGACTGGCACTCGGTCACATTGACCGAGATATATCGACCTTAGAGGACCTGATCTTCCGAGATGGGGTTGCTATGACCTACCTGGGATGCGCCCTGGGTCTTGTCCGAGGTGATGAGCTTGCTGTAGCGGTTCAGCGGCCCCGCAGCGGCGTTGACTCGAGTGGTCGACAGGCGGCGTACGCTGGCCGCTACCGTCGACGTAGAGGCATGTCGCCGCATGGTCGAGGCGGAACAGAGACTCATGATCGTCATACCTGAATGCGTTCTGCTGCGTCAACGAACAAGGTATGTGAATGGCACGCAAGGTAGAAGGTATCGTCGAGGTTACGCCTTTGTCCCCGCGCGCTCTCGGCGCTCCAAAAACCGTAGAGCCTCATTGGGCCTCCTTTTTTTTGGCCGCTGCATGCTGCACAAGCTGCGAGCCTGCCAACTTTCAAATGGCAGTAGAACCACACCACCAAGCAACATCACAATCTCATGATAGCCATGCTCGCGCCGAAGCTTTGAGTGAATCATCTACTGCAAGCTGCATGCCCTAAAATTTTGGTGTCCGGTGAAACGTCTTTTGTAAAGTGACTCATCCCAGGTGACATAAACAGCTGCAGCTAAGACTCGGAAGCCGAATGCCTATCCGATCCCTAAATGGAAGTCCCTCTCTGATCGCAAGATCTAGTTGCTTATCTTGAAGATAGTCGATTTTGGTTGATCAGATATGAGACTTACAGAGTATGACAAATAAATTCTCGCTATGAAGCAGCATGCACTGTCCCGGGCGGGGTGGGGTTTTTTTCAACCCCGAATCCCGAGGAAAAGACCGAGACTCCGTTCAGAGTTACTAAAAAATACCCGGATCCGCGCGCAGCGTTTAATTCTCAGCTGGGATCGCGACCCCACAGAGTACTACAGCTGATGGGGCCAGCAATCGGATTTTCGTGTGCATGCGCGCAATTTTCTCGGTCGGTCATCAACATGTTTTCACGCGTGGTACTAGCTCTATCATTTGCGAAAACTCGAGTCACTCGCTGAGCCTGATAATTGGCCAAAGGTTGTCAGGTGTAGGCACGGACTTACCTAGGTAGATACGTAGACCCTTGGCACGCAGAGTCGTAGACTCAAACGCAAGTTTGATGACAAATATCATCCCTTTGTCCGGCTGCGAGGCCGGAAGCAACACAAGGGCCTCACCGCGAGGATCGACAAACGAGTGCCAACAAAGGCACAGCAGGCGTGGAGGCGCGCGCGGCCGTCCCATTGCCGTCGACGCAGTCAGATGGCAGGGCCTCGGGGCACACGCGCTGCACAACTGGTGATAGGTAGTCGCCTTATAAGGGTTCACGTAACGCATTAGGGTAGACGTAAGCTTCATCAAAGCGCCAATATAATCCATTGTTCGCATTATCTGAAACCCCCATCGAACGTAAAAAAGAACGTGTGCTTGTGCTAAACTGCGGCGCTGTTGCCGGCCGCGCTCGAGTTGCCGCGCAGTGATCGCGCTCACCCCTGCCTGCCTTCGGACTTGCCAGGGTCTCAAGATGCATTGTGTTGCCTTTCTTGAGCGCCCTGGACTGTGGATGTGCCCCGGCGTCGCAGCCATCATCGTCACAATCACAAACTTGTAACCCTCGAGGTAGACTAGAGCACAAAGAACTTCCTCCCATCCTCCTCCACCACCTACCATCATCGCTTGCAAACCCTTCTCCGAGTCGACCGAGTCGTTTCCTTCCTCCCACCAAAGAGTCCGAAACGAGACGCGAAACGCCGCTATCGCCGACCGCTGCGACTCGCTCTCACTCGATCCGATTCGACACCATGGGCTGCTCGCAATCCTCGCCAGAGGATATCCGGAATCGTGAAATCGATGCGATTCTATCGAAGGAGAAGGCCCTGGCGAGGTGAGTTTGGGTATGAGCTGTTCTGTGGTACCAGTTGATTCGGTCCTGACTTTGGTATCGTGACGTGCTCTGGCAGTCGCGAAGTGAAATGTGAGTTGAACGTTGTCGAACCGCCGTGGTGTCGTTCGGCCTTACGAAGTCACTGCACGGCGCCTGTCGCGTTCAAGGCGGGGCCGTTCGGGCGACGCGCCGCAGTACACGGTTCTGACATTCAAGTGGCTCGAAACTTTCGAATGCAACGTGTACTGACTATTGCAACGCCTTGGGATGCTTTGGAATTCATCTTTAGGTCTCCTACTCGGAGCCGGTGAATCCGGCAAATCAACGATCCTCAAACAGATGGCGCTCCTGAGTGGGGGCACCCATTCCGACGCCGAGAGGCAAGCTTACCGCGAGATCATCTACTCGAACGCCGTTCAAAGCATGCAGGTGAGGAAGTCGTGGGGGACTTGTCCACGTGAAAAGATGTGATGGGGTTCTATCGGCTGAACGATTCGATTGTGCGGTCTTTCTCTTTTTCTTCTTCATGGGAATGTCGGTGTCTCGCACGAGCCTACCCCCAGGTCGTCGTTTTGGCACTTGAAGAATTGGGCTTGCCTTTGTCCTCGTCGAGAAACACCTTCTTTGCGGAACATTTTCGACGGTTGGACATCCAGCCGGGTAAGTCACGGTGCTTAGAAGAGAATTTCCATCTTATCAATTCATACTCATTTGTGGGTTCACTCAAAATAGATGTGATGGATGATCTGGGGAATTTGCACCCCGAACTGGTGGAGGGCTTGATCTCGCTTTGGAACGAACCGGCCGTGAGGGCGTGTGTAGCCCAATCTCATCGGTTCCAACTCAATGATTCCGCACAATAGTAAGTATCTCTTCCTGAAAACCTTACTTTCCAACCCGTCGGCTCTGACCACCTGAGCGCGCTTTCCGATCCTTCGTGCCCAGTTTTTTCACCGCCGCTTCACGGATAGGGACACACGGCTACCTCCCAACCGATGCCGACATCCTTCGTTCTCGAGTTCGGACGACGGGTATCACCGAAGCCCAATTCCAAATGTCGGAAAGGTTGACGTTCAGATGCTTCGACGTCGGCGGGCAGAGGAGTGAAAGGAAGAAATGGTACGCATCCCGCTTTACCATGGGCGGCTAAACGGCGATGCAAATCCGTCTGGGGGGATCTCCTGAAGCTGATTCCATCTGCGTTCGATGCTTTGCGCGTCGAACAGGATCCATTGTTTCGAAGACGTCAACATCGTCTTCTTCGTCGTGGCTATTTCCGAATTCAATCAAACATTACGGGAGGACAAGACGACGAACCGGGTCTCCGAGGCGTGTGTGTTGTTCCAATCGATTTCCAATTCAAGGTATGCTGGTTGGGTCAGCGCCGAGGGAAGGGTTGAGGTCTCGGACGAAGCTGACCTTTCACGTTATGCGTGTCCCTCATCAGATGGTTCACCAAATCAGGGTAGGTCCCACCTCATCCATCTTGATCATCATCTGCCCAAACCACACGACTGACCTTTTCTTTCCCCCTCTCAACTGCCCATCTCTCAGCCTTCTCCTTTTCCTGAACAAGACTGATCTTCTCGAAACCAAACTCCAACACACGCGATTTTCAGACTCGTTTCCGGACTACAGAGGGGAAAACACGGTCATTGGGGTACAACAATACAGTATGTTCCCTCAGTTGGCTTGTTCGAAACACGTTGCTTTCACGCAAAATGCCCCTAACTGACCAAAACCCTCGATTCTCCCCAACCCCTCGATCCGATCTCTCGAGTAGTGTTGAACGTTTTCAAATCATTGTAAGTCGCCCCCAAAGAATCAAAAGAAGCCCTCTTACAACCCTCAAATAAAACCCCCAAAAATTAACCCAACCCCTCCCTCCTCTCCCTCCTGTCTCCACACTAGATGCCGTAAAACGATCTACGCGCACTTCACCTGCGCCACCGATACCCAAGCGATGAAGGTCGTCTTAGCCGCGGTGGAGAACCATATCATTGTGACAAATTTGAATGATTCGGTAAGTCCTCCAACGTCTGGCACCTGATGTGTGTGTGTGTGTGGCATCCTCATGTGGAAGAAGGGGAATTGACCCCGTTACTTCTTTTTCTCTCTCTCGCAGAACATGATGCTCTAACGACAAACACCTCATCACCAACTCCCATCCCGCAACACGTTCACTCATATTCACATTTCGCATTTTTAACAACCTTTTTTAAGTGCCTTCCGTTCGCATCAATATCTTGGGTCCCGGGCTTTTATCGATCCCCTATCCTTCCCTTCTTTTTCACTCTCCCAAAAGGATGGGATGTATGTCAGAAAAAGCAGGCATTTGTAATCGTAATTCCAACCAGGGTTTTTTTTTTTCTTTTCGTTTTCAGAATGCAGAAGAAGTAATCTCACCCTTTCGTATTCCAAAGCACTTCAAGTAGCTCGTTCTCAAACCGCGGAAGCGGATCTCATAATCCCGGGACTGGGTGGTGGGCGCTGGTCCCTCAGGACCATGCCCCATCACACTCACCCAACCAAACCATACCGACCGAACCGAGCCATCGAGAAGAGAAAGGTGAAAGCAACAGCGATTATTATGTATTATTATCAGTGTCAGTTATGCAGGAATAAAGGAAAGGTGCTACGAAGCAAAACGAAAACGAGCGAAAAAAAAGGTAAGGATTGCGAAAACATATACACAAATACATAAGGAAGATGCATCTTGTATACCTCCTAATCCTTACCACCACCCTGACCTCAAAATCCCAACCCATTTCCCTCTCAAAGCCCCTCCCCCTTCGTATTCCCCTTTTGCATCCCCCTCCTCCCTTTTGCCTCAAAAACGGTGTCAAAGACCATGTCCCAAAACGGCGACGTAACCCCGTAACCCAGATTCGGTTCCTTGTAATGGTGTTCCATGTGCCAACTTTTTTGGGCTTTCAACAAGCGGGGCAACTTGGCGTGGTGCATAAAGTACTGCACGGTGCCAAGCCGATAATGATGAGGAAAGACGAGGGGGTGTAAGTGAATTGGACGGCCTGACATGTCCGCTCGATGTTACGTACATGTAAGAGATCGTAACCGATGTAGAATGTGTACGCTCCCGCGATGATCCCATACGCGATATTATGCGGAAAGAGGAAATGCCCGAGGCGGATGAAAGGGTACGATAAGGCGGCGAAGAGGATCGGCGGCATAACGAGGCGCAGGCGATCCATCTGAAGGGGTAAAAGGTTTCATTTTTTGTTTAGTCGACGTGTCAAGGTCAGTGGTCGAGTGAGACTTGGGGGAAATGTCACTCACGGGAAGGTAGTGATGGATCCCATGGAGGAGGAAATGAAGGGTCAAGGCGAACGGATGGTCGGGTAAGACGGTCTCCATATGGAATAGGAACCGATGCAATGTGTACTCGAGGATCTATAAGGGCCATCAGTCGAACACGTCAGCTACCTAAACCTTCCAAAAACAGCATCCCGACGAATTTTGTGCATCTCCTACTCACGGTCCACACCAAGTTGCCAAACAAGAAGGAAAGGCCAACGCGCGCCGCTCTTGTCGAGAGGTCGAGCGCCTGGGGTTGTTGCACCCATGCGCAGTAGAGGAAGTAGAGCGTGATCGGCGACCATACGATGGGGACGACGTACCAGGATGTTCGGGTCAACATCTCGAGGTACCAAGGGCCGAACAAGGTCGCCGGTTCCGACATGTGTCTAAGGTGGGGAAGTGTTTATCGCGTTTAGTGGTGAGGATTTCCAACATATTAAAAAGGCGTTTCACCAACCTCGGTTGATGAACCTGTTGCAAATAAAACGATTTCGAAAAATCGCTTCGCAGCATCTGCATGACCAACGGCCTCTGCAAATCCAAAAACTGGTTCTTTTGCCAATCGTCCGAAGTGTCGGTATCCTTGAATTCAAACTTGTCGTTCCAGATAAAGTTCTCATTCGTGATGCGTTCCTCTGAACCGATGACGCCGAATTGGTACTGTTGCAAGAGTTCGTAGGCTGAATCGGAGTGCGAGTGCTCGATTGGATCGGCCATGATGGAGGTGATGTCCTTGCCGGCGTAGTTGAGGATCAAGTCGTCTCCACCCGGGTGATCGTCGAGGAATTTGGTGACCTGATTAGATGAGAACGATGCGCGGGGTCATCGTGGCAACGGTTGGGTGTTCGCAAAGGGCGGCGCGGCGGTTGTGACGCGTCGGGGACGGGACGGGACGGGAGGGAGAGTGTGGCGGTGGCGAAACGCGTTTGATGATCCAGTCGACGAAAGTGAATGTTATTCAAGTCAGCAAACCACGAAACACCCGAAGAAGAACCCTAAACCCCCATCCGAGAACGTACATCATAGACCTTGTTATCATGCACGACCCAACAATCCTTGCTCGAGCGATGCTTGCGCACGTCCTCCAACAGATAGATGCGCGTACGACGGGTCGGCGGTGGGCTTGTAGCCGACGGTGGGGAGGTCGACGACATGATATGACTTGGAGGGATCAAGGATCAAGTCGATGACTGAGTCGAGGTGAGGGTAGGACTGCGTGAGGGGTGTAGAGCGCGGGAGAGAGAGAGAGAGAGAGATTGAGGGCACAAACAACTGTCAAAGCGCGATCACTCTGGTCAGACGTGCGAAGGCCGAGTCACACACTGGCTGCAGCGCTGCAGCGCTCATCGATCGCCGCGGGGACGGTTCGGGCATCGACGGCCCACAAGCGCTCACCCCCGCCCGAGCTTGAGACCTCGAGCCGATCGATGCACAGCGATCGAGTCGTCACTCAAACAGAGGCACAACTCTTGAGCCAGGCAGTTGGAGCTGTAAATCCTCTAGTCACCTAACAAAAATTGCACTCGGCTATTGAGTGCAAGATGGGGGTCTCTCTGACTCTCTCTCTCTTTGGCAAATCTCGGCTGCTGCGAACTCGCTTACGGTTGCTCAGCGCTCAGCGCTCAGCGCTCAGTCTCGGAGATGGACAAAAAAAGGAGCTAATAGTCTTCGTCGCGAGTCTTCCCTCGCTCATGCTCCACAAGGAAGACGTTGGGTTATCATGACGATGCGATCTGATCCTTTTTCTATCATCCTCCCAAACATGACCACCTAAACTCTCCCCATCCCTTGGAGATCCCAAACCCCACCTCAAACCCCTTGCTCCATCCATCACTTCTCAGAACCCCTCCCCCTCACTTAACCCGTGAGCGTATTCCTAGCTCTAATCCCTGTTTTGGACAAACTCTTCATCTTCCTCTTTTGCTCAAACAAGGCCACGTCCTGCGGTGATCCCGACATAGAAGCCGGCGCTTTCCTCGGTGAAAGTAGAGTCCAAAGCCAAGACGGGTATTCCGAGTCTTCCTATTGGGGGGCGTCATCACGGGGTGAGGTTTGCGCGAGTCAGTGCACAGGTGCGGCTTTTTTCTTCTTCTCTTGGTACGAGGTACCTTTGCGATTGGATCCGAACCGGTTTTCAAAAAATTCAAACCAGGGAGGACGGTCCCTGCCGGGCACGACGAGAGCGAACCCGACGTCGCTGAGCCTGAGCCTGAGCCTGAGCCTGAGCCTGAGGCGGCTGCTGGTGTTGGTGTTGCGGATGCTGGTGGGCAGATCGAACGCCAAAAAGGAAATCAAGACATGGTCAGGTTGAGGCTTTTCTCTTCGAGTCCAACAAGCGGTGCTGACGTACCTGTTACTTCTGGTTTAGCACCTTCACCACTCGCGGGAGCTTGGACGAACGATTGCGACGAAAAGCCTGCTTTGAGCACGAGGCGGGTCGTGGTGGAGGTGGAAGGGATGAGTCGAGAGGATGTACGGAGTAGACACGTGCACGACATGGTGGCTGGTGTGAGGGGTGAGGCTACAAGTGAAAGAGGGATCGTTCTCGTTGCGCGAGTAGGTCCTCCTTCTGGCAGCTCCTGCTCGCTCTGCTTCCTTCCTCCACCTCGCTCCATCATCGCCGCGTCAATCACCCCTACGAAAACATCTTTGGATGGTTTCCCTCACCACAACAACCTCTCGGACCCTACGTCGTCAGCTCATCCCCTCCCTCGGTCCAACCCCGTGGATACGCCACCTCGTCCAACGTCCGATTTCCACCTCTCCAACACCTCACCACACCACCTCGAATCCCAACCCTTCCCCTTCCCCTTCCCCAGCTTCCGGTCAAGATCCCCTCTACCCAGGTCATGTGCGCATCAGTTTCTTCCAACGTTCGCTGTTAGCCGTCGGAAGTGCTTTCGCTTCAATTACGAATACGTATCGGCATGGTACGTGCACTCCCATCCATCCATACCATCCCGATCCAACCGAACCCTCTAAAAAAAACCCCTTTCATGAACTTAGACATGATCGCCGTCCTCTCGGAAACGACTTCTGGCCCCTTCCTAGCCCGCTTACACACCGAAATCCTTTCCACCCCTTCCGGTCGTTCCCTCCTTCGCGAACGACCGCGTATCACCGAAGCTTCGCTCGACATCAAAAACACCCTCGCCAACCTCCCCAAAGGTACTTTTGGTCGAGCGTACGCGGATTGGTTGAAAAAGAATAAAGTGACGCCTGATACAAGGGATCCGGTACGTTTTTTTTTTAAGGAGGGGTGGGGGGGAGGGAAGAGGCTTTTCCCTTTCCTTCCCTTTCTGTGCGGGGAGATTTGAAAACCAAATCAGACCTCATGTTCTTCATTTCGGGATTTTTTCTTTCTTTCTTCTATCTTCCACCCACTCCAGGTGCGTTACATCGACGACGCCGAGTTGGCCTACATCATGCAACGTTACCGCGAATCGCACGATTTTTACCACGTGCTACTCGGGTTCGGCGTATCCCTTCCCGCCGAACTCGTTGTCAAATGGTTCGAACTCGCCAATTTTGGGTTACCCGTCGCTTTGTTATCGTCCGTGTTTGGACCTTTAAGAATGGAGAAAGCGGAGAGGAAAAGGTTGTGGGATACGTATGGGAGTTGGGCTTTGAAAAGTGGGGGGAAGGCGCAATGTGTGATTGGGGTTGAATGGGAGAAGAAATGGGGGATGCAGATGGGGGAATTGAGGAAGGAATTAGGGATCGAGATGCCTAGGGTGGAGTTTAAGGAATGGAAGAGGGAAGGGAGGAGGTTGAGGCTGGAGAGGGAGGAGAAGGAACGGATCAGAGCAGCTACCGGGGAGAGGGTTTGAACGTCGGACTCGTGTGAAGATTTTTGTTTTGTTTTGTGTAATACTAGTGTCCAAGATTGCGAAAGAAAAGAGTGCAGTACAAGTCGTTATCGTATGATGCAACACAGACACCGTACTACCCTCCTCTAAACCTTCTCCTTCTCCTTCCCCCCTGCCTCAGTCCCGCCGTCCTTCTCCTTTGATTTCCTAGCCACGACCGACGACCAAGTCCCTTGCAACCTCGTACCCCAACTACTAGGTCCCGCACCACCTCCACCACTCGAATTGGTCCCATTACTTTCGAAGCTCTTCCCCCCCGGAGAAGTACCTGAGATATCGACGGGCGTACTGACCGATCGATTCAATTTCCCGTTGGATGATTTGACGCTTCCAAAGATGGACGATGAGGACGAGGTTGACGTGGAAAGCTGATTGTGGTGTTGCCCATGTTCGTTCCCTGGAAGCATCAACGCCGAATCTTCTCGAAGGTGTTGTTGATGTTGTTGATTCAAAGTAGCACTTTCCGACCTTCGTCTCAACAACGACGACGCTCCCGTCCTCCTCCCCATCGAAGAAGACGACAAAATTTCATTCCTAGGTGGTACAACGACATCGATCGCGTTCAAATCCGTCGGTCCACCACCCGTCGTCGGGCTCGAAGCGTTAGGACCCGTACCATTACCCCACATCGCTTGATGAACTTGAGCGTAATACTGTCGATCGGAAATAGTTCCCACTGGTCCGGAAGAAACTCCATACGCACTCGGGACATTTGAACGAGTTGGGACTTCGAAGGACGTGCGAAGTGACTCGACTTCGTCTGGATTCATGAGGTTCGTACCACCACCACCACCCAAGTTGGGTGGGACGGGCACGATGGTCGTCGAAGGGTTCTTGCGCCAGAAACGACCGAACGAACGTGGATCCCCACCACCGGGGAGGTTGTTCCCGTTGTTGGACGAAGGAGCAACAACGGGAGGTGGATTATCGTTATTTTGTTGTTGTTGACCTTGTGAAGGGTTCCTCCTCCATCGGAGATTGAACCCACTCGACAACGACGACGAAGAAGGAGCTATCAACGACGTCGGGGAAGAGAGGAGCGAATCGGAGGATAGACGGGCTTCGGAAACGGCCGCTGCTGCTGCGGCTTGCATGGCCATATGATACCGATGCGTTTCCTCCCTATCGAGTCTGGGGACGAACGAGTCAAAGCAAGGTCAGCGGGGGTCTCCTACAGCCCGATCACGGAAACAACGCACTGTATGAACTCGTTATCCAACCTCATCAACTCGGCTTCCAAATGCTTGACCGCGTCCTGTAACTTTTTCCTCTCGTCCTTGTCCTTGTCCTCGATCTTTTGGTTCAACGCGTCCAACTCCCTCATCAACTCCCCGACACCGACCTCTGCACTTCCCGAATTCCCAGCCCCCTCTTCCTCATTCTTCCTCCCTGAACCCAAACTGTCCTCTTTAACCACCAACGCCGATGTCGTAGCAGTCGTTGTCGCTCCAGCAGTAGCGACCCCTCCTTCTTTCCTCCTCATCAATTCCCTGCCACTTTCTTCCTCCTCCCTCTCCAACCTCTGCAACACCCTCTCGACATCGCCCCTCTCCTCCTCCCTCATCGACTTCTCCCCCTCCGTCGCTTTCCTAATCGCCTCTTCCAATCCGACGATCCTCGTTCTGGCTCTTTGGTCCTCCTTGAGCCCCTTTTCAACGCTCTTCTTCAAGGCACTGATCGAGGCTTGTAGCACGGATTCGGTGCGTTTGGAAGACTCGCGGATTTTTTTCAACAAGGCTCGGAGGTGGGGTTCGTCGATCGGTTCAACCGAGGGGTGCGAAGGACGATGGTGGCCGTTGCGATGATGGGGATGGGGGTCGGAGTTGGAGGTGGAAGAGTCGTTCGCTAATGGGGAAGGGGAGGGGGAGTAAGGTGGGGGTGGTCCGTCGGGCGTACTGCTGTGGGAGGCATTCGCCTCGTTGGTCGTGTTGGGGTGGGTGGGGTGGGTGGTCATCGGGGTGGA